>MU224780.1:112354-122935 GCA_018584345.1 Thuja plicata | reverse complement strand
CGTTTCTTATTAAAAATAAATTTCTATCGACAATATACGCATATGTAATTGACAATATACGCATACGTAATTATTATTTTTTAGAAATTTATTTTAAAATGCTAAAGAACTTAAAATGTTTGTATACATCTTAGAATCTTAACGATTTGATATGCGGATTCAATTCAGAATTGCGCTATCATTAAAATTCTTAAGCAAAACTTCGCAGAATGGCGCAAAATTTTAAAATAGAATTCAAAATCTATTACTTATACAAAATAAGCTTATACTTTAGGCGATCGACCAGAAAAGATCTTTCTTATATTGACATTTGAAGAACACGGAAGATTGCTCACAACGCTACTGAAAAACCCAAGACGCCACTCAAAACTGGAAACCAGAAAACAAGACGCAAAACGAAAAAGAGAAAAACAAGAAAGGACTTTGACGTTTAGTTAGAAGATAGAACAATCAAAATCAAGGGATGACTGATTCCATTGAACAATATTCCTTCCATAACATCGACACGCTTAGAGAAAAACTCCTAGCAATCAACTGAGAATTGCGTATGGTTGCCCCAATTTTGGGGAATGCAAAATTGAGGACAACATAAACGAATATTGCAATAAAGTTCAGAATAAACTGTGCCATAACACCTATGAAATAAAGCCCCAAAAACAAAGAGGCAACCAGCCTAATAGCAGACTAAACACCAAAAAACACAAAAAGAGACAGACAGGGACAGCAAAAAGAAAGGATACAGGACAGGATAGCTAAATGCTCTTCATTAAATCTTGCGCTTGGTTCACCATAAGCTGCATATGATCAGCAGGGCTCTTGATCTCTTCCAGCTCCTTATCGTCCTTGGATCCCAAGTTTCTGGTGCTTGCCGGAGTGCGTTTGCCCGGTCCCATAGTATCTTTCTGCTCTTTCCCATCTTTGTCACCCTTTTTCTGTTCCATCTTATCCAGGATCTTCGCATGCTTAGTATTAACCTGAAGGCTAACCAAGCTTTGCTCCCCTATCTTATGCATGGTATCTTCCAGTTTGTCCACTCTGTTATGCAGCAGGTGAAGTTTACCATCCAAATTCCGTTCCACTGCCCTGTCCTCTTTCTCCTTCAATCTTTTTTCCATTTCACAGACTTTAGCCACCATTTCCACAAAGGCATCATATCTACCCACCACATCTTTCATCTCATCAAGGCAAACCACAACTGGTTTATCCCCAACACCGATTTTTGTGATGAGGTTAACCTCACCTCTCATAATCTGCATTTGCTTTTTAATATTAACAATTTCATCCAGCATTTTACCCAGAGTGCAGGTGAAGTCCAACAAACAGTTCTTGTTTTTAGTAATATCATCCCCCCCACTAAAATCCTTACTAGTATCCACATTAGCAGTATCATTGGTCTTAGTATCTTTTTCCAGGCTATTCACAATATCCTCTACACTCTGGTTGATTTCCTTCTGCAAATTCTCCTCCGTATACACCATGGGAATTTGATCTTCCCCCATATTATCTGTATTATCCTCCTTTTCCTCTTCCCTTGTTTCGTTCCCCAAGTTAATCTCAGTGCTCTGTTCCTTTTCCATTTCGTCGTCCTCCTCTGAGGACAGAACAATTCTTCTTTTACTTGGATTTTTTCCTTTTTTGTTCCTCTTATTTTTACTTCCAGTGTTCTCCCCACGCTTCCTTTTCTTACCCTCTTCCCCCTTTTTGTTCTCATACTCATCCTCCTCTGTATCTTTTTCCGTTTCCGAGTCCTCCACAACAGCCTTCACTTGAATTTTCCTTGAAGATGAACCTTTTGCCTTCTTAGGAGTATAAAACATCTCCTCTGCATCCTCTGTCTCCTCACCAGATAAATTTTCCTCCTCATCTCCTTCCATGCCCTCCTCATCCCTAACAATCCTCTTCAGAAAGGGTTTCTCCACCTTTTTCGTTTTAAGAAGGTCAAAGACAAGAAGCATGAGGCCCTGGTGTGAAGCATGATCACCTTTGGGGTCCTTTTGAAGACTAGTAATGGCTCAACAAGTAAAACGGTAGGCTCATTTTAACATTATGCCTAAAGTGGTTCAACAACATAAAGTGATGCCCATAAGCTCTGGTAAATCTACCATCGAGTGTTATGTAATTGATAACAACAAACAACACATACCTCCACGGCCTGGAAATGCGTTTAGGGTTATGGTAGGAAGTATCCACCTTCACCAGTCTTTCCTTTTCCTCCTCGGTCGGGAATTTCTCCCAGGCTTTGTTAGAAATGGTTCTATCTCTATAAAACTTAAGCCCTTCCGTACTCATGCCCGTGGCTTCAACTATGATTTCCTCCGTAACCTCCATAAGCTGGTTCCCCACAAGCACCTTCCCAATCTTCCAGGTCTTGAAAAGTTGCCTCGTTACCGTAGGGTTTCTGCCATGTAATCTCTCCATGAAAGCCGCCATCCCACCATTCTTCAAGATGTTCCAAACAACCTTATTATCCTTCCACCCATCACAGTTGACAGGTTCGAAACGTTTTTTGCTTCCTCCCATTTTTTCACTCTGCAAGAAAATATCAGTCTCGATGAAAGAAATGCTACTGCTGTTGTGGAGAAAATCGGCTTCTTTCGGCTTGGCCAAAAACACCCAAAATCCGTGCCAACTCAGGATCAATGTCACCATAATGTACTTCGCCCATATGAAGTAATTATGCAACTCACATCGTAATCAAAGCTCTTCATTAAACTTACCATTTAAAACCCTTATTTGCTTGCTCCTTAATCAATTACTTTCCATTAATGATTTCGTCTGAAAAGGCATTTCATCCCCGTCATTCCAATGCGTCATCATCTCCATCTTGCACGCCATGTTTGCAGCCCAGTCAACAATACCATTGGTTTCTCTAAAGTTATGCGTAATGACACAATCTTCGAAAGCTCTGATTAGGATTTTAGCTTTTTGCATAACATTATGAATCGACCAGGAAGCTTCACAATCATTATTAAGACATTTTATTATATTAAGGGAGTTGCCTTCAAGCCATAGCTTCTTACATCCCTTATCCTTGGCTAAGACTAAACCATGAAGGGCCGCATTGGCCTCGGCAACATAGTTGGTTTGAAAACCTAAAGGTATAGCTCTTATACCTTTACAAACCCCATGCTCATCTCTTATCACCATACCACACCCTGCCACCCTCGGGTTCCCTTTCGAAGCTCCATCAAAATTAACTTTCATCCATCCCCTAGGAGGGCAATCCCATCTAGCTCCATCTCTCCTTGATTTTTCCTTGCACTTGCTCATTTTGCCTTTTATTTTCCAGTTATTGAAGAAGGCAATGTCCTCCAAGTTAGAGGGTTCCACCAGGCTGTCCTTTAAGTATACATTTTCCATAACAACTCTTTTGATCTTATGGAAGACCACTTTCTTATTGGAAACCTTGTTTCTGAAGATTCTCTCATTTCTTTCTTTCCAAACCCCCCAGCACATATAGGGTAAAATGAAATTCCAAATCTTACCAACAGTTTCATTCCTAGAGGGAGGAATCCATGAGTTGAAAAAGCTCTGCAAATCCTCAGGGATAACCCAATCAACATTAAGAAGTTTAAAGCATTTTCCCCACATACTACGCACAGAAGAGCAATGAAGAGTCAAGTGATTAACTGTTTCCTCATCCTGATTGCATAAATAACATCTATTGACCATAGTTATACCTCTTTTTCTCAAATTGTCATTTGTAAGAACCTTGTTTTGAAGCATTATCCAAAAAAAGACATTAACCTTAGGAGTTAGACCTTTAATCCAGGCCTTAGCCCAGCAAGGTTCATTTAACTTCTCATAATCCTGATGGAACAAAGAGGATATAGAAAAGTTCCCATTTGAACTATACTTCCATATGAAGGTGTCTTCTTCATCAATTAGAGTAAAAGAATTCAAGATTTTATTAAGCTTTCCCAAAGATTGATCAATAACAATAAGGTCCACCCATCGATCCCTTTCCCAATAATCGGCCACCTTGACCCCAAACCTCAACTTGCACTGATTCTCAAAGTCCTTCCAATCAGAAATCTCCTTCAAAGGGCTGTCCAACAGCCAGTCCTCTTCCCAAAATCAAACTGTCCTTCCATTTCCCACTTTCCATTTAACACCTTTTCTAATGATTTCCTTGTTCTTTATAACATTTCTCCATATAAAGGACCCCCCAGAGACATTGTCATCATTAAGAAAGATGACAAGATTAGGATGCTCCTTGTATTTATTATCCCATATTAAAGTCCATTAACCCTTTAGCTTATAGTATCTCCATATTAGTTTAGCAAGTAGGTGGTCATTAAGGTTTCTAACTCTGCGCAAACCAAGTCCCCCTTTATTCATAGGTCTGCAGACCTTATCCCAAGCAATAAGAGCCATCCTTCTCTTCTTTTCCATCCCAGTCCACAAAAAGGTCTTTTGAATCTTCTCAATAGCATCTCCATATTTTTTTGGGATTTTGAATATGCTAAGTGCATAAAGAGGTAATCCTTGAAGAGTAGATCGAAGAATCTGGATCTTACCTGCTTGGCTCAACAACATGCCTTTCCACCCAGCCAGTTTACTGTGAAATCTATCCACCAGAGAACTCCAGAACGAATCAGGGGGCTCCAAGCAAAGAGGGAGACCAAGGTAAGTACTAGGCAAAGACTCCATCTCACACCCTAGAACATTCTTAATTCTTTGTTGTCTTTTTTCAGGGACATTGAAGAAGAAAACTGAACTCTTTCCCCAGTTAATGAGCTGTCCCGAAGCTGTCCCATATCTCTTCAAAGCCTTTTTGATGCTTTTAGCATTTTTAACTGAAGCTTCCCCCATAATAATTGAGTCATCCACAAACTGCTGGTGAGAGCAGACTTGAGCATCATAAGAAGGATTGAGGCCTTTGAATTCCCCATTCTAGACCAAATTCCCAATATATCTGCCCAAACACTCAGCCATGATAACAAAGATGACCGGAGATAAGGGATCACCCTGCCTTAAACCCCTAGAAGATTTAAAAAAAGGGGTAGGAGAACCATTAACCAGAACTGAAAGGTAGTAGAAGAGATCAACTAATAGATGATGTCTATACTTTTGTTGTTGAAGCCAAAAGCCTTCAACACCTTCTTAAGAAAATCCCAATCCACCCTATCATAGGCTTTGGATAGGTCCAATTTCAGAATGAACCCCTACTTTTTAGACATAACCAAGGAATGCACATTTTTGTGGACAGAGATGATAGAATCCATGGTCTGCCTCCCTGGGACAAAACCATTCTGCTGCCAGGATATGAGAGACGACAAAATAGAGAGAATCCTTGTAGTCAACACCTTAGAGATGATTTTGTAAGTTGAATTACATAAACTTATCGGTCTGAATTGGTCCATTTTTTCTGCACCATGCTTTTTAGGGATAAGGGCAATAAAGGTACCATTCAATTCTTTTAAAAGCTTCCTGGAACGAAAGAATTCCTTCACAGCACTAGTCACATCCTTTTCAATTATTGTCCAGAATTTCTGAAAGAAAAACAGGGGAAACCCATTAGGACTAGGGGCCTTGTCCCCTTCAAAAGAAAAAAACAGCCCTTCTGATTTCATCATTAGAAGGGATAGCAGTAAGACTAGCATTTTGGTTCTCATCTAAGATATGGGGAATACCATCCAAAAAATCCTTTTGAGCTTCCTGGTCAAGATCTTTGTCCTGGTGGAGAAGATTTTGTAAAAAACCTTTCGCCTCCATTCTAATAGTATTCTCATCTTCAAATCTTGTACCATTTATATTTAAACTGGTAATTCTATTGGCCAATCTATGCTTAAGAGTAGTCATGAAAAAATATTTAGTATTCCTATCCCTTTCAAAATTTTTTTTCGGGTCCTCTGTCTCCATAAAGTTTCTTGCTTAGATATAATATCATGATACTCCACAAGTTTCTCATTCTCCTGTTCTCTTGTTATTTTATCATATCCATCCTGCTGAATCCTGTCCTGGATATCTTTCAGTTCCAAACAGATATTGGACTTAGTTGTGAAAATGTTGCCTAAGGTGTCCTTATTCCACATTTTGATATTCTCCTTAACCTGTTTCAGTTTCTTAGCAAGTATAAACATAGCAGTACCTTTTATCTTTATCTTCCACCATTCCTTAATTTTTTGTTCCAATTGTGGGTGCTGCGTCCACATCTTCTCAAATCTGTAGGGAAAATTCCTCTTTCTGGTGATGGGATCAGCCATGAAAGTAATTGAGTTGTGATCAGAACCCACTCTCACATGAGCAGACAACGAGCAGTAATAATGAATAAACTAATCATTACTAATAAGGGCTCTGTCGAGTCTAACTTGAATGAGATCCTTCCCACTTCTTCTATTAGTCCGGGTGTAATTAATTCCCTGTAAATCCACATCATGGAGGCCTTGCTCATCTAAGAAGTTCATAAGGTTCATTCTGCTGTCCAAATTGGTTTGGCTCCCCCCCTTTTTTTCAGTTTCTTTCAGGGGAGTATTAAAATCTCCCATAACAGTCCACTCCTCAAAACTAAAACTCCTTAAATTGGTAAGCATCTCCCAAAAAGACTCTCAGCCAGTTTTGGTATTAGGGGCATAAATGCTGGTTAGCACCCAAAACGTACCATCCTTGAGATGACTAAATCTGATACATGCAACATTAATCCCCTGAAAAATAACATCACCTCTAATAACATCACATTTCCAAAGGGTAGCAATACCCCCTGAAGCTCGTTCAGAGTCCCCCCCACAAATATTTCCATTCTTAAAAAATCTAAGTTTTTCAACCTTCTCCTTAAGCGTTTTAGTTTCTTGGATCAAAAAAATATCAGGTCTATTATCTCTAATCATATTTCTAATAATATCTTGCTTATGAGGATTATTCAATCCTCTAATATTCCAAGAGATAATCTTCATATCTTAATAAAGGATCCTACCTCTAGGATGGTCTTCTGACTTCCATACGCTATATTCTTTTTAGCCTCCATGGCTCGAATTTTCTGATTAGATGGTCTACCAGGAGAGGCCATTAGCCCTCCCACATCTCCATTTTTTATACTTCTTGTATTGGGTCGATTAGCCTTCTCCTTCTTCTTGCTCTTAGATTTTTTTGCATCCTTAAAAGCTCCTACTCCATCCTCTTGCCCACTTTGGTATCCCTTTAAAGCCTAATTTATGGAATTTGCATCTCCCCAGTTCGGGGTTCAATTCTCCGGAAAGGTACTCCTTATCACCTGAGGAGACTTTTGTGAGGCTTCTAAGGATTCTTGTCCTAAAACAATGCATTGTTGGGCATCCTCCCATTCTGATTCTTCCTCTCCATAATCTTTTGGCCTTGGGGACTCTGGTTCCTGCAGTTCATGATTGACGTCATTTCATTCCTTAACAATAGGGCTTCTATGCAAGTTTGCAGTTCTTTCTCCCTTTTCCAAAGCCTCCTTCATTATCATTTCTTGCCTCTTATTAATGTCCCCCCGTATTACATCCCCTTTACTTCTATCCTTTGCTTGGTATTGTGGGATTTCATTACTTTCCATACTTCCATTTTTAGCCTGGCCATTCTCCTTGCCCTTGCCCTTGCCCTTGCCCTCTATATCCGTGTTTTGATCCTTATCCCCCACATTGTTGGATAGCAGCCCCCTTGAAATTTCTTCCCCATTGCCTTTAGGCTTTCCAACAGGAACCCACTTCATCTTTCTTTGAGTTGCCTTAGTCAGACATTTCTTTGCCCAGTGCCCAACTTTCTTACAATGAAAGCAAGCAAAAGAGATAGATTCATATTTTATCTTTTGTTCCCAAGATCCCAGTTTTGAATGAATACTTATATTTTCAAGCATATCAGCTTCCTGCGTTATACCAACACATATCCTAACATAAGTCAATCTTCTTCTTGGTGCCGTGATAGGGTCAATGGATAACAACTCACCAAAGGAATTGGCTATCCCCACAAATATATCCTCCATCCAATATTCCAAGGGTAGAACCTGAAGCTTAACCCAGACCGGGACTTGGGTCACCGACTTGTCTTCAAACACAAGGTTGGGACACCATTTTTGAAGGATCAGAGTGTTTTTACCGATCATCCATGGCCTGTTACATAATATCTTCATTCTATCCTCTTCACAGGAGAAGAAAAAGGACAGGCATCCTTTTGTCATAGCCACCACATCCACTTGCCCTTTCAACACCCATTTCCTGCTGGTAAAGGCACGAACCACCTCAATATTGGGCCTAACACCCAAAAATCTTCCGACCAGAGAATTTTCCATTCTTGCAATGGTGTGGTCTATCATTTGGTCAGGGACTGCAATGGCAAAGCTACCTAGAGAAGGTTTCGAAATTCTCTTAACAGGTGGTAAAGATGACTTACCTGTGGGTTTGACTCCAAAGAGGGCAGACCATTTTTTCCCTCCTTCCTGTTGAACCACTGACTCACAAAGTCTGGGCCCCCCCAGGTCCCCAGGCGTCTGTCCAACATCGGGATCCTTACCTTGCTCCCCATTGTCCTTAGCATCATCAAGATTCCTACTGACAGAAGGACCAGCTTCTACCCCCACCGCACCAGTCCCGCCCAAATTCAAATTTGAATTTGGGGACTGTCCTCCACGCTCTTCTCCTCCTCCGCTCATTTCGCAAGAGGAAGTTTAAAATTGTTGTTAATGAGCATTGACATGTTACATGTATGGAATCTATGAATATATATATATATATATATATATATATATATATATTTCGAAAATGTCTATATATAATATATATACCCGCGGAACTAGGATCCGGCCCAAATTTTGTTTTGCCGAATCCCCGAACCTGAAACTGAATCCGAATCCGAACCAAAACCAGGATCGGCTACTTAGGAAAATTCCCAACTTCAATTGAGGTCAGTATTGGTGGTTTGTATGCCTAAAAGTTTGTGTATGTTGGCTTGTAATGTGTTACACTCAGAATGTCTTTAAATGTTTGTCATATCACTGATGCAAGATATTTCTAAAAAAAATATATTTGTTATTGCATTCATGACACCCAAATCATACCATACAAAATATTAGCTACATTATCATTACCAAACATGTGAAAACAAATATTCATTTTTATGCTAGCTTGTTTGAAATTTATTTTGTAGTAAGAAATCTTTGGCAATACAATTTAAATCAGAAAGCCTCAAATTTCCTAGGTCACTTCTTAGAATGTATGTAAGCATTGCAATGTATTGTCCTTTATCTTATTATTGTAGGTTTCAAAGAATTGCATCTTTTGTTACTTAATTAAGTCTTTGCAGACATAAATTTTGGCTTTGTATTTTAGGTTTCTATTTTTTGCCAAATGCATTGGCTGTTTCTGTAGTCATCCGTGATTAATTATGCCTAAATTTTAAGGTCTAGTATTTTGGTTTGGAAGATTTTTCTTGATTTGTGATAGTAGGGTTTCCATTGGCAGTACTTGCACTTGTGTGTGATACTTCTTTCATATTAATTTATTTTCTTTGTTGTTCTGCAGGCAATGAAGGATGCAGTTATTTGTATAATTGCCAGTGCATATATCGTGGATAAAAAAGATATAGAAGCTGCCGTATGCGCATTTCGTCATATCACAAAATCTAGTGCAAAAGTTCTATGTTCTGCTGTACTTGAAAGTACTTTAGAACCTAACGTCATTGTTTCAACCATCATCATTACTGGGTAATTAGGATGCTTTGCTTCTTGTGTTCATGTGTCACACATGGCCAAAAGTATTTCAAATTCATTGTTATCTTCGTAGTTTGTGTTATTTGTTTCTTTACAAATGTGCATCGTAATTTTCGTAAATGGTGTTGTGGTATTATCATTTCAAGGTTGATTGTTGTTATTTTCATTGTAGTTGTCATCAGCGACACTTGTTGTCATGGCTTATCATCTAATACAGATAGTTAAATATTTTGTTGCAAGTTGCAATCATCAAAATTATGATTGCAATAAATATGTGATAGCAATCAAAACATAATTGTTTTTTCATATTGAGTTGTTTGGTATTATTTAGTATATCATTGTGTTTTAATCATTTTTGTTTGTGGTCGTTAGTTTTGTTGAACCTTTTCTCATTTACCTTAGGTACATGTTCTTGGTGATGAAATAATATTTTTCTTGGGAGTTTTCAATTGGTTACCAGATTATCTTTCTATTCAACAAACCAACCCTATGCTTGAATGCCTCAATTAAGGGCCATCACAAATTTGGTCTTTCATGGTTCATGATGAGCTAAATATGCATAAAATCACATTTCAATTGCTAGGATATTCGTTTTGTTTGCTACTCTCTAGACTTTGAAGGTGGTAACAAACACGAGGGATTGGTATGGAATCTGAATAGTGCACGGAGTTCAAATAACAATATTTGTGGACGGTATCGATTATTTATTCTCCTTGATGATGAGTATTGATTATTATTTGCAGATGTCAACATACCTACCATGTATACACACAATAAACATGTAATATCCATGTAAATTTCTGATAAGATTTTTGTTTTGTTTGTTTTTTATTATTCTTCTGATACCGTTCTATGTGAAGGATAAAGCAATCATATATATATATATATATATATATATATATATATATAAGTTACCA
>MU224780.1:66307-103184 GCA_018584345.1 Thuja plicata | reverse complement strand
TAAGACCATCCAATCTCCAAATAATCATCAGAATGACTCTCTCACCAAAACCATCTGCCTACGAGAGTCCATGATAGGCAAATCCACTGAAAAATGACATGTCACTTAAGAGGGGACATGACAGGAACAGAGCATTAAAAGGGCCCTTGTCAATATAAGGAGCTTTCAAATCAACTTGTGAATTATTTCTTGTTAATAGTGGCCATTGCTGCATGTAGTTTTCACATTTTTGAGTTTCAACAGCCATAATTAGCAAGACATCAACTTTCAAGAAAAAAGAAAAAAAGAAAAAGAGCGTTGGCATAGAGGGTGTGCCTTACAAACCCATGCTCTTACACCCCATGCCGTGATCTGTTTTGCATAGCTGCCAAGAGCTATCTTAGAATTAAAAAAAAACACATAAATTCAATTGTTTTGGCACTAAATATTTTTTAGTCCTTGAAATACATTATTAAAAAATCAATAAAAAATTCTTTAAAACTGACAAGGATAGATTTCACAGCAGTTGCACATCAAACCTATCACATATCTCTCTTTGCTGAGTAGGTTTGTTGGGTGAATATTTTGCAATCAACTTAAAACAACCAATTGCAAAATAATGGTTTCAACCACAGTGTGTGAGACATAGTCTCTCCTTTTTGAAAGGGGAGACTCCCGCTATTTATTGCTACTGAAAACAACTTACACTTAACTAAGATTATGTATACTAAACTAACAATAAGGTGTTACCTTCACTGTATTCTCTTCTTTCAGAATAGGTGTTCTTTCCTTCTTCATATCCTCTTTTTTTAGAATAGATAATCCTTCCTTACAATAATTTGTCAAATACAATCTAGAAGAGTCAGTAACCAAGAAGCTCACGAAAGCTCAAAGATTCTCCATGACTTCTTATTAGAAACAAAGATGAAATATATGTGCAGCTCAAAGACTTCAACATACACTATACCTTAATCACACAAACATGGAGGATAAAAGCAGCCTAGAGACTACAAATTATCTCTATCGCGAGTGTATAATACTGGCTTCAAACACAATAAGCAGCTCAAAGACTACAAGATCGAGTTTTAAAACATACATTAACTAAAAACACAATAAGCAACTCAAAGACTGCAAGATGAGGTTTGAATCCCTTTTAGATAACCCCACAATACTCACAATCAACTCTGAATAATGTCGTCACATAACAATTTGTTCCAACACAAAGATTGAAAGCAACTTGCCTTGTTTATTGATTGTAATTTGATTTACTTCTAATATTAAAGTTTTAGAGTGTTTCCCAAACTGGCAGAGTTTTGTTGCATTCCCCAAAAGATCCCTATTTACAATGAGCACTCTCATATTTATAGAGAGGCCATGAGCAAAAGGTGGGAGAGATAAAACTAACGTTGACTTATTCCATAGTACAGTCCTACTTTATTTTGACTTGTACTGTGATCACATGTAATTACATTTTTTTTATTTTACATGTAATATGTCGAAGCTAAATTACATAATGCATGACTGAAAATAAACTAAGTGTCATGAGACATGTCTTGTTGCTAACACTCTTTGCCAATGAAGTCTTCATATCTTCGCAAGGTATCACGTGCTTTGGAATCATCTGGTCTCGGTACATGGATGATGGCATTTGGAACGAAGTTGCAAAATGGATTTGGAATGTTCCTGGAGTTGGACAAATCCATGACAAGAACCATGTAAAGATGGAAGAAATACCCAAAAATGCAAAGGGTCAAAATTGACCAAGTCTAGGAGAAGTTGCAAGTGAAAATGCAAAGGGTTTTGACATGTAATCAGGTTTTGGAACCCCGACTACATCTTGGTGAAATCAACATTATCTTACCCGATTGCAAGTAGAAGGGCGACTTGACATGCAATTCGGTTTTAGGACCTTAATTGTATGTGATATGCAATGGCCAAACATGTTGTCGGGTTTTAAAACCCGAACAACACTTGGTGCATGGTGTATGACTTGCAATCGGGTGTTAGAAACCCAATTGCAAGTGTTTAACAATTGGAAAAGGACTTCTTACAATCGGGTTTTAGAAACTCGATTGCAAGCCATGGAGCAATTTCCACCTTGCAATCGGGTTTCAAAAAGCCGATTGCAAGTGATGCTTTGACTTGCTAATTCCTTGTGATCGGGGTTCCAAACCCCGATTACAAGTGTTGGGTATAACATTTTATCTTGCAATCGGGTTTTGGAAACCTAATCACAAGTGATTTAAACTTGCAAGTGTATGACTTGTTCGAGTCTTAGAACCCAAACAACACCGTGACTTGTTTATGTGAATCTTGCAACCGGGTTTTAGGAACTTGATTGCATGTACGATGCAATGTGTGGGATGTTGATAAGGATTTGAAACCCAATCAACAAACAATGCAGTGCAGTGAAGGGCTTGCAAGTTGAGGTTTGAAACTTGACTTGCGTGTGGATCATGCAGTAGACTTGCAATGTTGGGTCTAAAACCCGACTTGGCAAGTGCCAAGGATTTTCTAACTCCCAGAATGAATTTTGCAAAAACAGAAAGACACAGAGGTGGTTCGATTGGGCAGACAACTCAAGGTGTTGGACCATGCTTGGAGACACTTAACTAATGCCTCAAAAAGCATGCCTGAAGGACTCAAGCTACAAAACGGACAAATTTTGTAGGGTTATCCCATGATTTTCGGCAAGCTAAAATCGAGGATAATATGGTTATCATTGGAATGTGCATAGTCAACCTCCACCTTGCTCCTACTTCTCACCCTCTGTTTGAACCCACTGCCTTTTAACTATTAAATGTATTGAGTTGTGGTTTGTATCTCAAAGTGGTCATTTGTTCTCTTTAGAGTGTTTATATTTTAAATTGCAAAACCGAGATTGTCATTTTGTTTCTAAGAATTTAAGTGCATGATGCAAACTTAAGATATTGTACATGCTCAACGAGGTACAAAATGTTTGAGACACGAAAATGGGATACATTGACATAAAGTTATGTTGGCAATAATTATTGTAATCGAAGTTGCCGGTTCGGGTTCGGGTTCAAGTTTGGGTTCAAAGAACTGGTTCGCTAGTATGGCAAATTTGAAATGGGGTTTGGGTTCGTTAGTACAAAAACATGTAAAAATTATATATTTATAGACACACACATATGTATGCAGCCTAGAAGCATGAATTAAGATTAGAATGTCTCATAGTATCATAAAAACAACAAAAACACCATAAACTTGTAATCATAACATCATATCAACATCAAAATATTAAAATAATAACATTGCATTCAAGTATCTTTGTTTTGACTTTCAACAATTGGAACTTTATACTAAGTTTCAATCATCTAATGGATTATCTAAATCTTCATCTTCTTCTTCTTCTTCTTCTTCATCAAAGGCATTGGTTGATTCACAAATAGTGCCAATGTCAATGGGATCAGCTGCACCAATAACATTCTCGCTTTCCAAGTCCTCAAATGCTTATTACTTTTTCACTGTATAGAGAGCTTGTTTGTTTTTAATTAACATCCTACTTGAAAAATGTTAAAAAAGTAGCTTGCAACTCCCTTCACCTATTGAAGATATTGTTTAATGTTTAAAATATAATTTATCACTATAGAGTATAGAGAGCTTGCAATCATTCAGATAGGGGTCATTATCAGCAATTGGATATAAAAGTTTCACTGGAAGAAATCTTGAGGGCTAGTTTAATTTGATGTAATAAATATCTGAACTTCAGCAAATTTTGTTTTGTAATGTTAAAGATCTTATTCAAATTCTATAATAATAATTTCCCGCACTAAATTATAGAATGTTTCTCAGAGAAAATGTACCTGGTTCGCATTTGGTCTGCCTGGTTTTGCCCTGGTTCGACCTGGGTTTAGCCTGGACGAACTAGCCTGCCTGGGTTTGAACCCTGTCTGAACCCATGGATTCAGCCTGGACGAACCAGCCTGCCTGGGTTTGAACCTTGTCTGAACCCACAGGTGAACCGGATCTGAACCAAGAACCAACTCGAATCCTTCCTGAACCAAGGTCCCAGGCAAATGAACCAGACTTCATAGATTGTAATACTTCCAAGTCCCTCTCATTGCCTTAGGTTTGATATGTGTAGCTTCTTTTCCAAGAACAATCTTGTGCTCAATCTAGCATGGGAACTCGGCAGACATTATGATGCAAAGGCCTGCATAATCAAAACAGTTCATGTACATGAGATTGCTATCTCAATTCAGATTTGGCTGAAGTTATGTTCTCAATCTTGGAAGCAGCAATTGAGGTGAATCTTGAAGAATTCTCA
Source organism: Thuja plicata (assembly GCA_018584345.1). NCBI lineage: Eukaryota > Viridiplantae > Streptophyta > Pinopsida > Cupressales > Cupressaceae > Thuja > Thuja plicata. The sequence continues at coordinate 98,914 of MU224780.1, read as the reverse complement.
CACTTCTTGCTATAAAACTGTTGATTATTGGTTTCTTATCAACAAGATATAGCTTTGAATTCAAAACAAAATTTAGGTTCGAGTTTTCCAATTGGTTGAAGTTCAAGGATGAGTACAAGCACATAGGTATCCGTTTGAATAGGACAGTCAGAGACAGAAACCAAATGCAAATTCTTTCCTTCCATGGATGTTCTTCTTCACGAACTAGTTTTTATGGAGCATAGGTTATTTTCGTCTTGCATTGTTTGAAATTCTATTTACCAATAGTTGATGCAAATTGTTGACATTAAATCATTTTACATGACTTGCTTTCTTGTATCGACTCTTTTGCGCTCTATCAATAAATTGTTTGCATTTGGCATCAAAGAACCTTTCGAAGGAGAATGCCTAGTGTACAAGGTTTATCCTAGGTTCCATTGATATAATTATTAAAGTCTTCAAATTTGATGAGGTTTGTTTGCTCCCGAAGGGACTAGTTGGTTATGTAGAGTAAACAAGATACCAGAACATTACCATAAACAATAACAGAAAGAAAGTACAATTCAACAATATGGCAGAAAGATCTTTTCTTTTATTTCCAATGTGCAATATATACAACATGACAATGTTGGCTTCCAATAGGAAGTAATTACATATATAGTGCTAGATAGGTGGTTAAGGGTACCAACCACCGGCAACTACCCAGAACTGCTGCAAATGAATATATTTATAATTTTGATATGTTTTTATGCCAATGAACCCAAAACAAACCGAACCCCAATTTATTAATTTTTGTTTCAAATTTGTGAACATAACCATCAAACCTGAACCCAAACTAGTAATAGGATTGGTAACTTAGGCTTGTCTTGACCATGACTCCATTTTTTCAAATTATATTTACCGATAGAATTTTGAACTTGACAAGCCTCGATCGAGTACACAGATTATCCTGTGTAGCATTGTTTGAGTACTGAATATTTTCCTTCTACAAAATCTCTACTTTGACATGAGATTATGTCTGTGAACGAACCCAAAACAAACCGAACCTCAATTTATTAATTTTTTGTTTCAAATTTGTGAACATAACCATCAAATCTGAACCCAGACTAGTAATAGGATTGGTAACTTATGCTTGTCTTCACCACAACTTATATGATTTCAAACTCCATTTTTTCAAATTATATTTACCGATAGAATTTTGAACTTGACAAGCTTCGAGTACACATATTATCCTGTGTAGCATTGTTTGAGTACTGAATATTTGCCTTCTACAAAATGTCTATGAGTTTGCCTTGACATGAGATTATGTCTGTTTACCTAGCTAAATCTGTCTTTAACACTATAATTAAGCTCAAGTATTCATGCCCATATAAACTCTATTATTATTTTCGATTCATCTATAGTTTGAGGTTATGGATTAGCATTGCTTTAAAATTTCCTACTGACTTTGATATTATTTACAGGGTTAAGAGTCCTGAGGCAACTCCAAATTTAAATTTTTGGTCTCAATTATCATCAAGAATTCCATTTCCATTTGCACATTTATGGGGTGTCCTGAGCTCCAAAACTACTGATAGTCAAGCAACTGTATTGCCTAAAGAAACTTCCTGGTTGGAAGAGACTCTGTCAATGAGGCAAACAACTTCGAAGAATGATACTTTGGAAACACAAACTGATGATCTTTCCTTCAGTACAGACTATCAAGATGGATCCAAAGCATTTTCAAATTGTGGTGAGAATGAAAACAATGGATTTAAGCCCCAGCTAACATGCATAGATACAAATTCTGTTGATAGAGTGAGTACTCTCAGCTCTACAGGGGTAAATAGTGTAGCTGACAATCATACTGTTAGAAAACAGATAAATGGTGTGCCTCACAATCAAGATGTAAAAATGGATCAAACATTTAATTTCTGTAAGTCATCTCAGGTAACAAACAATTTGAAGGGAGAAGATGTTCCTGATCTTGATTCAGCTCAAGGAGCATGCTCTAATTATGAATCTAGTAATATAAATCATGATGGAAATCCAAATATAAATAGTGCAGCCAACAATCAAACTAAGCAGCATCAACTATCATCATCAACTACCAGAAATTCAACCTCTACTCAAGATTGTTTGAAGGACTCATTTTCAAATGGATGTATGGAAGGTAATGTGAAGGGAAATGCTATTTCTAGCATTACTCAAAATGAAAGAGCTATAAATATAGATGAATCATCAGATTTCCAATACATTTATAAAGGTCTAGGGCATTGGAAGGAAGACACCCCTGGTAAAAGTAATTGGGAGTTGCCTATGCTGGATAAGAACTCTAGTATTAACAGTCATGATACTGAATTTTTAGTTGGTCATGCTGAAGGCTCTGTACAAGCAGAACAATTAATGGATAAGGAAGGATTAATTGGCAGGAATGAAGAGTTGGACCTCTCTGTAGCAGAGGCATGGGCTCACATGCAAAGTGATTTACAGAAGAAATCAAAGGTAGATGATTGGAGACTTCCAATAGGTGTGAAATCAAGCGAGAGAAATGGAAACCATCTATTTAACAAATTTCAAGCTGCGCAAGGAACAGAGATAGATGGTAGCCAAAGTGAAATTGCCCAAGATGGAGGTCTGTCTCCTTGGAATGGTTTAGCTGGTGCAGGTTTGAGCGCTATGATGGATATTTACCATGCTGCTTCAGCAATGGTGTTGGGCAATGATACTGATGATTACAGGAAGCAGGGATCACTTTCTGATAGGGCAGCATCAATGCTGGTCTGTAAGTGGTGATGTTATGTACTATCTTCTATTTTGACCTTTAAGGTGTTGTAAACTTGTATATCTGCATAATATGTTCATGCGCTTATAGGTTGTGCAAATTGCAGTTCAAATAGTTTTCAGAATGAAGAGATTCTATTGCAATAGTAATTCTAATATAATTATAGTAAATGTTATGTTCTTTGTATGCTTGTAAATGGTGGGTGCACAAAATGGGCTCTGCGTTTTTGTTTCAGAATTGCAGGAGTAACAAATGTAATTATTTTTTTCACCTAAGAATAAAACGACTTGTTCTTTCCATCATGCAGAATTTCAATTATATTATTATAACAAATTGCTGATTTTTTTCATGTTGCATAGTTAGGTCAAATTTGACTTGTTAGTCACCCATAGGTAGCATATAAGATAGATGGAGGAGAAAAGATAATATGGTACACTATATTTTAAGCATGTAAATGAGTGTGGCAGTATGATATGTAGAATCACGTCATATGGCTTGAAAATAATTGGAGAATGATCATCCAAGAGCACTTACAGAGCTAGTTTTATAAGTTTTATAAAGTTTGAGCTTGCTTCTCTCAATGCCTTCTACAGTAAATTTGTCTTCTGTTTGAAATTGACCATGATTTTGCCAGTAGCTCACTGACTGGAAGGAATTTGATGCTGTTTTCAAATTGAGAACCTCAAAGCTAAACCCATCAAGTAGATCCCCTCATTACTTGCGATGTGTAATAAAAGCCAGTTCAATCTTCTCGCTTCCCATTGTTGTGGCTCAAAAGTATATGTGTATCTACTAAAACCTTTATGTGCTAAAACATGGCATCCTGTACAGTCTTATGCTCCATGGATGCCTAGAAAAGTTGCTAGAAGATTACATGTTTATACATCACATCCATATATATATATATATATATATATATATATATATATATATATATGTATATATATATATATGGTTGTAACAAACAGGAATTTTTAAATTTTGTTCTGTGCAACATGGTGGTACATGTTAAGCTTGTGCAACTGCTTAAATTGAAAATTCAATATTTAGTGAATTAAAATGTGAACTTATGAAACTTTAACTCACATTGACAATTCAGTGTTCACTAAGTGAAATTGTGGATCTCCAGGAAACAGAAAGAGGTTTAAAGAGGAAATGGAGTCCAATTGTTGAGTTGCAGTACAGAGAAGGCTTATACAGGGGCCGCTGTCAAGGTGGTCTTCCTGAAGGAAAGGTATAAACTGTCATTTATTTATAATGGATTATTTGCAGCACCTTACATCCGTGTTTGCATAGAAGCTTTATAATTTCTTCTTTGCTAGATGTTTGCTCAAATTCTAAACCACAAGTGCTACTATGTATATTTTTTATTATTTTAAATAAGAATGCCAAATTCGTGCATTGAAGATTGATTCTAATTCCTTCTTCTTTGCTAGATATTTGCTGAAATTCTACAATGCAATGCAATTGTGTATGTTTTTTAGTATTTTGAATTATAATGCCAAATTTGTGCAAGCTTTTTCTTAAAATTTAGATATAAGGCGTAATCTAAAGATACAATTATTGTCTTTTTGCTCATAGGGTCGTCTTAGTTACAAAGATGGAAGCTTTTATGATGGAATTTGGAAGCATGGCAAGAGATGTGGCATTGGTGCATTCTACTACTCTAGTGGGGATGTGTTTCAAGGTTACTGGCGAGATGATCTGATGCATGGGAAGGTTTTTCTCTCCCACCTACTCACTTAACAAACAAAATCATGTACTTAAATTTCAATCTCTCTTCCTCACTTAAGCAAAACCATGTTGCTTGTATCAAACTCAAATCTCTGAGGTCTGTCCATTTTAGCAAGGAAAGACAAAACAGATCAGGTTATAAACTTTTAACTTTTAAGCTATAACTCTTAAAACTTTTAAGTCATTGTATTTTTGAATGCTGAGGGAGTAATAATAGAGCTCAGGCTTGGAAAAGTTTGAAATGGGTTAAAATTAGTGACATGGGAATTAAAATTAAAATTTGACTTGTAATTTAGATAGGATGATGGTTAGGAAATGTGCAGGGTACAGAAATATTGATGTTTAATGTAAGAAATGTATAGTTTATAACACACTGAAAATTACTAACTAATAACATCCATATGAAGCATTATATGTTGTAAAATTTTCTTTTAATTGTATTGGAGAGTGCTTGTAGGTTCATGGCTGATCTTCGTGCTAACTCTTCTAGCTTATAAATGCTTGTGATATTTCCCTATGTTGCACAAAAAAAGAAAGTAGAAATCCTGCTCCTGTTCTTTCATATTGAATGGGAGTTACTATGGCATAATTGTCTTTTTTTCTCGCTAGTTAAATTGATGGACATAGGACCCTTACCCTTTGAGTAAAGATCAAATTCCAAAAACACCGGTCTCTGATTACGGGAAAAACTGTATAAGGACCCCACAGAGGAAACTTCAGAGGGAATTGATTAAGCCTAAAATAAGGTATCCTTTTTAACATGGAAGTGAAGAATCATTCTTGTTTCAGGTGCAATACTTTTAGCCAGGGGAGTCTTCTTTTTTCTTCCAACCATGACCCAAGAATCATGATTTCCTAGAGAAGACTTTTTAAAAAGAGGGCACTGAGAGCATATCCTTAGGAGGGTTGCTTGGGGAGCTAACTAAACAATTTTTCCATAGATCACTCACTGGGGAGCACACATCAAGAGTAGCTGAAGAAGACCTGCTTTCCACCAAGGATCTAAGGGCAAGGCCAGATGCAGCTGCTTAGCTTATTTTGGCTAGCAGTCACTGCAAAAAGTTTTTAGGAGTAATTTGTGGAGCTGGTGGCCCCATGCAGCTGCTAAATTTGCTGCTTATTTTAAAGCAGTCATTTCAATATTAACTTTTCACATAAAAATGGAGGGAAAAAGTAGTAATAAAGAAAAGAGAGAATTTAGTGGCAAATAAAGAAGGGAAATAAATTTATGAAAACACCTCACAATTTTTTTAATAAGAAATCACTGCTTATTTTAAGCCCCCCCTTTTTCTTTACAGCTTAATTTCATTTTCTAAATAACAGCTGCTCCACAAAAATGGGAAATGATTCTATATTATCCCTTTTCCATAATTTTAATTTTCCATGGGAACTCTCTAACTGCTTAAATTTAAGCAGAAAGTGCACTTAAGCAGCTGCATGGGGACATGGGGTTGTTAAGTTTTAGGATAGCTGCAAATGTAATACCACTCTATGTTGTATGTGTTTTCCAAATGCAGCAATCTCTCTTTCATTTATATTGAGAATGAGGCTAGGAGAGGGGACATGTCTATTCATTATTATGAGATTAATATAATGACAATTGATTATGTAACTACACACACACACACACACACACACACACACACACACACACACTTAATATCTCTGAATCATTATTATACTAATTTCTCTTAATACAATTTTAGATATATATTTCTATATATTATATCACACACACACACACACACACACACACACACACAGTCTCATAGGATTTATCCGATAGAAGCTACAAAACATCAACACTCCCTCTTAGCTAGGGAGGATAAACACAAGATATGATATTACCTCAGCGTAATATCAAGAATGACATGTTTAAGAATATCTTAGATCAGAAGATATTCACCATTAGATATCATCTCATGATATCAGGAGTAATGGCCACAGAATATCAAGTCACATGATATTCACCATGTACTCAGAGTAGTGGCCTCAGAATATCAAGTCGCATGATATTCACCAAGTACACAAAAAAAGTCCATAGGTAATATGCACATGTATCCTCAATGATACTTACCATAGGAACATTCATGGTCTGTTTAAGGAACTTAATCCACCATGCAAGATATAATCTATCATGATTTGTCTTAGACATCATAAGATGCCCATGACAATAGAAGGCCATGGTCTGTTTAAGGAACTTAATCCACCATGCAAGATATCATCTATCATGATCTGTTTTAGACATCATAAGATGTCTATCACAATAGAAGGTCAAGTTATTGTATGATCGTCACCTTCCAATAAGTTTTACAGATACAAGTGATAATCATTTTGAAGTCGTCACTTCCTCATGATGTACACAGGGGGCAGGCCCATTAAAAATATGGAGTCACACACATGACATCCACCATGCCTTATCCTTATCCTAGAACTATAGGCCTCCGTCAAGCTAGACTTCCACATTGGAAGGGGATTTGCAAATTACTAGAAATTAACCTTTACCACATGGGTAACTAATAAATATACTTTTCACCAATGGCTTCTAGTGAATAATTAGTCATACATTAAACTTCGCCAAGTTAGGCAAGAGATTTGAAACATGCAAATTGGGGCCATATTGTTTAACTATTTTTTCTACATCACTACCTCATCTCCAAAACCAATTCTTTAAAGGCCTTAGGCTTTGTATTAGAAACGTGTTCGATAGTTAAATTTCTTAGGGCCCATAAAAACTTTAGAGTGGAGAAAGTGCAAATATCCTCCTTTACCATCAAAGTTTAAGCCTTGCAAAATAGTTGAGTATTGGTAAGATGCTGGGTGGAACCAACTAGAACCCTAAAATCAAAAGAAGGTTTCGAAAAGGACATAGGCAAAGGAGAGGCAGTTGAAGCTTCAATGCTACCAAGCAAAATAGTGGCGGTTGTATCACAAACCCTTGGCTTCACTAAGCCTGTCATCTCCCTAATTGTCCTTGGATCCAACCTTAAAGAGAGAGAATGGAGCCATTAATTAGTGGGACACAAAACAAACTTACTTCCTTCTGCTTGGAGAAACAATCGATGAGCATGCAATTGAAGCCTTTGGGGAGCCAAATCATGTAGGATTATGTGGAGCCACATGAACCATTTAGGAGTGTAGTTTCTTTCCAATTTATTTCTATTGCATATTTTATACATGCATGGTGAATTAATGGTCTTCTTATTCCTTTTCTGTTGGAAACACTGACTGAGTTTGTTGAATAAATTATCTAGCATGTTGTTTTATCATTATGTATCAAACAAAAGAAATGAGAGAAAAAATGTAATAGACAAATTAGGTACAAATTACACGGGTTAAATGCAATAGACACACTAATCAAATTCCAATACTTGAACTTGGCACTGCCCTTTTAGAAGTCAATTTAAAATACTAATTGTTACAATAATGGAGGTATTATTCTTTACTCTTATCTAGTGAAGTTAATAGAAGGTATTAGATAAAGCTAATAGAACATACTAGGTAAAGCAACAAAAGATAACACGACAGAATTTTTTTTCAAAAGAGTTTTTGTTTATACATCTAGATCAAGGAAGCCAAGACCAAAATTAAATGGTTTCCTTCTCTATTTTCAATATAAAGGAAGCCAACAACTGTCGGTTAGAACAAAATTGTTGGTAATCACCAAAATAAAAACAATTAACTAGCTTAAGGGTGACAATCTAACCAGGAAAATAGGTTGGCTCCACAATTTTCAAAACATTACAAAGCTATTGCTAACTACATCATCCTCTCCAATAAGAAAAATCAGGTTCCTAGCCAACAAGTAGAGAACGAATCAATAGACCCTGTAATCTTAGGGGAGATAATCCAAATTTTTGGTGGCATGGCAAAAGAGGAACACCCTACATGTTGAGTGCTTGCTCTTGTAGCATAAACAACGTGATCAAAACTTGAACATTCCATGACAAAGCATTGGATAGCCATCAGATATAAACCCATTGAATATGGAGCTTGCGTATACCACCATCATGAAATTCGCAGCAGCCTCTTCAGCTAGAAGTAAAGGGAAGACCTTGTTATGTGTGCCTTGATCATCATCTCATATAGCATGTTGCGCACAATAAGGAGACTCTACAACTAAAGAATTGAGTTAGACCATACAAACAAGTTGTCAAATTTGAATGCTGTGGTGAAATTGCCTAAGATGATGGAAAATATATTTTAGATTTCACACTTCAGTGTTTGGAAAAGTGACTTTAATATTATAGCCTAAGTGATTAATATTTTATGAAGCATGTCTCCAAATGGGACACCTAGAGTTGGGAAACATAAGTTGTTTTTATAAAGTTATTTCAGGGCCTTTTTCAAGAGAAAAATATAATTGAGCATTTAAATTTGCCCTAATTTTTTCCTTCAAGCCTATATGTTGGGATTTGGGCTCTCATTCTCTCATTTTGAATTTGCACACATAACAAGATGTTGCAATGAACCTGGTGAGTTTTTCTTGAGATAGTTGAAGATGAAAACTTTTGATTTCGGTGGCGCAAGATCCACCTTAGCTGGTTGTTGGTTTACAATCAGAGTTTCAGTGATTTACTTGAGTTTGATGATGTGGGTTTGGTGAAGAATGAAGATCGATGAAATATTGAGTTGCCTTCAGGGTTTTTTGTTTGTTTTGTTAATCTTTGGAGTTCTATTCTAATTTTGGTGAATTTGGTTGAATAGCCACGTCTGGCTATACCATTTCCTCCACATAGAGAATCACGTTTTTGCACATAACTCAAGAACGGGCCATTTCCTTCTTATGTATATTGTTTTAAGGGATCTCTAGCGGTTATGCGTTTCCATGTGTTATATGAATTGTTTAATGTACATTTGAATTTGCAAGAGGTATCTTTCCCCTAGAAGGTATTGCCTAACCTAAGCTTGGCACATGGGGAACATTTCTGAGTCTAATCTTCCCTTTGAGAACTTATCTCTCTTCTTACTGAGGCACCTAGTTAGGAAGAATCAAAGGGCTGTGATCAGCTGCAGCAGTAAAACTTGAAGGGTTTCTGAGCAATAATCAATCAAATTAGGAGTATTCTTTGCTGCTATATATTTCTGAGCGGTTTCGGAGATCTGTTCACAAGTTTGGAGGTAAAGTTGGCACCATAGCACCCTCCCAGAGCATTGTTTTCAGTCACTAGAAGACATGATAAGTTACTGATTTTGATGTCCTAAATCTACCCTCTGCATCAGACTTGAGTGACCAATTTGGCTGTAAAACATCAGGTATTTATCTGATGTAGTGACTGAAAAATTGAGGTTCGTTATTGGTATTCCAATTTTGGTGATGTTAATGTTGTTTCTAAGACATGTACTATGATATAAATGAATGAAATAAATCAGACCAGTTTATTTGCAAGCATTTACATTTGCATTGGCAAAGCATTTGTGTGTCAAAAAACTATTTCAACAGAATAAACAAACATAAAAGGGTATACTGGTTTCTGTTGAATGTATCCTTACAAATTACTTCATATATAAATGTCAAGTGCTGTCAGTGGAAATGAATCTATTGCAAACAACAAAACAACATACAAATGTGCAATATAAACCAATCGTGCAGATATTTTGACAATATAAACATTGAGGAGAAAGGTGCAAAAATATTTTGGTATTACCGGGTTGATTATTACAGATAAACAAGCTACAAGAAGTTCCAACTCACAAGACTGTAGTACTAGTTTTCAGAATGGAACAGACTGGCAGGTAGAAACAATAATTGTTGATACGAACTGCTGTTATAAATACTCCTCACAATGATAAAGTATTGTAGTAGTGGTATTGTAGCAAACTAGAAATTGAAAATAATTTGCTCTCGTCTTCACATGACTACTATTCCTAGGTGAAGTGCCTCAAAGAGCAAAGGGTTTTTGCCCTTCACTCTTACCCAGAAATCAACAAGGTTTCTTCCTTTCAAATTCCCATCTAAGGGTTTTTGTCCTCGGGTGAGAAGATGAACACAAGTGCGCAAGCTCTGAGAAAGGGTTCGATATCGATCAACAAAGGATCTTTTCCTATGAGCAATTGTCTTCCAATTATAAGCTCCAGTTTGGCCACTTTTGATTTGAATTTCTTTTGCCTCCAAGTATTCCCTCTAAAAGTGTTCATGTAAAAAACTTCAATAAAATATTACATAAGGTTTGTTGTGTCCCGTTTGGATGGCCTGCTTTATAATAATAACATTTAAGTTGTCCTTTTGCAATGTTTTAAACGAAATTATTAGGACTAATTTAAATTATTGTTATTAACATATTTCCCTTACTTAATCCCTTAGCCTATGGGAAATAAAGAAATAGGCTATGGGTCTTCCAGCTATTATGGTTCTGAAAAAAGGGGACATGACACCACAACACCATGGCAAAAAGAGAATCAACTTTTTTTCCTCCGGAACTGCACTAGGCATTAGAGGAAATGTCTTCAATAGGAAGAAGTAATTAGAGAAATTGTTGCTGAGTGTAATGAGCCTGACTGGCTCTGTCTGTTGAAACCACTGAAAACTCTATTCCTTTCTTTCTATGAAAATACTTAATAGGCTGGAATTGTATTTCTATCAATTTTTATGTCCTTTTTGGAATCAATACAAAGTATAAATTGAAGAATTTAAAGTATTTCGATAACAAAGTCTGCAGTTCTGAATTTAAAATGCATTAACTGATTTAATCTTTTGAAACAATACAACTCCTAACAGAAAATTATTTATTCATTAAATAAACTAAGAAGAACCTGGCTTTAATTCCGCATTCACTAATGCTGGCCGCTGTTGAATGGTGGACCCGATAAGGATCTGTGTGAGTCACCTGCGTGACACACTAAGGGCAGCTTGTAGCACTGGCTGCGTCAGAACTAGCACCCGCAGCGCTTGATGATGTTCTCCTATATTGCGGCAGTCTTCCTCCTGCCGCGATTTACCTTTCCAGCCTCTAAACCTCACGCGTGGACTCCTCAGTGTAGGTTCAGACTTAATTCAACCCCAGCCTTAATACATCAAGAGTGAGGATGGATTCTCAGTCTTCCGCGGCAGGTTGTCTTCACCACAGCCGTGAGATATGAATGGTGCGATTTCCTCCAGCAATCTGCACACCAACAATGAATTCGATCTCCAAACAAATTACAATTGGATCGAATCTCAGTAATGTAATCTTTTTCCCTAGGATGCAAATCGACCCCTTTAATGCAGGCCTCAGTTCAATTGCAATCAGAATTCAGAATTTCTTCAATCGTATACAGCAACACGATGAAGATGTGATTGATCATACAGCAGCGATCAATCAGAGATTAGTTCCAAGAAGAATCAGTCTTCTGTAACTAATTTGACCCTTTTAATCCAGCAAAGGCTCAGACAATGAGAGATAATTCGCCAGACCAAGTTTTTATAAAATATAATCGATGCTTAGCTTCACAAATGAGCTTGTATTTATAATACCTCAGATGCAATAGTTTCCAAAAAATATCATCAGTTAACCATTCATTATAATATCAACTTTTTAAATCATTATAATAATAAAGTATTCTTATTATAGTAATATAACCTTTTATTAATTAATAACATGTCGTTATTAATTAACACCATTAATTATCAAATATGATTCTGATGATGATTCTTGCATCTCCTGCTGAAGCGACTAATCTCATGGCCTGTAACTGCACTGCCAAAAATAACAACTGCCAAAAATAGACTTACTATAAATAATAAGTCCCCAGCCAAAGCACTGCGCAAACTGAATTTCGCCTGTCGTACTAACCACTGCCGATATTGCCCTGCCAGAAATGGAAATTGACCAAACTGACTTACTAAAAATAGTAAGTCCAGACTTACTGAAAATAGCAAGTCTGCCAACTGGGACCCTCAAAACCAGGTATCAGCTCACGAGGGTCAGGATGATGAGCTGATCAAGCCACTGCCAATACCTGCTAAAAAGGGGGTCATCACACCGAGGAAAAGAACAAACTAAGCTAGCTGAAGCAATGCATCTCCTTGACAAATCCCATCCAACAGCAAAAGGAGAATCAACTGATCCTCTAGAATGGCTTTAAGATTTAGATGGAATCTCCTCAACAGGAAGAAGCAATTGAAGAAACTGTTATGTAGGGAAAATTATAAGAGGGGGCTAGCTGAACCAATACAGCAGGAGGCATCACAAAGAGAAGCAAATAAGCAACCTATCCTAAACAACAATAACATGGAAATCTGCCACTCAATGGAAAATACATCACAAAGGGCATCCAACTAGGCTCTCATTACAATGGGGATAGCTACATAAACATTCTCTAGCTTTAATTATATTTCTTTTGTTATCTTCTACCATACAAACTTCCTTTATTTGCTTTCATTGTTATCAACTGATAAGTACTGCAATATCTCTTTGGATTATGTACTCCCATGGGGAAGGCTTTTGTAACTAACTGTCATTGTTGCTTGGCCTCTTTTTCAATTAGAGTTCAAGGGCTCTTTTCTAAAATGCACTTTCGAAATTTATGAATATCTTTACATCAAATAGATAGGAGTTGGGCTTTAGGTGTTTATTGTAGAGATATGTATCTTGGAAGGTTTTTTCGCCATGCTTCATCAGTAACATCATCTTTGTTTCAAAGAAGTTATTGCCTCAGGCATACTTGAATCAAATTTTAACTGAGACTCTTATAGCCTAGGTTGTTTTCTTTATGAGACTCAAATATTGATTTTGCGTATGGTTTTTATTTCAACTGTTTGTAGTTTAAGATATCATTCTTGAATTTCTCTGTTCTGATCTGTAAGTCGCCATCATGCAGGGTTGGTTCTATTTTAAAACCGGTGATCGGTGGTTTGCTGACTTTTGGAAGGGAAAAGCAAATGGTGAAGGACGATACTACTCAAAAGACGGTGATGTTTTCTTTGGCCACTTTGAGAACAATTGGCGACATGGAAAAGGACTCTACATAGAACCAAATGGAACCGGGTATTACATGCTTCAACGAATCTTCATCCAATTTTTTTTCTTTATGAATATGTCATTAATCTGTATTGATACCTTAGATAAATAAATCATCTTTTATGCTTCATCTTTCAAAATATTGACACACATATAATCAGATAGAGAGACTTTTATGTTTCACAAATATGCATATTTGTACCATCTACTGTTAATGTGTACTCTTCCCAATGTTCTCACAAATTCATAATTTTATAGTTGTGTAGATGTATATAGTGGAAAAACTCGGACTCGGCAATGACTTGGCTGGCCCAAAAAATTTCAAAATTTAGGACTCACCAAAAAACTTGGGAAAAAATCAGCAATGACAGCAAATTTATTGAACATTTTAAAATAAATAAATTTTAAAAATATTTATATACAATAAGACATCCCAATAACTAGTGAGGATTTGGGAGTGGGTACCCTAATGGGTTTGAGGGACAGCAATGATAAGCTACACAAGATGTTAGATGTGAGAAAAAACCGATGAGGTTTTAAAGAAAATCGCATTTTGTTGCATTTACTCACTATTTTTTCAAGAAAAAATTATTGCAATTTTTACAAAAACTCATCAGCAAGTGATTCACCTAGTGAAGTTGCTCACAAGTACTCACAATTTGTGCAAATTACTTGACATTTTTACTATGGTTAATACCTCCTCTTTCTAAAAGACTAAAAAGGATTACAACCGTTAGCTACAATTTTGAGTGGAAACTCTAATAATTACAGTCAGAAGATGAACAAAAAGAGAGTTACCAAAATCCAGCGAATTCGATAGGTCTCTTCAACTTAACAATACAAAGTATAATGCGATAATAGTTCTAGAATATTATCTAGTCTAGTACAATGGCAGAACGGGAGGAATGGGAAGTGAACATATTCTCCTGGTTAAGAAGTAGATAAGTCTCAATGACCCTCGTATTGGTGCTATCACAATTAGTGACAAACATAGGTTGTCTGGTAGACAGTGTGGGACTATGAACACAGTTGAGAAGCTGTAGCAACTTTTTATTGATGAATGTGATGTCCCCGATTTAGCAGTTGTCTGTGGGACAGGATTGTTAGCCCATCATTGCGACCCTTGTGGGCTAATGCTTTGTTTTGAGGGTCTCTTAGTTAGGACTTACTATTTTGGGTAAGTCACCCCATGCCAATTTCTATTTTTGGATGGTAGAATTCAGTGTTCAGTGTTCAGTGTTCAGTATGATTTGGAGTTGGATCAATGTGATTGATTAAGTCTTCCTTATTTAATTAATCGTGGAGTTATAAGTTATATCATTAATGTTAATGATATCTTATGTTTATATGAGACTTAATTATTAAAAGTTGAATATAATTATTGTTTCACATATCCTAAGTTGAAAGGAAGAAGTGCTTTAAGTTATTTGAAGAGTATTGTTGAAGACATGAAAAATCGAGCCTTCAAGAAGAAGATTCAGCTTTTATAATGGATTTTGAAAGCTAGTGAATTCATCTTACGCATTTTTATGAAACTCATGAATGGGAGACAGGTTGAGGGTTTCCAGAATTATGTGCTAATCAAATTGTGAATTCGATTGAGTGGTTTCAGCAATTTGAATTGGACTTTGCATGTCCAGTGAATTGTGTTAGTTATCGACAGTGTCAAGGAGTGAATGCGGTTTGTTTTTGCTTAACAATTTACAGTGCGAGGAGCCGTGGTTGCAGAACTTTTGTGCAACATCAAGGGCTTAAGGCATGGCGGTTGGTGATTAGGCATCACCTTTCCAGCAACCCGCAGTGACTGGTGGAGTCACATTTTGCATTGGTAGGTGTGGGGTAGAGTAATGCCGTGCGACCAGCTTCAGAGGTCCTGTGGCCAGCAAGTAAAGAAAGAACAATAAGGTAGGAAGACATACCTACCTTCATCCTTCAATATTGTTATGTCATGGAATGAATAATGTAATGCAAGTGAATTCGGATTAGTATTTAGTTGAGAATTTGTGAGTTGAATTGTTGTGATTATCATTCTGGCTTATATATTAAAAATTGCAAAAAAAAAGTGATATCTTGATTTCAAAAGAAAAGTATAAAATTATTATTTGGTGTAAAGTGAATGTTGTATTGAGATTTTGACAAAGAGCTAGGCAGGCTCTTTACAGTGGTATCAGAGCTTATATCTTGCCAGCCTGTAGGGAAAATTGGGTTTGAATTATGGATGGTGATAGATTTAGACAAGTATTTCATTACACCCGCAGGGGCCGTAATTCGCCACCACCGGGTGACATGGAATAGGGAAATATGGGAGATAGGATCCTAGACAATACAAGTAATGATGATGATAGAGAGTCTATTGTAGTATTCAGAAATATTGCTCGCAGTTAGCAGGAGTTGGCAGCTGGCCAACAATAGATGGCTACAGTCTTGCAAAATCTTTCAGATACCTTGCAGCATATTACCTTGCCACGGGATCAGGACAGGGACAGAGATCATAGGAGTGTCTCAGCTAGTTCACACAGATCCAGGATTGATCTGACAGGTACACAGGATAGGCCTTTGCGTCCTACCTTCTTGAGACAAGAGGTAGACATTGTCAGTTTTGAGGATGAGGCTTCCTTTACTGATGACATTTTAGCATTGCATATTGAGTGGGACACTTTACCTCCTGAAGTAAAGCAACATCTTAATTTTGATCGCTTCATGACTCAGAAGCGAGAACGCTCTAAGGGAAGACTAGATGGGCGTCATAGGCATACAAATCATGATCTCAAGCAAGCAACTAGTAAGTTGACATTAACACATTTTGATGGGAGTGGCAAGATGACTGCCAGAGCTTGGATACACAAGCTGGATACATATCTTTCTTTGCATCTTATGTCTGAGGAGGACGCCATTCGGTTTGTTGTTTTGCACCTTGATGGTATAGCTCATGACTGGTGGTATCATGGTTTGGTATCTTTACACCATGATCAGATTGTGACCTATTAGGACTTTGTGGATGGGTTAGTGGAGAGATTTGACAGGAAGGACCCGGAGTCCTATTTTAGAGAGCTGGCACAACTCAAACAGACAGGAAGGACCCGGAGTCCTATTTTAGAGAGCTGGCACAACTCAAACAGACAGGAAGCCTGGAAGGCTTTATTGGGGAATTTCATGAGGTTTCAGTTATGGTATATGACATATCTGAGAGGAGGCGTGTTATGCTGTTCATTGAGGGGTTAGTGAAACCTCTTAGGGGTTGGGTCAAGTCATTTGACCCTAATTCATTACAGTTGGCAATGAAAAATGCTAGACTTGGAGTTTTCAGCTCCATGCAACAAATTTCCTCCTAGACCATCAAATTTTTCTTACGATGACAAGGCTGCTCCAAAGAGGAATGATGGACCAGAATTCAAGAAACCAGTGATAGGGCCACTAGATCCTAAAACCCGTAGCGATTTGAAGAGAAGGAGATTGTGTTTTTACTGTAGGGGTCCTTATGACGAGAAACATGAATGCCCATTGAAGCCTAAAGGTAGAAATAGGCTCATGGAGTGGTATTATGAAGAGAAACACAATTCTGATTTTGAAGGGCAGCAAGTTGATCCGGAAGAGGATGGCTTAAAAGAGGCAGGTAACAGTGAGAAGGTGGAAGAGGATTCCCACCTCAAGGTTGTATATCTCTCTAGCATGCAGAAAGAGGGATCTTTCAGGATGAGGGGCCTCTTGGCAGGGCCGCGTGTCAATGCCCTATTGGATAGGGGAGCTACACATAACTTTATAGACTCACATTTGGTCTCTAAGAGGGGGATACAAACTGAGGAGTTTGAGGGCATTAGAGTGAAGGTGGTAGATGGTTATACATTGAAATGTGACAGGATGATTCCATACCTCCCAATGAAATTAAATAACTATGAGTTCAAGGCTGATTTTTATGTGGTTGACATGGGAGGTACCGATTTAGTCTTGGGTATGAGTTGGTTACATTCTATTGAGACTTTTTATCTCAGCCTCAAAGATATGGAGATGAAGTTTGAGGTAGATGGCAAGAAACACATACTCGAGGCAATCAGGGAGGAGAACTTGAGGACTATGTCACTTAGACGTATACAACGTCTCATTCGCCATGATGCAGTTGAGTGGGCAGCAAAGTGTAGGATTTTACCCACGCTTGAGGAGTCAGGAAAATCAGTTTATCACCCTGACATACAGAATTGAGAACTAAACACTCTAAAGTGCTTAGTGATTTACCACATGGCAGGCCACCTGATAGGGGTATAGAGCACATTATCGAGCTGGAGGAGGGCACTAAGCCCATCATGATTACTCCTTACAGGCATCCTAAGCACCTGAAGGATGAGATAAAGAAGACTATCTAGGAGTTGATTTCTATAGGGCATATTAGGCCTAGTAAATCACCTTTTGCTTCTTTAGTGGTTCTGGTGAAGAAGGATGGTACCCTCAGGATGTATATAGATTACAAGATGTTGAATCAGAGGACCATTAAGAACAGGTATCCGATTCCACGCATTGATGAGCTACTAGATGAGTTGCATGGGGCATGCTGCTTTTCTAAGATTGACTTGAGATCCGGTTACCATCAGATCCGGATGCGGGAGGATATAGAGAAACCAACATTTCGATGTCACTGTGGACATTTTAAGTTTTTAGTCATGCCCTTTGGGTTGACTAATGCTCCAACCACCTTCCAATCTACCATGAACAGAGTCTTCCACAGTCAGTTGAGGAGGTTTGTTCTGGTCTTCTTCGACGACATATTGATTTACAACAAGACGTGGGATGATCATCTTGCTCATTTGGATATTGTGTTAGATATTTTGGATAGGGCTTCTTTGTATGCAAAGGAGTCCAAGTGTGCTTTACGGATGACTGAGTTGCTGTATCTTGGTCACATTATCAGTTCAAAGGGAGTACGTATGGATCTGGATAAGGTTCGAGCTATCCTGGATTAACCTACTCCTGAGAGTCTAACACAACTTAGAGGGTTCATTGGGTTGTGTGCCTTATATCGCAGATTTATTGCGGGGTTTTCACAACATGCAGCTCCCTTGACTGATTTGACCTGTAAGGGTGCTTTTGAGTGGCCTTCTCAGGCACAGGAGTGTTTTGAGAAGTTCAAGTTGATCATGACATCGTGCCCGGTTTTGGCATTGCCAAAATTTTCTAGGCGCTTTGATTTGCATTGTGATGCTTTAGGTGAGGGCATTGGTGCGGTACTTTCCCAGGATCACCACCCTATTGTATTTGAGAGCCAGAAGCTCAGGTGTCCTGAGAGGGTCTTTAGTGTTTATGATAAGGAGATGTTAGCTGTTATGCATGCTTTGGCTAAATTCAGGCAGTACTTGGTCGGTAGTAAATTTTGCATCAAAACTAATGATAACAGCTTGAAGTATTTCCTTGGGCAGCGTGATCTCAATGAGAGACAACAGAAGTGGGTTAGTAAACTACAGTCTTATGATTTTGATATCTCATATATCAAGGGTACTCAGAATGTGGTTGCTGACGCACTTTCCAAGAGGCCTCACTTGGGTTCTATGATAGCGATATCTGAGGATTGGAGGCATTTGATAGTTGCGGAGTATGCTAGGGATCAGTGGGCTGCTAGTTTTATTGATGGGACCATAGAGGACATCCGGTATACTCTTGTGAATGAGTTGACCATTTACAAAGAGCAGGTGTTGTTGGTTCCAGGATCAGGTGTTCGTTTGGTGGTGTTGAGAGCTTTCCATGATTCTCCCTTAGCAGGGCATCTGGGTTTTTTTAAAACCTGTGGGAGAGATTCACTTGGAAAGGCCTGAAGTTTGATGTGGAGCAGCATGTCAGAGAGTGTTCGGTTTGTCAGTAGAACAAACTGGAGCACACCTATCTAGCAGGGTTACTGCAGCTATTGCCCATTCCGGAGCGGAAATGGGAATGCATCTCTATGGACTTCATTGTGGGCTTGCCTAAAGCTTAGGGTAGGGATTGCTTTTATGTGGTGGTGGATCGGCTTACGAAGTATGCCCACTTCTTTCCGATTACAACCACTTTCTCAGCGACACAGGTTGCAAATTTATTCTTCCGGGAAGTATTCAGATTGCATGGTTTGCCCCGGAATATAGTAAGTGACTGAGATAGCCGTTTTATGAGTCACTTCTGGCAGGAGCTCTTTAGGTTGTGTGGGACGGAGTTGACTCCCAGTACTAGTTACCACCCCCAGACTGATAGTCAGACTGAGATCGTTAATAAATGGGTGGAGGGCTATCTTCAAAATTATGTGTCTGCTCAGCAAAGAGCTTGGGTGAAGTGGATTTATCTATGTGAGTATTGTTATAATACCACTCACCATATGTCTATTCAGATGGCTCCTTTCTGAGCTTTGTATGGGTATGATCCTCCTAGTTTTATGGATTTGCTTTTCAGTGATACTAGAATTCCGAGTGCAGGTGATTTGTTGCAGGACAGTCAAGATATTATGGGAACTTCGAGGGACAATATTCAGAGAGCTCAAAATCAGCAAAAGCAGTTTGCTGATCAGAAGAGGGTTGCTCGCTCTTTCCAGGTTGGAGATATGGTATATTTGATGTTGCAGCTTTATAGACAATCTTCTATCCGAAAGAGTGGAGCTGAGAAGCTCAAGGCTCGGTATTATGGGCCCTTCCGTGTTGTTAGGCGGGTGGGCGAGGTTGCATATGAGTTGGATATGCCAGAGGAAAGTAGGGTGCATAATGTGTTTCATGTATCGCGCCTCAAAAAGGCATTAGGCAGACATCTTGTTCCGTCCTCTCTGTTACCCCCTCTTGATGATGAGGGAAAGTTAGAGTTGGTACCTAAGGTTATATTGGAGACTCGTGAGCGACATTTGCGTTGGCGAGTTATCAGGGAGTTTTTGATCAAGTGGTCCGGTTTACCGATTGAGGATGCCACTTGGGAATCAGAGGACATTCTTCAGCACCCTGGTTTGTGATTCCTTGAGGATAAGCAATCTTGGGGAGGGAGGATTGTGATGTCCCCGATTTAGCAGTTGTCTGTGGGACAAGATTGTTAGCCCATCATTGCGACCCTCGTGGGCTAATGCTTTGTTTTGAGGGTCTCTTGGTCAGGACTTACTATTTTGGGTAAGTCACCCCGTGCCAGTTTCTATTTTTGGATGGTGGAATTCAGTGTTCAGTGTTCAGTATGATTTGGAGTTGGATCAATCTGATTGATTAAGTCTTCTTATTTAAGTAATCGTGGAGTTATAAGTTATATCATTAATGTTAATGATATCTTATGTTTATATGAGACTTTATTATTAAAAGTTGAATATAATTATTGTTTCACTTATCCTAAGTTGAAAGGAAGAAGTGCTTTAAGTTATTTGAAGAGTATTGTTTAAGACATGAAAAATTGAGCCTTCAAGAGGAAGATTCAGCAGCTTTTATTATGGATTTCGAAAGCTAGTGAATTCATCTTATGCATTTTTATGAAACTTATGAATGGGAGACTGGTTGAGGGTTTGCAGAATTATGTGCTAATCGAATTGTGAATTCGATTGAGTGGTTTCAGCACTTTGAATTGGACTTTGCATGTCCAATGAATTGTGTCAGTTATCGGCAGTGTGCAAGGAGTGAATGCGGTTTGTTTTTGCTTAACAATTTACAGTGCAAGGAGGAGCTGTGGTTGCAGAACTTCCGTGCAGCGTCAAGGGCTTAAGGCATGGCGGTTGGTGATTAGGCATCACCTTTCCAGCAACCCGCAGTGACTGGTGGAGTCACATTTTGCATTGGTAGGCGTGGGGTAGAGTAATGCCGTGCGGCCAGCTTCAGAGGTCCCGCGGCCAGCAAGTAAAGAAAGAACAATAAGGTAGGAAGACATATCTACCTTCATCCTTCGATATTGTTACGTCATGGAATGAATAATGTAATGCAAGTGAATTCGGATTAGTATTTAGTTGAGAATTTGTGAGTTGAATTGTTGTGATTATCATTCTGGCTTATATATTAAAAGTTGCAAAAAAAAAGTGATATCTTGATTTCAAAAGGAAAGTATAAAATTATTATTTGGTGTAAAGTGAATGTTGTATTGAGATTTTGACAAAGAGCTAGGCAGGCTCTTCACAATGAATTTCAACTTATTGCTGATTCTGACATAGATGGAGTGCCAATAAGGGAGTTCATTGATGTTAGGACTGAGGAGGGACTGTCTTTGCATGTTTAAGTTAATCAAAGAATCAATCATATAAATAATGTTAATTTACTGTTGGCTTAAGGAAATGGTAGCTGAGATATAGCTACTAAATGCAGTTTAGAGAGAAGTTGAAAAGATAAAGCATGATCTGTTTGAAAGAACATGGTGGCGCTTTTTGGGGTTGACCTTAGGCTCATTGATCTTAATCCGATCACATCATCACATGCACACTGAGTAAAGCATTTAATTCTCCAACATATATGTAATGTTTTGATTCTTTATGATCTTCATTTTATGCCAAAGTGACCAAGTTTGAATTTTTGTGTAGGTGGTATGAAATATGGGAACAAGGAATACTTGTACACCGTGCACCATTAGAATCAAAAGGATGATCCACATAGCAACACCATCTACAGATTCCAAGTTTTTTTTATTTTCATCAAAGCGGAGAAATTCATTTATTGGTAACATCTCTATTCTGTAGTTGATGAATTTGTGGCTGTCTTGCCTTTTTTGATATCTAAGTTCCATTGATAGTTCATTTCATTATTTGAAACTGAAATGAGACAAAGTTAGGTGTCATTCACATATTACCACAGAGTTCTTTATCAGTTGATTCTATTCTATCTGTCATTTTCAGATTGCTAAGCTTCTCGTGCTATCTGGTTGGACAGAAAAGCGTCTGAACCATGTTCTCATGTCTTGGATTTGTGGATAACTGTTAGTTTGGTGGCAGCCAGAGACTCCAACAATTGTATTACTTGTATTCTTATACCATTATTTGTATTGTGGTGACTAAATGGGCATGGGAGCCTAAACTGTATTCCTTGTAATCATATTTCTTGTACTTATATTCATAGACACTTTTATATCTGAGATGTAATACATCATTTCATTTTCATTTTAATATAAAATTAAGTTATTATTTAATTTTGTTATATACTTAAGGATTGCAAATGTTACATTATTTCACCCTCACATCATGGTTTCTCCACGAATAGACTAAACTTTATATTGAGATTGGAGGAGACTACAGCATCTAGGGAAGAAACTCAAGTTATATCGTAGCATTTTTTTCTCCCTGGAACTGGATTTTAGTTTTGCAAAACATCTTACATTATTTCATCCTAATTTTGTGATATAGTTAAGGATTGAAAACTTCACCCTGACATCATTGGTTCTCCATGAATAGACTGATCTTTAGATTGAGATTGGTTGGAAGAGGCTATGACATCTAGTACAGAAACTTAAGTTATGTCGTAGCATTTTTTTTTCCCTGGAACTGGATTTTAGTTTTGCAAAACATCTTATACCAAGTGTATATATATATCCTGGCTGTGGTTCACTGTTGCCTATCAATTGCATATCCAACATTTGAAGTTTCATGATATTATGCACACGTGGTCCTTTGTTAATACATAGCTGTTTCTAGCATAATTGTGTATTCCTTTTGCTTATGTGTAATTGCTTTTAACCACTTTATCACTGATTTCTATAATAGATATGTACATGTGGTTCTTTGTCAATGCATAACTGCATCCTAGTTTAATTTGAGTTCTCTGTTTTCAAATGTCTTGTTGCTTTGAGCCAATTACCACTTAGATGTATGAAATTTCCACAGTCTATAGTAATGATTCTTAGTAGCTTTTGGCTTTAACTGTGTAAACAATTTTAAACATCAACATTTCGGATCATTATCCATGATCCATCATCATGATGAGTGAGCAAGAAAAGAGAGTTGGCTTCTTAAACATCAACGTTGATAGCATTGTCAAATGTAGTTTTCTAGTCACACAAAAATTATTGACTAGTTACAATGGTAAAGGAAATAGTCAAAACCAACCCAAGAGTGAAAATTATGAAGTTTAAATAAGTTTGATTGGTCTTTATGTTAAAGATTTTATTCATATTGTTTGTGTTGTTGACGTTGATGTTTGTTAGGTGTTCAACTTCTTTATATAAGGTTAAGATGTAATCTAAAGAAATAATGTGGAATTTGCAAGAATTACGAATAAAATAAAACTATGAGTTATTTTGTTTATTTCAAACTATTTTTTTTGGAAAAAGAATTTGATCTTTTGATAATATTTTTAAAGATTTACAATAAAAAAGATAGTTGATTCACATTTATGGTTTAAAATAAATGTGTGAAACTAGAAAATAAAAATTTAATTTTATATGGAAAACTAATTTTTTTTTTCTAAATCAATTTCAATAGATTATATAAAACAAAAATGTTCACCCTTAATCTTATTTTGTAAATATAAAGTTCACATCATGTAATGAAAATTTATTTTTCAAGCCATTGTTAAATAGAAAAGATTATAATTTGTTAAATATTGGAGAATTGTGTATAGAAGCCATCTTACTTTATTGTATTGCCAAAATCTTTATACCATTTATGATATTTTGGTGCAAGTAAAAGGTAAACGCCCATACTACATGGGTGACATCTTTTAGTATCAATCTACTTGGGATAAATATGAAAAATGTGTAATATGTGTTTATAAGGAATTGTTTTAGGAGTCCAAGAGATGTTGTTTTTAAGGAAGTTGTAAAGATAAATATATGCATATTCTACCATGAGAAAACCTTCTTTGTTTGTCAAGATACTTGCATCTTCTATAAGTTTGCAAGGTTTATCATTAGTTGAAAGTAAGTTATATAACCAGTCATAACTGAACTGTTTTATATTATTTGTGAATGCTTTGATGTCTAAAAGTGTAGGACCTTTGTTCTCCCCTATATATTTCTCAGGTAAAGAGCATACTATTAGTAGTTCATGTAAAGGTAGTCTTAGATAAATCGAAGGAGATTTACTTAGTTCTTTTGCCATATCCAATAGTGGTTCTACACCATGAAAATGAAAAAATGGTTTACTATAAATTGTAATAGAAGATTCATGTAGGTTGAGGTAAAATTGAAGGAATTTTTCTAGATCCAAGGTATTTTGTGAATGGAATGATGTTTTAAGTGTTTTTTTTCCACATTCGCTGAAGGATTATTGTGGTTCTTGGATAAAAACCAAGTATGGCTTGTCTAACATTTTGGTGTTTTGGCTCTCTAACTTCTACATTGAAAGTATCTCCCATCATCTGCAACAAAACATTGAAATTAAACCAACATTGTTTAAAATATTGAATATAAATTTTTATCATTTAAATATTGATTAATATTGAAGAATATATCAAAATTCATATGGATATATAGTTGTGTTTAACACACAGTATGTGACAATTTATGTACATATACAATATTAAAGAAAGGAAAACAATTCTTGTGTAATAGACAGTTCCTTAATCAATAGATCTACATATTTTTTAAAATAAAAAATATATAATTCTAAAGAAGTGAAAATTTAAAAAATAAAATTTAACTAATTCATTATTTAAAAAAGATCTCCAGATAATTTTTTGTTTTTCCATTGTTTAAAATTTAATAGAATTTCAAAAAGATCAGCCCAAAGTCATTACTTTCAATAAAAGTTTTCAAAAAGAAAATATTATATAAAAATAACTAAGACTAATATTTTAGAGATATATTATTTTTTAATTCAAATATAACTTTCTTATGATAATTCTAAACCATTTAAAAAATATAATTACAAAAAAAATTAATTTTTTAAATATTAGATTTCAAAACATATTAATAATAATGAATTAAATATAATTTTTTAATGAAATTGAAATCTATATAATAATTTCATATTTGGGAAGTATACATTACTTCACAAATGTGGCGAATTGTTGGTATCACACTAGCTTGACCATAAACATAAATATAACTGGCCTTGAGGTAAAGAAGAGCATGTGTATATTCACATCCAAATGGATCCATTGATATGAGATGAATGTCATCTATGAATGCTATCTCCCAATCATATGAATCCCAAAACCAATAACAATCTATTGTGCATGATCTTTTGGGGCAATTTTTTCTGCCAATACTTTTCACACTTGTATGTAGATCACATATGTTGTAATGAATATGCGGATTTATAGTCGAGTAGACTTGCTTCACCTTGTCAATTGTGAAGCTTAAATAAATTGCCCTTCCATTAGTTCTCTGATTTGATCAATAATTCCTAATTTGTAGACTGGGATTTTATGAAATAGGTTACCTTCATTACAAAATAACAATTCAAATTATTGTTATACTCTTTTAAAAACACAAAGAATAAAATAATACAACACTAATAAAATAGAAAGATAAATTTATGTAATTTGTATAGTTCATATACATTATACTTAAATAATATATATTTGATTTGAGCAATTACCATAATTGATAGAATAGGAGAATATACCACAGTTTGTATAATTTGGACATAAATATAAAAAGCGCGACTTAAGATATTAATGATGTGTCAATAAAAAGATGTTGTGATAATGAATCTAAAATAACGAGAGTAATACTGATCTTTGTTGTGATGATGAACTTAATATAGTCAATAAATAGATTATTCACTTTAACAAGAGCAAAGCCACTCGTGTCTTTAATAAAGAGATGATGTGATAATGAACCTAGTCAATAAATAGTCTATTCAAAACAATAGAGAAAAGCCACCCATATCATTAATAAGGGGGTGATGTGATAATGAACCTAAAATGTTAAAACAAAATTATTTACAACAAAAAACAAGCAACAACAATCATATAGATGATAAAAGAGCAACATGCACATCCAATATAGAGATTTAGAACAACCAAAAACCTCACAAGTGTAATCAAAAAGAAAAATCATCATTATCAATTTAAGCAAAATACGATATCTTTAATAAATAATTAAAAATCATTGTCATCATTATCAATAAAAAAAAAAAGGAAAGATTTTTTTATATTACAATAGTAGGCGATTCATATAGAGTCTACAAATGAATAGTAATATGGGACTTTCTATTGGGGAGCTACCTAACTATGCTACAAACAAGGCGTACACACCTTACCCCCTTGTAGAATTTGAACTTGTGACCTCTCTTTCAAGAACACAAGTCCTCCAATCAATCACTTAGAAAACACACCTCGCGACAATTCAACATAATGATTACATATAAAACTAAACATACAACACAGATTTTTTAAGAAAAAACTTAGAATCCCTTTTCAACATACCTTCCTTTGTTGTGGTGGCCTAGGATACCAGCTGAAAGGATCAACCAAAACCCTGAACTCTTTCTTAACCACCCCGTCCACTTCACTATCCTTCATATATAACACAAAAAGCCTCTGAAACATGTTGCATCTCCTTGTGGGTTCCCTTCCATTGGCATAATAATAAAACTCATAACGACCCACAATGTCATACATCTCATCAGGGCAATACTTGTCCATAAACAGCTTATAAAATCTCACCATAACTTTAAACTCAATATCCTCAGCACTGTACTCTCCCTCCACACCATCACAAACCAATCTCTCCATTACATCACAATAATCTCCCAACTCCTTAAAATTCATCCTCCGTTTTCTAAAGTTATGGAAAATGTTGTCAATGTCATCCTTTGCTTGAGTGAATGTTTTGTAAGTGCAGGGCCTCTTTTTGTTAAATTCCACACCTTTCCCAACACGTTTACATCTCTTTGAATGGTTGCCAAAGTTTTGGCGGATTTCGAGAATAGATTTCCACACCAGGCGTATGTATTTCTTTATTTCACTTGAGTTCTTCTTGGAGTCTAATTTCAGTTATTCAGTTTTCTTCTTCTGTATTGATGTCGTTTATCTTCATTTTATCTTCACCCAAGTTTATAATGAGTTTGATGCAGAAAGAGGATTCTTAGAAGTTGGTACAAGCAGTTGATTTTGATTTTTACAAGCAGTTGGTGGGAATGCTTATATTAATATTTCAAGGGGTGTTTGGATGGTTGTGACTTTTTTTGTCAAAGAGAAAATTAGTCGCAATATTTTTTATAGTTAATCTAGTATTTTTATTTTTTAATTGATTTAGTATTCTTATCTTAACTAGTAAAAAGCTTCCAGCAATGTCATTGGAATTTTCCATAAGAATATAATCTTTATTCTGTAAAAGCAAGCAACTTTCATTAGACATATGTTATCCTTGTAATGACGATATTATTGTAATTTTGAAATTTTGAAATAATTATTAATTCATCTAAAAATCGTATGGATGAAATTGCTTTTCACTCACAACTCATTTTTCGACCTCAAATCTGCATGAAATTGCTTAAATCTAATTATAAATTCCTTCACACATACACTTCATAATTGTAGAAATAGTGTGAATTCTAGGGACTTACAACTTGTTTTCTATCCTCAGATCTGCATGAAATTGCTTAAATCTAATTACAAATTCCTTCACAGATGCACTTCATAATTGTAGTACAACTTATAAGTGAAGATATAAACAAGACTCCCCACATGCAAAAACTATAGATACCCATGTTGACACATTTATCTCTCTCCAATCCACTATTTGAAGGGGAATTTGAAGTTCAGAAAGCAGGGCATACCACTGATAAGCAGAACCCTTTTAATTGTCAACCCCAGTATATCCTGGTGGTTAGAGAAAAATGTAATGATGAGACCATCCAAAAAAAGAATGCACACCAAATAGTTTTGTCGAAACTAAAAGATAAGAGTTATGGCAACAAAGGAAAAGCTGGGCAACATTTGGTTGAACAGATTAAAAGAATATCTGACAATGTGCCTCTCAGAGAGAATGAGACAATACCTAATATAGAGAATCCTTCATGCTTATCAGAATATATTGATCAAGAGATGGAGGAACATGACTTCATTGAAGTTGTTAGAAAAAAAAGAAGAGAAAAATATATGAGAGAAGTAGCAGTTTGAAGAATAATAATAATCCCAAGAATAAAGAAATGCCAGATTGCTTTAACAGACTCTACAAGAATCAGAAACCCCTCACCAAAAGTCAATGATGATGAATGTCCATAGCTGGAATGTTAGAGGCTTAGAGATGTTTGATAGGAAGTATGTGGTTAGAAATTGGTGCAACAAAATCCAAAAAAAGATATTATCTTCTTACAAGAAATCAAAGTTACAGGAGCTAGGGCTTACAATACACTTATACTCATTTGGAATAGTACAATATGCATTTTCTCAAAACATGAAAGAGGGAAAGGTGGTGTTGCAATGCTAATTGGGAACAAATGGAGTGATAAGATGACAAAAGATGGGGTGTCTCCTTGTAACAGGGTAATTTGGGCTATGTTCAAAGAGAAGGATCAAATTATTGGGGTGTGTAACATATATGCACCTAATGATTACAGAGAAAGGAGCACACTTTGGGACTGGATTACTTCCAATTTGCCACATGCTAAATGGATCTTCCTTGGAGACTTCAACATGATAGAAGATAGACATGATAAGAGTGGTGGTAACAAACATGAATGGAAAGCCAGTCAATTCTTTTTCTTGTCTAAATTCAAAAGATGATTTCACATAAGTGATCCACTGGAAAGGAAAAGACAGGAATATCATAACATCTGGTTTACATGGTGTAACAATCAAGCAAATAGAAATAGGATATACTACAGATTAGACATGATATACTTTGACAACAGTTCTTTTGGGCTCTCACATCCCTCGGGGCAAAATCCTAAATGTGTTACTGCAGTTACCATGTCCGATCACTCACCTATCCATGAATGCATCATGTTCAATAGTGCTAATGACCAATACCAAGCCCAAAAGAGGAAAAGGGTTTTCAAACTTAACACTGAACTGTTGGATGATGAAGATAATATTGAGTCTATCATAATGGCTACTGCCCTATCCAAATTCTATAACCAAGGCATCTCAGCCAGAGATAAATGGGACCAATTAGTAATAACATGGAGGAACATGTTCCAAATTATTGGAACAAAATAGGCTATGGATAGAAAGTGAGGAAAATGAGCAGCAGAGGAGAATTATTATAGTTGAGGCAGCACTCCAAGAGAAAGGAAATGATGCAGAGTTAGAGCAATCACTCATTGAAGCTAAAATGCAGTTGAGGAAAACT
The DNA here is from genome assembly GCA_018584345.1 of Thuja plicata. Classification (NCBI taxonomy): domain Eukaryota; kingdom Viridiplantae; phylum Streptophyta; class Pinopsida; order Cupressales; family Cupressaceae; genus Thuja; species Thuja plicata. The sequence goes on along the minus strand of MU224780.1, from coordinate 69,367 downwards.
CAGAACTATAAAATACAAGGACAAAAAGTTAGAGCTAAGGCTAGGTGGATCAAAGATGGAGATAGAGGGTCCAAATACTTCTTTAACCTAATCAGAGCTAAACAAGGTAGAGAAGAAATAAATGGAATACAAGGTGAGAAACGAACTACTAGGAACAATAAAGAAATAGTGGAAGCCTTCTGTGATTTCTATAGGAGATTATTTACTTCAGAGCACAAAGAGGAAAATTATGAGGCAATGAAGCAGTGCCTCAAAGTCACCCCCAAGAAGGTGTCAAAACAGGAAGCCATGAGGCTACAAGAAAAGGTTAGTCTCAAAGAAATAGATGAGGCCATTGGATCACTAGCCAATGACAAATCCCCTGGTATAGATGGCCTATCAACAGAATTCTACAAAAAGAACCAAGAATGGATAGCAAGTGAATTGCTTGAGGTGTATGAAGAAGCCTTTGAAGCAGGATCCTTGGGTAAGAACATCAATAAAGGAATGATTAAACTACTACCTAAAGAGGGAGACAAATCTCAAGTCAAAACTGGAGACCAATTACCCTACTTAATATCTCCTACAAAATAATTGCTAAAGTCTTGGCCAAGAGAATTAGTAGCATGCTAAATGACATCATCTCTGTCACTCAGACAGGGTTTATCAAGGGAAGATATATTCTAGACAATTTGATTACTAGTTGGGAAGCCATGCATTGGGCCAAAAGGGATGGACATAATGCAGTGATGGTGTTATTAGACTTTGAAAAAGAATATGATAGAATTGAGTGGTCATTTGTTTTGAAAATGTTGGAGGCCTATGGGTTTCTAGATTATTTCCGCAGATGGGTGAACATCTTGTTTCAAGATTCCTCTATAGTGATCATTGTGAATGGTGAAATATCGGAATCAATCCAATTAAGTAGATCCATTAGGCAGGGATGCCCACTGGCACCGACTCTATATGTCATTGTTGTTGATGCCTTATCATACATTCTTAAGGCCAGTAAATTTGGTCCACCAATAAAAGGTATAATTCTTCCCAATACAGATGAGCTTATTATAGAACAATTTGCTGATGACACAACTCTATTCCTAGAACTAGAAGAAGATAACTTTGGTAATATGCTCAATAGACTACAAATCTTTTTTCTTGCCTCAGGAGCCAAAATTGCAGCACATAAATCTACTATATTAGGATGGACTTCAGGGGCACCGAACCAACTTACTAGAAAAGAATGGCAGTGGTCTGGGCCCTCAAATATTATAAGATACTTGGGTATTCCTTTTTCCATCTCCTCCAATGTAAAGAAAATGTGGACATGGATTTATAAAAAAATTGAAAACAAACATGTGAAATGGAAGACACACATGCTATCCCTAGCTGGAAGAACCCAAGTGGTACATAAAGTCCTTTCATCCCATGCAGTATATTACTCAACCACTTGGTTGTTTGCCATGTATCAATTTGATAAAATGGAATAAGCACTCATACATTTGAGACCTCTTTTCGATGGCTATGTGTCACAATTACGACACTACGCCGTCATGAAAGCGACACAACCCAGTGTTGCAGTTTTGGTGTTGGAATCACCGATGGTAGCTATGTCTGTTGTTATTGCGATGGTCATGACCATCGCAATATGCATCGGCTATGAGGGTTAGTATGTCGTCGTTACACATTATGAATGTCGTTATTACGACGGTATGTGACGGAGATGCTGTACATGCGACGTCCACCTGTTGAACTATTCTGACATTTGGACGTCACGTGTAGTGTTTTGGCATCAGTCGTCCACTTAATACCGTCGCAATTGCGACGATATGCTATGTTTTAAAAAAAATAATTTGTCGTGTGCATGGAGTGGGACCTTAAAATATTGAGCTTCTCTTTGTTTCGAGAACAGTTTAACATTCTCTACTTAACAGGGCCAACCACGTGAAGGTGGAAGCTCATGTGGCCCCTCCCAGGATCCCTTATGACCCTTTATGACCCTTTAGGATCCCTAAGATGTCTTTGTTTCGAGAACAGTTTAACATTCTCTACTTAACAGGGCCAACCACGTGAAGGTGGAAGCTCATATGGCCCCTCCTAGGAGTCTCTTATGACCCTTTACGACACTTTAAGATCTCTAAGATGTAATCTTAGGGATCCTAAAGGGTCATAAAGGGTCATAAGGGATCCTGGGACACAACAACTGAGAAACATAAATGTAGGCATCATGGTCACAATTTTTTGACACAACATAATTGAGTGGTATACCCAGACGATGCAACACAACCACTACTCCTCCAATTCTAAGTTGGCACTACAGGATCCAAAACCCATAGATAAGGAATAAATTTAGAGAGTGGAGGAGGAGGGCCATAATGAACGAAATAATATAGGATCCCAAAACCCATAGATAAGGATTAAATTTAGAGAGCGAAGGAGGAAGGCCATAACGACTGAAATAATATAGGATCCCTATATTATTTCGGTCGTTATGGCCCTCCTCCTCTGCTCTCTAAATTTATTCCTTATCTATGGGTTTTGGATCCTGCAGTACCAACTTAGAACTGGAGGAGTAGTGGTTGCGTTGCATCGTTTGGGTATACCACTCAATTATGCTGTGTCTCCAAACAATTGTGACCATGATATCTACATTTATGTTTCTCAGTTGTTGTGATATCTACATTTATATTTCCCAGCTATCGTGTTTATGTGCATGTTCTTTATGTGAATTGGCTTCTCTCCCTCGCATCCAAAATAAGATTGTCACCAAAGGGGGTTCCGGATTAGAGAACTCCCTTTCACTTAATAATTATGAAGCCATCAATTGTATACTAATTGTTTAGGATTGTAAGTTTCCATTCATGGCTTCAAATTACCAAGCAAAAAGTTGTACAAAATACTTAGCAGCCTCCTGAGCCTTTTACTTGAATTTTCGCCCATCTGGGCCTTCTAACACCATATGGAATGTGATGTGTTTATAGAATACATCATACAAACCTGTTTAGTGATCATATGTGTTGAAGGTGGTGCCTGATGTTGCTGCAACGACTATAGATATTAAATTTTGCATCACTGCCTGATGTC
>MU224780.1:45159-61235 GCA_018584345.1 Thuja plicata | reverse complement strand
TACATGCATACATAAGAGGATGAACATAAATAATAAGGGTATTCAATATATGTTGTAGTGAATTTACCACATCTGTTACAACTGCAGAGCCCTTCTTTTTTGTTTGTTTACTTTTACAGTATCACATACACACTAAGAAAAAGGACAGTGGAGGATAAGGATTCCCCTTTACAGGCACTTTGTGTTGCAGACAGTCCTTTTAGCAATTGATGAACCTTTTCTCTACCTATTAGTATTGCTACACTGTTGTGATTTTGTAGCTTTCCTTTTTCAGAAAGATGGGTTCAGGCTAGAATAGTGGAGTCATGGTAGTAATGCTCTTAGTATTGGAGCTCCAACTGGCATGCTGTTTCTTTGGTTGTGTATCTGCCAAAGAGGTGGGTATTCATGCATGTATGATAGTATATATACGTTGAGTATTAAAAGGGCTTGTGGTTTGTGATAAATGGTTTAATGGGGGTGTGTTGTACATGTTTTGTTACAAGTATATGTTGTCTATTCAGTATATTGGCCTTTCATATATGGATAGGTATCTTTAATTGACTTTAGACCTGAGCTCTTTTAGAAATTTGGGTGTTTCATTCTAAACATGAGGGGTTCTCATTTTAGTTGAAAATAATGTTATGTAAGCCATTGAATGGCATAAGGGATAGTTATGTAACCTTGGGGTCACTTGAGTGATCCAAGGACTTATGGAAAAACCTTCTAAATATCCTAAATGGGGGTATGAGACACCATGTTGTTGAGTTGACAACATTGGTTGTCAACTTGACAACACCATTAAGCCTATTTGGTTTTGACAGTCAGTTTTATGACTGTTATGGAACAGTTTTGGGCAGTTAGGTGGTTGCAATCGGGTTTCTTTGAAGAGTTTGAGTCTATTTCTTTGTTGATCCATATGAGTTGAAAGGGGGGTGTAGACATATAATGACTAATAATGATGATTCTATATGATGAAATTCCATATGTGCAAACCAAATGAAAGATTCATGTATGTATGTATTTATGTATGTCTGTATGTATGTGTGTATGCATTTATGTATGTATGTATGAATGTGTGTATGTGAAAGATATAAATGTATGTATGTATGTAGGTGTGGGTGTGTATATATAGACACACACATATACATACATAAATATTCACACACACACACACACACACTTACACACACACATATACATACACACATGTGTATATATGTATGTACATGTATATATATATACATGTAAATATATAGGTATATGTATACATAAACACACACGTATATAAATATATATATATACATATACATATATAAACATAAATACACATACATATATGCATACACACGCACCCAAGAGTTGTCGTGTCTATGGATATGTCCAAAAATGCACCAAGAAGCATAGTAACTCACAAATAGATTTTTAAAAATTATTTGAGTTCAATAACATTTAGAAATTTGAGTTTCAACCTATTAAACATGAAGAAATATACACTACATGAGGAAGAATTTCAACAATGATTCCAAATTTGAATATTTATACAAATCACTGACATTGAATACAAGTGAGATACTAATCCCCCCTTCATACTATTTATACAAATCACTGACATTGAATACAACTGAGATATTTATGCCCTCTAGAAATTCAACTTCGTAGGCATTAGATAAAAAATTCCTTAAGATCATACATGGACCTATCTTCTTCCATTTTAATTTATTATAGGCTCCTACGTGTTTGAAAGCCTTAGGAGTTTTTATTTTTCAAAGCATTCAGATCTTTCACATATTCCTCTAGCTCCACTGTCTCCTAAGCATCATGTTCATGGTTTGATATATATACAAGTAGTTACCTCATTGTACATTGGTAACCTAATTACTAGATGAGTGACTATAGTACCCTAGTTTGCATTATTAGATGATCTTGTTTAATTTGTGTTCATTTCATGAAAAGACACATGTAAAGGAAAATAAATTTCTGCATCTAAAGATTACATGTATATACTATATATATGCCAAATAACTTGTATATACTATACAAGTAAATGAACTGAAAGATAAAATCTTCTGGGCTGCTATGAGCATAGACACCTTTCAGAAGAATATGCAAGAGTACATGCATACATAAGAGGATGAACATAAATAATAAGGGTACCAGACATTGCCTAAAGTGATGAATTTTTGACCGGGGTATGAATCCAGTGTGCTCCTACGTGATCCAAAACCTGCAAAGAAAAGAAAGATGGGGGTTAGATCAAGAAGATCTAAGCAATGAATGACATCCTAATACTGATCCTCATCTACAATTATGCATGTGCATAGTCAAGCCATACACTTCTGAAAGAAAAACCATGCTACATGACATGTGCACTTAGAAGAATGCTGCAGAAAGGAAAGAAGATACCATGTTTTTCCCCATTAAATTATCATAAACGACGAGTACCACATAGTGAATATCAACAACAAAACAAATAAAGAGATATCAAACACTTCACAGAATTCCTTCAAGGTAATAGCAATGATGCCCTAGCTCTCAAAGCTTGCGGGTCATCAAGCATTCCAAATGCAAAGATGTAAATGAATGCCAGTATTAAACAATGAGCTCATAAACAATTCATGATGCCCTAGCTTGCAGCCCGCGAGCCACCAAGATATTTCCTCATGAAATGATCATAAACGGGGAGTACCACATAGTGAATATAAATAACAAAACAAATAAAGAGAGATCAAACACTTCACACAATGCCTTGAAGGTAATAGCAATGATGCCCTAGCTCTCAAAGCTCATGGGTCATCAAGCATTCCATATGCAAAGATGTAAACAATGCCATTATTAAACAGTGAGCTAATAAACAATGCATGATGCCCTAACTTGTAGCCCATGAGCCATCAAGACATTTGCTCATGAAATGATCATCAATGGGGAGTACCACATAGTGAATATCAACAACAAAACAAATAAAGAGAGATCAAACACTTCAGACAAAGCCTTGAAGGTAATAACAACGATGCCCTAGCTCTCAAAGCATGCGGGTCATCAAACATTCAAAATAAAAAGATGTAAACAATGCCAGTATTAAACAGTGAGCTAATAAGCAATGCATGATGCCCTAACATGCAGCCCGCGAGCCATCGAGACATTTCCTCATGAAATGATCATAAACAGAGAGTACCACATAGTGAATATCAACAACAAAATAAATAAAGAGAGATCAAACACTTCACACAATGCCTTGAAGGTAATAGCAATGATGCCCTAGCTCTCAAAGCTCGTGGATCATCAAGCATTCCAAATGCAAAGATGTAAGCGAATGCCAGTATTAAACAGTGAGCTCATAGACAATGCATGATGCCCTAGCTTGCAGCCCACGAGCCATCAAGACATTTCCTCATGAAATGATCATAAACGAGGAGTACCACATAGTTAATATCAATAGAAAAACAAATAAAGAGAGATCAAACACTTCACACAATGCCTTGAAGGTAATAAAAATGATGCCCTAGCTCTCAAAGCTTGCGGGTCATCAAGCATTCCATATGCAAAGATGTAAACAATGCCAATATTAAATAGTGAGCTAATAAACAATGCATGATGCCCTAGCCTGCAGCCCGCGAGCCATCAAGACATTTCCTCATGAAATGATCATAAACGGGGAGTACCACATAGTGAATATCAACAACAAAACAAATAAAGAGAGATCAAACACTTCACACAATGCCATCTTGAAGGTAATAGCAACGATGCCCTAGCTCTCAAAGCTCATGGGTCATCAAGCATTCCAAATGCAAAGATGTAAACAATGCCAGTATTAAATAGTGAGCTAATAAACAATGCATGATGTCCTAGCCTGCAACCTATGAGCCATCAAGACATTTCCTCATGAAATGATCATAAACGAGGAGTACCATATAGTGAATATCAAAAACAAAAAAATAAAGAGAGAACAAACACTTCACACAATGCTAACTTGAAGGTAATAGCAACGATGCCCTAGTTCTCAAAGCTCACGGGTCATCAAACATTCCAAATGCAAAGATGTAAACAATTATAGTATTAACATTCATATTGTGCCATTAAATCAACAAATGCCATCAAAATGAAATTGAGTTAATGAGAAGACAAAGCTCGAATGCCTACCTCAATTCATGGCTGCCATATACCAAGATGCCAATCAGCTTCCACAGTATGCCCTCTTCGCGCATGACACTATGCGATCACACTAAATTAGAAATGAGCCTTTCTTCTTCTTCTTCTTTTGTTTATAATCACATGGGTGTCACAATTATGACTGTACTGTCACTATTACGACAACGTCGAGGGCGCTTGGAGAAAAACACAAAAATACATACAAATGGTGGTGCCGTCACAAATTGGGGTCAAAATTCGACCCCAAATGTTGTAGTGAAGCTCTGAGAGGGTTCTTATGGTCAGATGGACTTGGCAACAAGAAAATACACTGTGTCAAATGGGAGTGGTGTTTCTCTCCTATACACCTTGGGGGGCTGAGGTTAAGAGACCTTAGAACACAAGGCATTGCCCTAGCAACCAAATGGATCCTCAGAGCCTTGGAAGGGAAAGAACCTTGGAAAGTTTTAATCAGGAACAATATTGAAAAGGCAGTCATCACAAAGGGAAAAGAATGGATGTATGTTCCTATCAGTGACATTTTACTGAGAGACTTTAAGGTTAAAATCTGTGGATCCAAGGTATTCTAATCTATCTGGAAGGCATGGTGCCAGGTAAGGCCTTTAATATGTGTAAGAAATGTTGTGGGGAAGAACCCATACTTTGCTGTCATAGATAGATCTATTTGGTGGGGCATTTACCTAAAGGACAAGCCACTGGCACTAACACAATGTTGTTCTTCCAAAGCATGACAGAGTAAGGGAATATCTCTAATTAAAGACGTACTGGTTGACAATAAATTGAGCTCTTGGGAAGATATCAGAAATAAATATAACCTTCCCAAAACTCATAAAAAAGCATACACTCTGATCTCTAAAACTATGGACAAATTCTTTCATGGTAAGGTTATGAATACTAAACAAATGATGGATTAGATAAAGTGGAACAATGGTAAAGTAGTGAGAGATTTTTCTTGCAAAAGTATTTATAATATGCTCAAAACTGATGTGAATATTACTAATAGAATCATTCAGAGCTGGGGACCCAACTGGACATGTAATAGATGACATTTTTTCTTTGATTTCTTTTGGCATGCTCAAGCGGAACCCAAAATTTAGATGGATTATGTGTCTGAAAAAATTAGCTGTTGGTTCTTTTATGTCACCACATGGTATTCAAAATGTTGTTTGTTCCATTTGCAAGTGCCCAGAAACTTATGAACATCTTTTTTTTAGTGTCCTTCTGCTAGTAGAATTTGTTCTAGTCTTTTTGGTTGAGTCATTGCCTAGAATTGTCCTAATAGTATTTGTTGGTATGAAGATGTTTTGGGTTTTGTGGATGTTCTTGACTGTAAGTTGAACAAATTTTGGGCTGCCTTATCTTCTGTTACTGTGTGGACCATTTGGAGGTTGAGGAGTGAGGAGATTTTCCAAGACAGAAGCAGAGATCTTATTGAGTTTTTTTATTAAACTCGCACTCTTCCATATTGTTACACAGGTTACTGCTATCATCGATGTACCAAGAGAAAGATTCCAAGCATTAATCAAGGAAGGAGCCATGGTCATCTTCAAGAAAGAGATTCAGTCTGCTTCATATACCGAGGACCCTCAAGAAACTGGTACATCTGGAGGTACAATCAATCCCAATCAGGGCATTATTACTACAGGGGCAGTGGACAACCAGGAAAGCCATAACTACTGGGCTAACAAAGAAGAGAACCAAAATGCTAGCAGGAATATGAACTAAAATGAAGACAACAATGATGGATGGGACAATATTGTTCCAAGGGAAAACAACAGTGGATGGGATTAATCATAATCACATAAATATTTGATCTTATTTTGGGACAGCAAATCCTTTTTGTAATGCATCTATAATATCGGTTCAGTTAGGTGTAGTAGGATGGTAAACTATAGTAGATCACTCTTCTGCACATCAAAACTCTTTTAATGTACTTTTGATTTACTGTTGATACTCTATTTTAATATTAAAAAAAAAGATATAAACAAGACACTTTATGTGTATTAATAAATATAAATATAAATATAAATTTTAAACTGATATTGAAGAAGGAATTTACAATTATTTTTAATCACAGATTATATTAAAAGGTTTTTTTGCTGCTTCAAAATGTATATAAGTATGTTTGTTTAGATTATATATATATATATATATATATATATATAATTAGTTTATAATGTATCGGTGTTTTAAAATAATAACATTTCGTGCTGTAATTTTGAGTGTGAATTTGTTTTAGTTTAAAGTCGTTTTGATATAATTGAAATACTAGGAGGCTTGGATAGGTTTTCCATAAAATGGAGCAAATCCCATGTTTCGTCAAGAGGCTTTGAAAATAAGTTGCAAGTCTAATATGCATCCACGGCCAAACAGTGGATTTAACAATTGGTCACAATCTTTTAGGTACAATAAATACATCGGTGCACGTAGTTAACCCTTGTTTTGAATTTTATTTCCCCTTTGGACTGTTTCTCGACGTATTGTATGCTATGCAAAGTTTTCAATTGTCTAAAAGCAACTAAAATAAACAATAACTATTGATCTAATATAATTTAAACATCTAGAATAACTCTCTCTCCCTTCTCTACCTATCTCTCTAGTTTTTATCATTGTCATGTAAAAGATATTTTTTCGTAGATTAGATACTTAATATGTGTGTGTGTGGGTGTTTTATTTTTAAATGATAAAAGATATTATTATTTTTTTAAAAAGATTTTAAATGATTTTTTCACTTTATACATTTATTGCCTATGTTTGTAAAATGTCTACAAATTTTAAGGTGTTAAGGAATAAATATTTCATCAATGTCTATATTGTTGTAGGAAAAAAATCATCACTATCTATAACAAATAATTAATTCTATAAATTAATATTCATTATCCGTTACTAGGACTCTCATTTGGTTGCCTTATATGTAAAAAAATGGTTGTTATATCTCTACAATTCATAACAATGCTCAATAAAATTATTAAATTTTAACAATCACAAACATTTTAAGAAACATACTATTGTTCATTTTTTTGCTTTTGATAATAATCGGCAACAAAACAAGGGTGTTGGCCATTACAAGACAAGCCAAAAAGGCTACTTAAAATTGGTTTAGAACAAGCCATATACAACAAAGGCTAGAACATACCACTTACAACACATCAATTGAACAACTAGTAATCCACATCAAGAGTTAGTAGAAAGAACACCCACAACTTAGAGAAGAGTTTTGGAAGAGGAGGAAGAATGATCTTTCCTCCTCTGACGAATAATAATCTAAGTAATACAATCATTAGGAACACCATCACTAAGGGGATAAAGTAGGGAACTCCTCATAATGAGACTGTTAGTGCAAGGTGCAGAATGTTGACGAGGAAACACATTACCAAAGGTTGGAGCAGAGTAGGAGCAATAGGAATAGAAGAGTCCATGTAGTCAAAGGGGTCACACCAATACCAAGAGGTGGAATAGGATCCATAGGGCACGATGAGGAAAAACATTACCTTAGGAGGATCCATTTGTCATCAATCTATGAAGAGTCATCAAAGGAAGAAACAAACGAAGAAATAAAAAACCTCTTAGCACAAGGGAAAAGCTCAATGTTACCAGAAGCTAAGGACTTCCAAGAAGTCATCACCCATCAATGAAGATCTGGGAAAGAAGGCCAAAGACTAGAAAATCTACACACCAACCCGCAGTGTTGCTAGAAGTCCACACTATCCACTAAATCATGGATACAAACCTCAATAGGGGAGGTCTTGGCACATGCAAGAGGTTGAGATTCCCCATGGGAGGAAGAGAATCAAAAAATTTGGCAACACGAGTAAAGCTTCACCCATCAACAATAAAAAGAGGCATTAGGGGGGACCCTAACATTCACATCATTAGTACACCCAAGAATAGGTCTACTAGAAGAGTTCCTAGTGAGGAGCGCCACCTCAATAGAAACTCTTGCACCAGAAGTAACACCAATTCCAAATCCTGAGACAAACACAACTTCAAAGCCCATAGGCACAAAAGCCCTAGAATCACCTGCACCAACAACTAGGTGAGGGGGAGCACTCAATGATGAGCCAATGCAAGCTTCAATGGAATCCACACGAGTCTCAGACCTAGGAGAGAAAGACCTAGCATACTTGGGAAATGGAGTTGGAGTAGGCAATTTTAAACCTGTAAGGCGGGAGGTAGCATTAGCGACTGAGAGCATTGTTTTTGATTAAGGTAACAACAGGTTTTGAAGGGACCCCGAAACCCTGTACAAAGTTATCTCAAAAGATATTCAAAAAATCCCTCTAAACGAAACAGATCTAGACCACAATGAGGGTTTTACAACAGGCTCCCACAACCTTAAAGAAACAATGCATGAAACAACCTTCATGCAAACCCAAGGTAAAGACAAATCCAAGACTAGGATTTACCTTTAGCACCCTTCTGATGGGAATGAAGAGTCATATCAAAAGAGGAGGGCATCTTAAATTTTTTCCCTTTAATAGTTATCCAACCCTCTTCAACTCTTGCTGCCTCATCCTGCCATTGTAGAGGATCATCAACCAAACTAGAGCATACCAGGATACCTACAAAGGTAGTCAAAATACAAGTAGAACATGCAGGAGAAGCTTCCATAGAACCAATAGTAGTCACTACCACTGCAACACCAGGGGAATTCAGAGACACTGCAGCCCCCACCAAACTAGGTAATGGTGCAACATGGGATGCAATCACATGAGAGAACACAAAATCCACAACCAAACTAGCATGGGGGGAGAAGGGACTTGCGCTACCACTTGAGAGAAATTTTTTGCTGAAACAAGCTTCTTTTCCACCACGTAGTGTTGAGCGGATGCACCATTCCACCAAGAAGCCATAGTTTTCTTTTTACCCAATCCACATTGAGCAGCCAAATGCCCAGTTTTAAAACACCTTCTGCATCTGAAGGGAATCCCTTCACAATCCAGAGATTGAATCCATTTTCCTTTAGAGGAGTTGATCACTATCTCTGCAGAAAGACCCTTAGAGGGATCAATGTCAACAAGAATGCGAGCATAAGTAGAGTAGAGAATATCAGAGGAATCACCATCCACATGTAAAAACTCCCCTAGAACATTATCAATCCCCTCAAACAGAGAGTCAATCCAAAGATGCAGAGGAAGATTAGGAAGATGAACCCAAATAGGAATCCGGATGAAAGATTTCAAAATGGGGTCAAAATCAATATGCCAGGGCTTAACCATGAGCATATATCTTTCCTCCCATCTGAAAAAATGTTCACACAACAAATTGTTTCTGTCCAAGACATCTTCAAATTTTGCTATAAAAAACCCCTTAGCCAAGGGATAGATGTGCACAATATCCACGAGGATAGGCTCCTAATGAGTAGAAATCCACTCATGAAGTTTCAGAAGACTAGGCCAAAACCCTCTAAACCTGCAAATCAAAGCATGGGAAGAAAAAATAGAGATATTGTGGTTGATGGCCTCCTCCACTTCCTCATCAACAACAATAGAGATAGGGAAAGAGACAAAACTAACCCACAGATATCCTCCATTTTCAACAGCATCATCAACCCTTGTAGTAGTAGAGGGCTCCACAAACACCACACGAGGGCCCTTACCCTCACCCATCCTCACGGAGGCAGGGAAGGAACCCCAGAATCCAACAAAGGAGAAACATCCACTACAGCAGTCGAAGCACCCAGAACGGCTTCATGTGTTGCACCCACACCACCAATGTAGGAGGGCAGAGGCACAACGCCAACGATCGAAGCATCGGCGGTAGCAAGAGACCGATTACCAACAACAAGATTGGAAGCGATAGGAGAAACCCTAAGCCCTTGTTGGGAGAATTGTTATTTAATTCTTTTCATTCTTTTGTTACAAATGTTATCATTTATGATATAAATGTATAAAATGTAAGACAACCGCAACTAAAAAAAATAGAAAATTAAATAGGCCTCAAATTAATTTTCTGATATAAGTAAGGCCAACAAAATTAGTCACAAGTAAATTTTATTAATATTTTCATCTTTTATTAGATTAGAAATCTAAAAATGAATCAACTATATGTATCTTTTATTTTTAAACATTATGCAAAGATCCAGAAAGCCGAGTAAAAATACAAGAAGGTTTAAAAACAAATGATGAAGGAGCCACACCTTTAAATGTTGCCCCCACTTGGCCATCAACATGGTTTGCTGAATTGTTGATCTTAATGAAGTTATTTGGTTTTTGAAACTTGTTAAAGTTGTTGGATGCGGCATCACTCTTATAAAGTGGAGCCATTGGTGGTGCTCGAAAATTAACTCACTTGAAGCTAATAATTATAAAGCACTACACATAATTGAGTAAAAGAGGAAAATTCAGAAAGAAAAATCTTATCTCTAATATCCTTTTGTAAATTAGAAATAAAAATACATTGCACATCAATATCAGGCATATGATAAGAATTTTGAGCATGCAAATGCTTAAATCTACCAATAAAATCAGTCACTTTTTCTTTAACACCTTGTTTACAATACATTAAATCAGTCAAAGAAATATTAGGACCAAATTTATTTTGAAATTGTTGAATCAAAGCATTAGCATGCTTTTAGAAAAAAGCAATGGAATAAGGAAGTAAGGAGCAATACCATTGCAAATCTTTATCTCGAAAGGTTCTGGTAAATAGTTTATCCGTGAACCTATGGTCATGAGAGAAATCACTACACAATGTTTAAATTGTTTTGACAGGGGTCAAAGGATCACATTTACCATTATAAGTCGCAAGATGGGGGATTTCCATGTATTGTGGAATAATGACACATATGATATCCAAGAGCAAAGGAATATCAATGTCACAAGTAGGGATGTTAAACTTGGATTGAGTCATTGAAGCATTTTTTGTTGCAAGGAAGCCACAGTTTGAGCCAAGCTATTAATGGTAGAATCAATGTAAATAGAGGGAGGAGATATGTGTGATATATTTGGAGCATTATGAGAGATAGAAGGGATGGTGGAATATGAAAAAGGAACATTATTGTAAGTAGGCATTGCTAAAGGAAAATAAAAACAAGGAATAGTTGAAGGGGTGGTTGGAACAATAGGATTAGGAACAATAACATGTGCAGGATTTAAATTTTGAACAAAAGTTGTTATGATAGGTGGAGTATAGGTGGATACACTAGGAATGGAGGTGGAATGAAAACTACTTGTCAACACTAGTAATAGGTGGAATGAAACCAAACTCTTGAGCACAATCTTTAAGAGGTTTGATATTATTATCAATGAGATGAGAAATGCTACACAAGATGTTGACACCATGTTCATCGGTATGAATTATCTTCCTTAAACCTTCTACAACATATATGACTTCGGGATTAAGATTTTCTTGTCCTAACTATTGCTCAAACTTTTCAAAGGCATTTGAAATTTTTTGGATTTGCATAGGTCGGAATCTTAAGGCCTCATCTTCATAATGAGAAGAGTGGGAAGAGTTATTATCCATAATAGGATTGATGTCATTAGGAGGAATGTTGGTCTCATCAAGATTCCTAGGAAAGATAGAAGACTCAGGATCAAAAGAACACATAAGTCTATGACTTCTCCTAACCAGAATGCTATAAGTAGAACTCAAATTAATGACATTCATGTACAAGGGAATGAAAGAAAGGATAGATCTAATGCAATTAAAAGATTTGAAAGAGAGAATTGCAATTCACCTAAAGAGAATAAAGAAAATCTAGATGTCAAATTTAAAGATCTAATGTAAAATATGCAACATAAATCTAGATCTCTGAATGCATAGAAAGGAAATCTAAATGCAAAGGATGAAATAAAGATTTACTAATGCAATGCATACAACATAGATCTAGATATTAAAGTGGTATCTTTCTACGAAAATCACTAGAATGGATTTAAATACACATGATAAATAACATATATCTTTAAATGCATACAAAAAGAATCCAACTACAAAATCAAAAATATGTAATACGTCAGGCTCACCAAAAATGTATGGTTGGAAAAGAGGAAGAAATAACATAAGGAGGCCTAAATCATTTTTTCTTTTCATCAATCACACATTTCAGAAGGAAGATGCCCACTAGGTTCGAGAGGAGACTCAAATGATGAGTGGGACAATGGTTCCTCTGCGAAAATATGAATTAGTAAAAATGATAAGAATGTGTAAATTGATTAAAGTAACTAAGGTGATTTATTAGACAATTTGCAGAAAACTGGAAATTTAACAGTCTAATACAAACAGATAATGAGTAGAAAAGTACAGAACTAGTAAGCAGATCAGAGGACATGTTGGCAAGAGACACTGCATAGATTCTTAGATGTTGTAATTGATGACAACTAATATTAGTACACCCATCTGCATGATAGGATTTGATCCAACCGGAAGTCATTTTGGAGTTTTGGCTAAGTCTGATGAAGAACACAATGTTCAACAGTATTTCATATTTGGTCTAATACGTACTCTCAATTCAATATTTTGAGGTGCAAATCTAAGGGAATATTCTTAATGTCTATTATACCATAATCTAGATTTGAGAGGTCTAATCTCATTGGGTGTGCAAGTTAGAAGGTTTTGTATAATAGTTTTTGAGTTATCAGTGAAGAACAACGACATGGTGTAATAGATCCTTCTGAGGATCTGTTGAGTCATTGTTGAAAATTAATTTTTATGATCAAGGATACTTAGCTAACTTGTGGGATAACGTGTGTTGAATAATTTTGGTTTGCATTGGTGTTTACACTCAAATCTAGTCAATTGATTATACATGTTTCATTATTTTGATAAGTGTTCTTGAGGTCAACTTGTAAATAGTATAATATCTTATTGCGGATATATAAGTGTTCGAATAACTGAGGGGGGCGGGGTGAAACAGTGGCCTCAAAATTAATCCAATAAATCAACCCAAAACTTTAAACCACAAATATAAACCTCTAGTTATCTTCAGTCCTACAAGATCTATGCCTTTAAACAATCTTATCAAATAACTACTGCTCAGAATTCACTGTTAATCCTCTTTCTTAAGCTTTACCGATTAGCAGTCTAGTCTTTACTGAAATATAATAAACAACTTAGTGTTTACCGATCAATCCTATTTTAGTAATTTGTAAATAAAAATATAAAAGCAATGAACCATATACACATTTGACATATGGATTTTTAATGTAGAAACCCTGTTAGGGGAAAAACCACTTGGGACTGGTAACCCAAAATTTCACTCTTCTGAAATGAGATCGGTGAAGAGCCAACCCTGTTAAAGGTTACAAACACACTGTTAAGTGCAACCTTGTTAGAGGATTTAAATATAATAGTTTATCACTTGATATTTGGCATTTCACTATGCTATCTTCATGAAAAACTTTTTGATACTCCTTGGGATGTATCTCAATATATAAAGGATAGTTAAATCTTACTCGGTTAAGAGACTTTCTGATCCAATGGTTAAACTAAAATAGTATATGATCTGTTCATAAATACAACTAAACTTTGTAAATGTTCAGATCTATTGTAAGCCCATAATACCTTTCTGATCGATGTTTCTCTTCTGTTCCTTTGATCCACTTCTTTCTGCTCAGTGATGCTATTGTTTCTCTGTTACTCGGTGTCGGTAGAAAAATTTAACTTTGTTCTTTAGCTTATTTGATCATGTCTGTATGAAGACTTCTTATCTCCACAAGTATTCTCTTTCAATATCCTCTCCTACTCACCCCTAATTTACAATGAATTATCTTGTCTCTTTTATAGACATGATTTTGACCATTTCTAAGTCCTTGTCTTTCTTGTTCTTGATGTGATCCATAAATCTCGCCATTCTTTATTTAAAACATGCTTTAGTTTTATCCCGCAGATTTCTCCTTGACAACTGGAATAAAACTATCTTTAATCTCTAGCTTATCTCTAGGTTTTAACTGGTCAATGAAAACAATGTAATCAATCAGTTAACTCCATGTTTATCTCCTGCTAGCTAAGTCTTTTGTCATTTCTGAACTTCTGTTCTGATTGGTGTTTAACTCCTTGTTTGCTCGATCTTGAATTCAGTTGTCCTCGGGCATCTCTGTCTGTCAGGGTTATCTATCCGTCAGGCAACACTGTGACTTTCAATTTTTCTTGGGTATCACTTTGGGTCTCGTTGGTAATGCTTTCTCGGGTATCTTTCTTAGTTTACACTGTGACTCTTCTCTCAGGGTTCTCTATCCGTCGATGTGCACTGTCCATTGGTGTTTGCTGTCACTTGGTGTATACTAAAATTTTATGCATTACTGATAACATAATATTTATTTCTTTGGTTCTTTGAAGTCTTTGACAATATGAATATGACCAATCAGATTATATCAAGTTGACATCAATGACAATACAATACATTAACTGATTTAATGTCTTGCATTAACTTTCTGCATCTCGGTGATCATCAACTTTGTTATCTTCAAACATTCAATCAGTTATAGTTCATCAATCTCTCCCTTTGGCATTGATGGCAACATACTACATAATACTAATGCAATATGAAATATATCAGTTGTAGTTCATCAATCTCTATCAAACTTTTTGTTCTATAACCAATACAAATGTCTGACTCTCGGTAAGCTCTTCTAGCTTATATTTGATTCTTGTAGAGTACTTTCTTCATTCTTCATTCCCTTCACTGGATAGATGTAGCAACTTCTGATTTTGTCTCTCCCTTTGTTGTAGAATCTTCTCTCCCTTAGATGAATGTTTCTTTGAATCTTTCTCTGATGTTTTTCTCTCCCTTTGACTGTCCCTCTCTCTGATGGATATCTCTTATTCCTTTGACAACAATATATTTCTCTCCATATTCATTAAGTACATATCTCCTTTAAAATACCTGATAGATATTTCATATTTAAGTCATCTATCCCTTTGGATACTTCTCTCCCTTTGACAAAAATGCCAAAGTCTTTTGTCTTTATTTAATATATTCCTTGAATTTCCTTTCCATCAGCAATATAGCTCTGTGTTAGCCAACAATGTCTCTGGTGTTCGGTGTAGATAAGTACCTTGCTGTCTACAAATGTATCTTTGCAGTCTGTCTCTTTGCTTGCATCAACATGAATGATCTTCTGATTATGTGTAGGCTGATGCAACCTCCTAGTTAGCTTAGTGACTAGTAGACAAGGTTCGGACCCCTAGTCTCTTTCTCAGGTACTCAAATGTATCTTTAGGTAATGACTTGGTGAATATGTCTGCTAATTGTTCCTTGGATTGAGCATATTCTAGTATCACCTCTTTCTCTTGTACTTGTTCTCTTAAGTAATGATACTTGATATCAATATGCTTTGTCTTAGCATGCATGAATGGGTTCTTTGAGATGTTTATTGCACTTGTATTATCACAATAGATAATTATTGGTTCAAGGATTTTCATATTCATACCTTCTAGTAATTGCTTGATCCATGAAATATTAGAGAAATTTGTAGCAACAGTCACATATTATGCTTTTGTAGTAGATTGTGAGATGCATCCTTGCTTCTTACTTATCCATGTGACAAGTTTTTCACCCATAAAGAATGCTCCTCCAGGGTATGTGCAAGATCATGGGGGGCCAAACTATGCCCTTAAGTGGTACTGAAAAATCAACAAAATCAGGGTTAGTTAACTTGACGTGAAAATTTGAACTAGCTATCAACCTAATATCAAAAAGTTGTAAGAATAGAATCTGTAGGAAATTGAATGTAGTTTCTAAACTACTAGGCCTTTTCTGAAAAAAAGTTAATATGATTGGTGAAAAGTATAGATTTCAATGCAGCAGTACAAAACTTTTAGTAAAAAAAAAAGAAGTAGGTGTATGTCTGACCACCTTAATCACAATCAAATGATAATATTTTTTTATAATATTTTATATATAAGTAGTAGACTCCTTCCCGGATGTGATGCATATTTTTGTGTAATTTTATGCTAAAAAAATAATTAATTATGAATTATCTGCTACAACATTTTCAGAATAAAAA
>MU224780.1:22214-34338 GCA_018584345.1 Thuja plicata | reverse complement strand
ACATTGTGACCAAGCACAAACTCAGCATACAATTTTTTTATGAAATAGAAAGGGAGCTCCAAATTTCTATGGGGTGGTTTATCAAAAACCATCCACCAGTGATCCCAAAAGTGTGTGCGCATTGCTTTATTTGTGCATCATTTTATTGATAATTTTGGCTTTTTGGTGTCAAATTTTAATATGGTTTTAGGATTAAAAAAAAGGGAGGCTATATCTTCCTTAGTTATATTAAGGGCAACAATCCCATCATGGTCAAGCCCGTCATCAAATTAGGTGTGCATATCATCACACCAATGAAGAGCAACATTATGGTGCTGCGTAAGGGTGTCAATGTTTTCAACAATGGTATTTAGGGTGGCAAGCATAGGAGATAAGGTAGTTATATTCTTATATGTGTTTTTGAAGCCTCGTATAGTGTTTAGATTCTCTTGTATCAAATCCTCTAAAGATTGAGGGTTTTGAGGTGGTTCTGGATTGTTTTGGGGATCATTATTTGGCGGGGGAGGGTTATTATCTTCATTGTTGTCAGCCATGCCTGATTAAATAATAAACAAATATAAATTTCAAATTGATTTCATATATTATTAAAAAAATCAATACAAAACCCCATTTTTACCAAAAAAACTACATTTAACATGAAAATGAAAAAAATCAATCTAGACATAATAAGAATTTACTTACCGGATAAACTGTGGAGTCGAATTTGTTGTTGGAGCAATCAGGTACCCGAAAAAATTATGTATATGATATATCTAGCCATTTTCAAAACCTAAAGTGATGAGAGAAATGAGGAAAGTGGCTCGCGGGCTTTTGATTTATGCCACAGGTTTCGGGTATCCAAAAAAATTGGGTACCTGATATTTTCAGGTACCCAAAAAAATCATGTACCCGATTAGGCTTGTGCTTTGGTGTCAGGTTTGCCCAGGTGTACTAACACCCAGGCCTACTAAAAAGTCAACAAGTGCTTTCATGCGCTTTTGGATGAGTGAAAATTGGATTTTTTTCACGTCGCCACTTTTTGGCCCCCCATGATCTTGCACATACCCTCCAGTTTTTCTCTTTCTGTCATCTAAGTTTCGAGCCCATTCAACATCTGTATAGAGTTGAAGCACAAATTTTCCATCTCTTTTATACCATAAGCCATAGTCCTCAGTATTCTTTAGATATCTCAGAATTCTTTTAACAACAGTCATGTTTGATTACTTGGGATTAGCAGAGAATCTTGCAACTATTCCAACTGCATGTGCTATATCTGGCCTAGTGTGAACAACATACATGAGTTTTCCAATCATTGATCTATATAGGGTCTGATTTACCTCGTTTGACTTATCTTTCTTTGTTAGCTTGCATCCGTTTTCCATAGGTGTTCCAACTGTCTTGGAGTCTTCCATCTTGAATATCTTCAGCACTTCCTTGATGTATTTGGATTGTGTGATGTATATGCCTACATCCTATTGAATAATCTGTAGACCAAGAAATAATTTGATCTCTCCAAACATTGACATTTCAAAATATTTTCTCATTTCATTAGCAAATGATTTTCATAACATATCATTACCTCCAAATATGATATCATCAACAAATATTTCAGCAATCAAAATGTTATCATCGATATCTTCTTTTAAATATAGATTATTATTTTTACTTGTTCTTACAAATCCAATGCTTATGAGATAGGAGTGAAGTCTTTTATACCATTCTCTTGGTGCTTGTTTCAATCCATACAAGGCTTTGTGTAGTCTACAAACCATGTTTCTCTTGTTAGGATCAACAAACCCTTCTGGTTGTTCAATGTATACCTCTTCTTCAAATATTTCATTTAGGAATGCAGATTTGACATCCATTTGATATACCTTGAATCTTTTGAATGCAACATAAGAAAGTAAAATTCTAACTCCTTCTAGTCTAGCAACATGTGTAAAGGTTTCTCCATAATCAATACCTTCTTCTTGTGCGTATCCCTTACATACTAATCTTACTTTGTTCCTTGTGACTTCTCCATTCTCATTTAGCTTGTTTCTGAATATCCATTTGGTGTCGATGACATTTTTTTTCATCTGGTCTCGATACTAGTGTCCATGTTTTTTTCTTCTCTATCTGTTCTATCTCTTCATTCATAGAAATGACCCATTCTTAATTTTTAAGGGCATAATTAACATATTTAGGCTCAAAATCACAAATTAAACATCTAGTGTTCAGTGACTTACTTCTTGTTCTCATTCTATCCTTTTTGTCTCCTATGATCTGGTTCTATGGATGATGTCTTCTGACATACTTGGCAAGTATCAGTTCACCTCTTTGTTCATCATTCTGATAATCATCTTTACCTTCATTCTAATTTCTATCACTTGGTACATCATCTTGAGCAATTTCTTGATCTTCGGTGTTTGCAGCCTGATGCTCGGGTGCATTGTTTTGTCGCTCGGGAGAGATAAACTGTTGCTCAGGCAGAGTGTTAGGTTGTTCACTGTAGACAAACCTGTTGTAGTATTCTGGTTCTTTTCTATTTTCTTCATCATTTTTCTTTACAAATTCATCTACTCTAACATTTTCACTTTCAATGATTCTATTAGAGGACTTGTTAAGACATTTATAAGCCTTGCTTTTGGTAGAATAGCCTAAAAGTATTCCTTCTTCACCTTTGGAGTCAAGCTTTCCATTTTTATCATCTTTCAAAATATAACATTGACTACCAAAAATTCTGAAGTAACTTACATTGGGTGTGTATCCATACCATAGCTCATAGGGTGTCTTATTGATGTCTTTCTTCAATTGAACTCTATTTAATGTGTAGACATCAGTACTGACAACTTCCCTCAAGAATGTTTGAGTGATGCCTTTCTCAATCATCAGTGTTCTAGCACAATCGATAATGGATATGTTCCTTCTTTCAACAATCCCATTTTGCTATGGTGTTCTTGGTGTAGAAACCTATTTTTGTATTCCATGCTCATTACAAAAGTTAGTAAATTCATCAGAGATAAATTCTCCTCCTCTATCTGATCTTAAGCATTTCTGTTCCTTACCACTTTGTTTTTCTACAATAGCTTTATACCATTTAAACATCTTGAATGCTTCTGATTTTTCTTTTAAGAACATAACTGTCATCATTCTAGAGTAATCATCAACAAAGAGAATGAAGTATCTATCACCATAGTAACTCTTTGTTCTGATTGGTCCACATAGGTTAGTATGGACTAATTCTAGAATGACATGAGATGTGTAGGTTTTTCTCTTGAAACTAGACTTTGTCATTTTACCTTTTTGACAATTCTTACACATGACATGGTCGGGCTTTGACACGCTTGGTAAGCCTCTTAATTTCCTTTTGTTTCTTATCCTAATCATGTTGTCAAAATTTACATGACATAACCTTTTATGCCACAACCATATGTCTTTGTTTCTAGCCATTAAACAAGTGGTGTTTATATCATCAAGATAGAATAGGTCACCTTTTGTCTGTTCACTAGTTCTGATCAACCTTCCTAATTCATTGAAGATCTTTGCCTTTTTATTCTCAAATGCAACTCGGTGACCTATGTTATTTAGTTGTGAAACACTCAATAGGTTATAGTTAAGTCCTTTTACCTAGTATGCATTTTCACATCTGATCAAATTATTCAACATTATAGTTCCTTTACCTTCAACCAGACAAGGTGAGTCATTACCCATTCTTACTGATCCACCACTATAATACTTAAAAGTTTCAAAAATTTCCTTATCTCCAGTCATGTGGTGACTACATCCACTATCAATAATCCAGGTTTCAATTTTACTAACCTTAGATATGAGTGCAGTCTCAACATACCTTTCCTCTTTGTATGAATCATCTTTCATAGAAACAAATACCACCTCAATATCTTCATCAGATTTGGTGTCAGTATTCTCAGCTTTGTTCTCAGCCAGGTAGCAAGCTTTATTCCCTTTTTCCTTGTAGTCTTGGTTGTCTCTTCTGTCAGATTGTCGATTGCTTCGGTAATCTCTGTCATCACCTCTGTCAAACTTCTTTTCATATGATCTGTCACCATTTCTGTGTTCTTTTCTTTTGTTAGGACATCTAACAACAAAGTGTCCAATCTATATACAATTAAAACATACAAGTGTTAGTTTACCTTTGTATCTACCTTTGCCTCTCTGTAATCTTCTAGCCATTAGTGCTTCAATCTCATCAAGTTCTTGATCATCACTATCACTTTCACTATCATTTCCCATAGTATGTTTATGACTTGATTTACTTATCTTTAGAGAAGTTTTGAATGCATAATCTATAGATGGTAAGACACTGTTGTCAAAGTTATTCATGGGTGCCAGCAAGAAGTTGAGTCCACATTTTGGGCAAAAAGTGGAAGTGTTTTCCCTATTTCTCAAATTTGTTGTCAATTTATGTCAAAATTTGAGGCACTTAGAAATTTAATCTAAAAACACTTCACTAATAACAAATGTAGTGCTCGGAGTCTACTTTTCAAATATGTAACTTATTTAAATACCCACATGGTAGAAAGTTGTTTAGTAGGCATGTTTAAAAACTACTTTTTCAAAATTCTTGTTTCAGGACCATACTACACACGTGTACGACCACCATATTTTGAACTAGAAATAAACAAATTTTTGTGAATCCTTCTAGGGAAAGATACCTAACACACCAAAGATTGATGAGAATATTTTTTCTTTTTTTTAATTGAATATATTTTTTTAAATTAATTTTTAATTGTCTAAAAAATATATTTTTGAAACCTCTAGTGTACGACCACCATAATTTGATGAAAACTTCACATTTTTTCAATTTTTTTTTAATATTATCTTCAAGGAAATTCTATGTAGATTGATGTCATATAAATTATTTTTAAAAAAATGTAAAAACAAAAAAGTTTTTTTTTTTAAAGCAAAAGTGGGCAAGCTATTGAATATATTTATTAATATAATATAAGCTGGTTCAATAGCTCATCCGGGAAAGAACCAGTAAGAATACCCAGAATCGTTGCTCAAATACAATATAGAAAAGAGATGTTGTGACAATACAATATACTCAGGTAGTTCCATTCGAATACAAAATCACCATCTACCAACATCGAGCAAAATTTCATACACCTTTCAAATTTTTTAGGCTGGTCAGTTATGCTCGTCGGTTCTGATACAAATTCTCTTTTTTTCGGTTGTGCTTATAGGTTCAGCTGGTCGGTAATTCTCGTCAGTTTCTCCTGGTCGGTGATGGTCATCGGTTTCTCTTGTCGGTTGTAATGGTTGGTGATATTTGTCGGTTGACCCTATTACCGGCTCTGCTGGTCAGTTTTGGTACAAAATTTGATTCAACTATACTTAGAAAATATATATTTTAACTAAATACCCGAGCTACAGTATTTTCCACATGGACACAAAATTTTAGGACATAGTCGATTAATACAAAACAAAAATTTTTGCCCCAATGTATGCTTTCGGCATATAATCTGTCACCCATTGTTGAATATTCATTCCTCCATCACAGCAGAGACATTTTGTTGAGAGCTGATTTGAGTGTGCGAAGGCCCCCCTTCTGTCCATTCATAATATCTGCCCGAAGAGTTGGGCATTTCCCACCCAGAGCTGTGGGGAATCTCTTCCTTCTTAGTAGAGCCCAAAGTAGTTAAGGGGAACCGTCAGTTGAAATGGATAAAGATGCCCATTTTCACCGATATTGTAGCTTCGGCCAACAACATGGAATTGCAGATGTAACAACATAGCAAACCCTACGTACAGCAGTTGGTGACACTGACTGGGAGGAGATAGCTATCCAGGAACACGGGATAGCTATCCATTTTGAAGGTCGACTGGAGAGAGCACGTGGCGGAGATGTAGGGTTCAACAACCCTATGAGTTCCAGTAGAGTGCCAATAGTCTTTCTCACCCTACTTTCCAACTGCACTCCAAACACCCTCACAGTAACCTTGAGAACATTGTTAAGATATTTAGCATTCTGACTGTCAAGCATACGTTATTAAAGTTTTAGTGAACCTTACTATTAAAGTTTAGCTACCACTTTTGAAACAAAAAACAAAAAAGTTATTAAAGTTTTAGTGAACTTTATTATTTTAAGTTTAGCTACCACTTTTGATTAATACATATTGTAAAAATAGTAAAATTGATCATATCACTATAAAATTTATATTTTAAAAATCTAGACAGTAAGTTCTCTAATGGGTTTTCATTTCGTCAAAAAATTCGATTAGGAAAATCCTCAAAAAATTATGGCAAGACAAAAATCTGGTATTCAAATGCCTTAGCCATTATTTTGGAGGTCCAAGCATAGGCTTGGTCCCACCAAGCCTATCCTGAACCAAAATCCAATGCAAAGGGTGGTCTTGTAAATTCTAAATTTAAAAAATGGGCACACGTTTAAAAACGTGTACCCGTTTATTAAATATAATAAATCGGCATAGATAAATACGTTTCTTAAAAAAAAAAAAAAAAAAAAAAAAAAATGGGCACCCGTTTTGAAAAAAATGGGTACTTGTTTTGAAAAATGGGTGCCCGTTTTGAAAAAAAATGGGCACCTTTTTTTTGAATTTTAGATCGGGTGTCCGAGCCTAAGATGGGTGCCCGTTTCTAGTGACATTTCAAGTACACAAGACTTCCGCTGAATTGGCACCCAACTTCTTGCACTTACCCTCATCTCAAATGAAATAAGTCTACCAATCAAACTGTCTAGAGTAACATTGTTATTTGCTACTGCTTTCATTTATTGTATAGAAAATACTCTAATACTGACAGCCAATAAGGTTCTTAGGATTTTACTTACCACCGTTTCTTCTTCAAGTACACCTCCTACTCCTTGGATAGCATTTACTACCTCTTTGATTCTGCAGCTCTACTGAGTGATGTTTTCTCCTTCTTTCATTCTTAAGTCATCAAACCTTCCTCTTAGGCTTTTTGCCTTAGCTCTTAGCACATTTGCATCTCCTCCATGTACTAGCTTCAATTTTTCCCTCATTTTCTTTGCAGTGGTGCATGTTTTGACATCTTCAAATTCAGCATCGAAGAGTGAGGAAGCAAGTTCTATTATCATAGAAGTGTGTTCACACTTTTCTCTCAATTGATCAAGTGCATGAGGTCCTATAGGAAACACATATTCAGTATCCAAGTATTGAGAAACATCATTTCCAATACATAATAGGTGGAGTCTTATCTTGCTTTGACATGATGCAAAGTTGTCTTTGTTCAACTTAGGCACATCCCTTTTGCTCATATTGTGATATTTTCCTTGCGTCTTTAAACTCTTTTTCTAAGCACACAAGCTCTGATATCAATTGTTAGAATAACTTAGAAGGGGGGGGGGTGGGGGTGAATCAGTGGCCTCAAAATTAATCCAATAAATCAACCCAAAACTTTAAACCACAAATATAAACCTCTAGTTATCTTCAATCCTACAAGATGTATGTCTTTAAACAATCTTATCAAATAGCTATTGCTCAGAATTCACTGTTAATCCTTTTTCTTAAGCTTTACCGATTACCAGTCTAGTCTTTACCAAAATATAGTAAATAACTTAGTGTTTACCGATCAATCCTATTTTAGTAATCTGTAA
Source organism: Thuja plicata (assembly GCA_018584345.1). Lineage (NCBI taxonomy): Eukaryota > Viridiplantae > Streptophyta > Pinopsida > Cupressales > Cupressaceae > Thuja > Thuja plicata. The sequence goes on along the minus strand of MU224780.1, from coordinate 26,780 downwards.
ACAAAAATATCAAAGCAATGAACTATATACACATTTGACACATGGATTTTTAATGTGGAAACCCTGTTAGGGGAAAAACCACTTGGGACTGGTAACCTAAAATGTTCACTCTTCTGAAGTGAGCTCGGTGAAGAGCCAACCCTGTCAAATGTTACAAACACATTGTTAAGTGCGACCTTGTTAGAGGATTTAAATATAATAGTTTATCACTTGATATCTAGCATTTCACTATGCTCTCTTCATGAAATTTTTTTTGATACTCCTTGGGATGAATCTAGATATATAAAAGATAGTTAAATCCTGCTCGGTTAAGAGACTTTCTGATCCAATGGTTAAAATGAAATAGTATATGATCCGTTTATAAATACAACTAAACTTTGTAGATGCTCAGATCTATTGTAAGCTCATAATACCTTTTTGATCAATGTTTCTCTTCTGTTCCTTTGCACCACTTCTTCCTACTCGGTGATGCTGTTGCTTCTCTATTGCTCGGTGTCTGCATAAAAATTTAGCTTGTTTGATCAGGTCTGTACGAAGACTTCTTATCTTCACTAGTATTCTCTTTTAGCATCCTCTTCTATTCACCCCTAATTTACAATGAATTAGCTTGTCTCTTTTATAGACATGATTTTGACCATTTCTAAGTCCTTGTCTTTCTTGTTCTTGACGTGATCCAGAAATCTTGCCACTCTTGCTTTAAAGCATGCTTTAGTTTTATCCTGTAGATTTCTCCTTGAAAACTGGAATAAAACTATCTTTAATCTCTAGCTTATCTCTAGCTTTTAACTGGTCGATGAAAACAATGTAATCAATTAGTTAACTCCATGTTTAGCTCCTGCCAGCTAAGTCTTTTGTCATTTCTAAACTTCAGTTCTGATTGGTGTTTAACTCCTTATTTGCTTGGTCTTGACTTCTGTTGTCCTCGACCGGGCCTCTCTGTCCATCAGGGTTGTTTGTCCGTCGGGTAACACTGTAACTTTCAGTTCTTCTCGGGTATCACTTTGGTTCTCGTCGGTAATGTTTTCTTGGGTATCTTGCTCGGTTTACACTATGACTCTTCTCTCGGGGTTCTCTATCCGTTGGTGTGCACTATCAGTCAGTGTTTGTTGTCACTTGGTGTATACTGAACTTTTATGCATTATTGATAACATAACCATTATTTCTTTGATTCTTTGAAGTCTTTGACAGTATGAATATGACCAATCAGATAATATCAAGTTGACATTGATGACAATACACTACAATACATTAACTGATTTAATGTCTTGAATTAACTTTCTGCATCTCGGTGATCATCAACTTTGTTATCTTCAAACATTCAATCAATTATAGTTCATCAATAAGATCGATATTTTTTGTCATTTTGGAATGGATGATAGTGTGTAGAAGGTGATTATAGAAAATATGTGCAATTTCATGTGCACAAGATAATGATTTGAGGTCCAATTCAAAGAAGATCAATGAAGTGTATGAAGTTGGTATTTTGTACTTAACTGGAACTATATTTTGGCATTTGTAGATGCTATTTTTCAGTTAAATCTTTACATTGACATTGTAATTATCTCTAGGTAGTGAGCCTCTCTTTTATATTTGAGAAATGAGTTTTAGAAAGTGTGCATGAATGCATGTTCAATCGTTTTGTAAACTCCTAACAAGGTATAATACTTCTGCAGAATATTCTTCTTTTATGGATTCATCCCCACTGTAGTTTTTCCCTTGACTGGGTTTCCATGAAAAAAATCTTGGTGTTATGGTGTTGTGGATGTTTGCATTATTCTTTAGTATTTTATTTTTTTTCATATGTATTTAGTGGTTTAAGAATCAGGTTAATAAATTTAAAGAGTGCAGTTGACTGATTCATCATCCCCCTCTCAGTATTCCTTAATTCCAACAATTGGTATCAGAGCCTAGTTCCCCGGAGGAAGTCTAACAACTTGAGTAAGATCTCAATAGGCAATTCAATATCTTTATATAGTATTCAACAACAAATCCTTGTTGTACTTGATGATCTTGATCAATCCAAAGCTGAAGTCATGGAGTTGAGAAAGAGTCTTAAGGATGTTGAAATTTTCATTTAGATATTGAAATGATAGCTGGATAAATCTATGGATAAGAGGAAATAAATTTGTGAGAAGATTAAGAAAAAGGAAAGAACATATAATGATCAAGCCTTGAAGGAGAAGACATAAGAATGCAAGAAGCTTGCAAAAGAGAAAGAAGTCCTGAAATGTGAGATGAAATTAGTAATAATGAAGCTAACCAAGGAGATTGAGGAAAGTCCAAGAAGAATGAAGAGAACCTTGACTAGTCTGTGAAAGAAAAATATGAAGAAAGCCATAGAATAAATTGTGAGTTTGGCCAACTTGAATTGCAAGAATCAAAACACAATGAGAAAGTACTTGACAAGTCGAATGACATTCTTAGGAATGAGCTTTCTACTGCAAATGAGTACAAGGAAAAGTTCATGATTGAAAGTCAAAAGATGAAAGGTAACATACACTAACACATTTTTTTTATGAACGATCATCGACATTGTGACTCCCACATGTCGATCCTTCGACAAAAATCTAACAAACCTGTTGGCCTTGTATTTTCACCGGACACTCCGATGAACAGTTTTTCATCGTAGTTTCAAAAAATCTTTCATCAAAATATGAAGTCCACAACCGCCCATGTTTTCATCAAAATTGTGGTGGGGGCAATGTCAGAATACCGATGATTATTGTCGTCAAAATACCGATGAAAAATATTGTATTTGTAATGAAACTTTTAGTCGCAGGTATAACATTCTCGTCGGCTTCCTCTAAAACTCCCATAACAATACTCGTCAGGCTTCTGATGGAAATCTTTTAGCTTTGACGAAATGCTACGATGAGTATGTTGTACCTGCGATGAAAGCATTCATAAAAAATACAACATTTTCGACAGAGAGTGTGGGGGACTTTCGTCAAAATTTTGACGCCCTGTAACTGTTTAAAAAAAATGCTTACCCGTTACATAATTCAGTACACAAGGATCCAACCAATGGTTCAACATTTTACCAACAAGCACACCTCTTACAGTTCTAGTACCACCATCCCCTGTACAGATTCCAATTGCTAAGAGAGAGACTCACCCATATATCATGCAAATCGAGGGCAACAAGGTGCTAAGATGGATGGAAGATCAGCTGGGTTGGGTAGCATGGATTGATAGAAGAGGAGATGACTGATACTATGCCCAATTTTATTGTTGGTCCGCATGTACTGTATAGGATTTAAGTTGCAGGCAACTTATTGGCTTCAACACTTATACCGTCATCTTGTGATATGTCTTAGTCTCTATTTGTATTAGATATATAGTTTTATAGAAACCTTCTCGAATTGATGTAAAATGTAAAAACCAGACATGTACTTTGAACAATTTATTTCTAATACAAAAAAAATCCATCTTTGAAAAATTAATAGGTCGGTGCTCAACTGAAAACATTAGCTCCCTGCATATAGGGGAAGGAACTAACAATTTAATATTTTTTTACCATTTCAAAAAAAAAAGATGTCTAAGTATTTTGAAATGGTGGAGACAGGGTGGCCCTGCCTATGGCACTAGTATGTTCTCCTCTAAAAAATTACAATTTGTCAAAAGGAAGTTGAAGAATTAGAACAGGACTTGTTTTGGTAATCTCCACATCATGAAGAAGAGGGCTTAGGATTGTCTGGATGTTATTACTAGGCAGATTTGGGATTTGGGTTTTTCTGAAGATCTTGGCATAGCAGAATCCCAAGCTTCTAGTGATTTAGCAGAGTGGGATCTTAGAGAAGAAATTTATTGGAAACATAAGGCCTGGGTTGACTGGCTTCAAGAAGGGGACAAGAACACCGCATTTTTTCATAAATCTGTGCAGGCTCGACGTAACAGGAGTTACATTTCTTCTCTTGTCACCTCTGATGGGACGCATCTGACCTCCTCTCAAGCTGTGTCCAGGGAAGCTATTCAGTTTTACTCTGCTCTCTTTTTAGATGACTTGCCTCTAGTGGAGATTGAGGAGAATATGATCTTGTCTTGTATTCCCTCTGTTGTGACCAGGGAGATGAATGATTCTCTTATGCGGCCGATTTGTATGTCTGACTTGGAGGAGGTGGTCTTTAGCTTGCATAAGGGCAAAGCTCCGGGGCCTGATGGCTTCCCTGTTGAATTCTTCCAGGAATTTTGGGATATTATCAATCAAGACCTTTTGGATGTGGTTCAGGAGTCCTATTCCAACAAAGCTATGCTCTGGGCTTTGAATGCTACTTTCCTTGTCCTTATTTTGAAGAAGGAAGAGGCTAATCAGTTGGACTTCTTTCGGCCCATTGCTCTATGTAATGTGGTCTATAAAATCATTACTAAGCTCCTAGTGGAGAGGCTTAAAGTTTGGCTTCCCATGGTTATCTCTGAGGAACAAGGGGGTTTTGTGGCTTGAAAACAAATTTTGGATGGGGTGGTTATTGCTTCTGAAGCCATTCACTCTATGTGTACTTCTAGAGAGCGCGCTATGTTCATCAAGCTCGATATGGCTAAGGCTTATGACAGAGTCAATTGGGGTTT
>MU224779.1:153856-166144 GCA_018584345.1 Thuja plicata | reverse complement strand
AGAAATGCTCAAGGCATTGATTCACATATTCTCTTCCAATATCGCTTCAGAGAATCCTAATGCACTTTCGGAACTGTTCTGCACATGGGCTTTGAACTCATGAAACTTGTGAAAAACCTCACCTTTTTTTTGAAGGAATAAAACCCATGTATATTTGATATATAAATCAATGAAGTTGAGCAAAAATATTGTCTTGCGGTGTGCCCTAGCTGACTGTCGACACTCAAAAATTTGTAATCCCTATGAACCGATAGATGGTTCCACATCTCGGTGACGGAAATGTAACATTTTGCTTTGTTTGTTTTGTTTTGAAAAATGTTAATGTGGATAAGATGGATTGAATAAAGATGAAAAGGCATCTATAATGTGCCTGGTATTGAAACCGTGACTTCTGCTTGTCAATAAACAAGCGTTAAAAACTTTGAAGGGTATTTGAGGAACATACCTTTGATAAATCACAACTCGGAGGTAACGGACAGTCAAGTTGAAAATATGTTGTCCATGCCGAGTCTCAATTTATTTGGTATCCACGCAGAGCATCAAACCCAACAGCTACAAAAATCCCTCTCAACACTATTGAACATAGAAATGACCAACGTTTTCTTTTTTTTTTTCTTATATCCCATTAACGTCGCAATTGCGACGCTGTCGGGCTATAATTGCAAAAAAAGCTAAAAATCACATAACATTTGCCCGCCATTGCAATTTCACCCCAAATGTATTTGTGCCACTAAAGTCCTGATTCCTTAAAAAAAGGCTTGGGGAACCCTCAAGCGGTGTAAAATCTAAATCCTTAGAAGGGGACGAGCTCATCCCCTCCCTCTAGTGCAAGTTTCTGTTGACAGGAATTTGTGACTGGGACCGCCAAAAGATGTAAGTTGTCACCGGGTACAAGGGTATCAGCCAACTTCGCCTGTAAAAGTTGTCCGGGGAATAAATTCCCTGGGCCTTCAATCACGTGAGAGTCGGGTCTCGATGGTGCGAGAGCTAATTTGGGAGTGTGAATGCTTTGTTCGGGGGGATAGCTGGTTATCTCGGCTCATCTTCTCTAGGGATTTAGGTAAGTGGGGTTTCCTGCAAGCATTTCTTAGTCAAATAAACTTCAAAAGATAGGCTAGGGTGAGAAGTATTCCATCTATCTATAGTCATGCAAATATATTTAAAACATCAACCATGCTCTAACATGTTGCACTAAAATACTGAATACACACAGAACCATGAGTTCATATATATTCAATAGAGAGGGAAAAGGAGTTCGTTAATCTACTTAAAATATTAGAGCAAGGGACATAAGAAACATGCAGCACAAAAGAGTATTAACACAGAGATTAAGAGACCAACAACAGCATTGTGAGAATCCTTCCTTCTTCATTAATGGTTTTCTAGCATCACTGGTGAGTACATCAACAATGGCTCCAAGGGAGCATCTATCTACTGAACTTCTAAGAACTAAGGAGCATTGAGCTCTGCAAATGCTAGAAATGAAACACTAAAATGCTATAGCTCTGGACTACAAAATCATCAATTTTGCCGACCCTTGGAATGAGGTCAAACTTGTTATTTATACACATGTTTTCCCTAAAGCTAACCTAACTTAACTTTACACTCAATTAATAAAATACAATTTTTGGTGGCCGGTACATTGGTGACCTTCTTTAATGTGAAGAGGGCGTGCAACTTTAGAATCTACCGGTAGAATTCTAAAAGAATGATTCTATCCCCACAATATCGGGGAAGAAGATAGGGTTTCCCAGAGAAGCCCATCACCCAAATATATGTGTGCTGCTAGAATTGAATGAAATAATTGCCGTAGGAGCTCACCAAGTTCATCGCCTCCTACGATAACTAGAATCCAGAGTCCTGAGTAAGTGTCAAAATGTTTTGGTAAATGAAGGCATCATTTACCCTGCAAAAATTTGGGAAACTAAGTTCCCACTGGACTTGGGGATAGTGATCCCATGGTGTTAACTGGCCCGACCCATTCTCGAGAATGCCCACTACCTGTAAACTTGGAAAAGCCAGTCTTAATTGGGCCAGTGACCATAGTATATAAGATGTCATGTGGAACTTTGAATTCTGTAGGATGCCTTTCAGCTGCATGTCCACATGGTTGGCTATAATAGCCACCCAATTGAAGGTCTGGTTGTGGGTGGTGATGTAGTAGAGAAAGTAGTACATCCATGGTGAGAAATCCTAGGCATGGGGTTCTCCAAAGATCCTACATAGAAAAATAATTCCCGCTTGTATATATTCTTTGAAATCCCCGTGGGGAATCTCCAACTTCATATTTTTATGGTCCCTTTTCAGGGACATCAGCCACTGAGCATTGAGATATTGTCAGGAAAGTAGGAAAGCTTCCTTGAACTCTTTTAATGACTTGGCCCAGGTGACAATGATGGATCCCTTGAATTGGGGATCTCCAGCCCTGAAGCAAAAGTTGTTGCGTCTACATTGACGATAGTCGTTGGATTGTGTAACGGTCGAGGATCGACGAGCAAAATAGTTTGAGTGGGGGCATTGTAGAGCATCACCAGTTGGAGTATCATCTCTGGTGCTTGCACTAAGCAAGGAAAATTTGTGGCGTTAATAATTCTGGAGGCGGCCAAGTGGATGGCCATAATATCTCTATCAGCCTTCAATTTGTATATGTCTTGAACCAAGCCCTACATCTCAGCCCAAAGTCTGGGCTTTGTGTCTTTTATCTCTTGCACCTTGGAGTCCACTTTGGACCCTATGAGAACACCCTCCTTTGGGTATTTGGAAGTTAGTGGCAGCTTGGCCAGCATCTTTTCGGCCTTAGTCTTCATAGCCGCCTGAGTGGAGGTAGTAGGCAGTTCTGAGCTATCAAGAGGAGTGATCAGATAAAACATCTTGATCAAACAATCTGCAACCTGCAAGACTGGAGAACCATTAATACATGATATAATAAAAATAACTTTATGGATTCTAGGGAATTCATCACTATTTTGCACCTATCCAAAAATGTTAGCATACATCAAAATCTTGGAGTATTAAGGAAAACATGAGTCGGATGCTGGTAAAAACCCAGGGGCTTCGGGGCATTGGACTAAGTGACAAAAATGGAATGAAGACCCAGGGGCCTCTCAGCACCTGGAGTCCAGAAGAATTATCCATTTTTGACGTGACTGATAGGAAGCCGTACTTGGCTGACATGGGTCATCACGTGGCCATGTGACAGGCGGTACAATGACATTAATAGCAACAAGTGGGCTGACATGGGGGAAGTAAATGCTAGATGAGATGGGATTTGAATGCCTTCTCATGGGAAATTAATCCCGCCATTAAGATGACACATTGAGAGAGAAAGTCACCATGATTTGAACCAGCGAGGTGCCAAGTTTGAACCATGGCGTCTACCTCTCTGACGAGCTTGACAAAGTGATTAAGACACAATGGAGCATAGTGAGCTTGACAAAATGGAAGGATATATAGAAAATATACCCCTAAATTATAGAGGGTCAAAACGCTGCGAAGGCCAAAGTGCCACTCGCAGGATGACCACAAAAACTATGACATATATACACTATAAATAGGGAATTTACATAGCTTATAGAATGTACACAAGCACNAAGTGATTAAGACACAATGGAGCATAGTGAGCTTGACAAAATGGAAGGATATATAGAAAATATACCCCTAAATTATAGAGGGTCAAAACGCTACGAAGGCCAAAGTGCCACTCGCAGGATGACCACAAAAACTATGACATATATACACTATAAATAGGGAATTTACATAGCTTATAGAATGTACACAAGCACCTTCACTATCATATAGAACATACAAACATATACATTACATTACAACTGCACAGAGGGTGGACAGCCCTCTGGCAAAGCCAACCCACTAGCGGGAGGCAACAAAAGGCCAATGCAAAGGCACAGAAAAATGAGAACAAACAAAAGAACAAATAGGAAACTAGAAAACCAGAGGAGAGAAAGGAAGGCCTACCTAGAAATGCAGAAAATGTGGGAAAGACAAGCATGGAAGGCACTCTGCAACAAGTCCACTAGGAGCTGACCGCAAACAAGCACTGCAAATTACTGCTTAGTCAATTACTAAGCACAGGAGAAAAACATTGTTTAATCACCTTAATCGCCTTGAAATCACTCTGAGTGCTCTAAGTGTTTTAATCGCGGTAAATGTGAAAATGACGGGTAACTTCTATTTATACCGCTAGGGTAAAAAAAATATTGTGTTCCTTCTGCAAACTTTGGAACAAGCAAACCTCTAGACTCCGGGCCTAGGGATCCCATGCGGCCACATCTCCTCGCAAAAGAAGACATGATGGCAAAGAATCTTGGAGTCTAGAATCTGGCTGACTCAAAAGAACAAAAAAACTCTAGGACCGGGTCCTGGAGACATAAGAAAACAAAGACAAAGGAAAGACAACCCTCGTAGAAGCAAAGCCTGAAGGGAAAACAAAGGAAACAAAAGAGAACAAAGGAAAGAGCCAAAGTGAAAAAAAAGGGGACCCAACATTTTGCCCACAAAATGTAGGGACGGGTATGTAGGGAATAACACTTCCATCTCATGAATGTGCTCACCAACTCCTAGATTGGATGAGAATGTAAACTCTTCAGACTAGTCATCTTAGCTCTGCATGCACTCTTTTACCACTTAAGCACCTGAATCTTCTCTAACTATCTAGGTAAGTGCCCTCTATTCAGGTATAGCATGGATTCTATGTTGGCTATCTTGGTGAAATCTTGGGCCATTGGTTATTCTTTTTCTAGGATACTATTCATAGCATTCTTAAAGCTCTTGATCATGGTATCTGCATTCATGTTTCCTTCTTCAAACTAAAGGATACTTAATGGTTCACCACTTTGATATCATTTAATGCATTAGTGTACATTTCTTTGATTTATTTTTTAATGACATGCATGCTCGACACCACAGTTCTGAACAAGGTACCTTTCTTGCTCAAATTCTTTTTCAATATGAATAGCATGCAAGAATCTACCATCTTCATCGGTTTTTTTATAGGAATTTCATCACTTTGTATTCCTCTATCTCAATAACCTGAGATACGATGGTTGTGCACTTTTTATCGTCTAACTCCCATCCTGGAATTAAATTCTAAACTTCCCCAATCAACACCTCTCCTTCTACATAGGTGGCAATGAACTCCTGAATGAAATTTTTCCCTTCCAGAATCACACCACTGACCTAATTTTCATAGCTTCTATCAGGGATTTTCCTTGCTGCATCTGCTTCAATAATTGCTTACTATCCATTGAATTGGGATCAAAGTCTTACATGGATTGAGCTAGAGGTAGTACCCCAACATCACTAAGTGAGCTCACGAACTCAACCATTGTAACCATGAGCTGTTTGAGTTTGCTTTTTTCCTTACCATATTTTTGAGATTGGCTGACAATATGGTCTGTTGAAGATTTGAACAAGTGGTCTTGGGTATACCTATTCAGTACGCCGAACTTCATCTTTGTAACCTCAAAATCTTCTTTCGTAGGCTCATGAACCCCTTCCTTTTTCTTGAAAGTTGTAATCTCGGTGGTTACCTTCCCTATAGTTGGATCTATAGTTAGCCCCGCATTACTTTTAACCCTTTTTTCCTTTGGGGCACGGATAACATACTTGGTAACTATCTCTTTGACCAGTAAGGAGATAGGTTTAAAGCTGCATTTTCTATTCACCAAATATGTCAACCAAGGGGGAATTACACTAGAAACCAACCTATTATTAGCTATCTTGGTAGGTGTTGTGTCCTCTTGTTGAACTTCAGGCTTATCAGTAAATGTCTCTTGATCTTTCTTAACATGTTCTTGTGAGAAAGAGATATCTTCATCATTGACATCGATATCAATATAGCTGGAATCTAGAGAAGCCATTTGGGTTCAACCTTCAGACCTGGTTCTTGACCTTGTCCCGGGTGAGGTAGGATGTCCACTAGAGGTTAATTTATTTTTAGATGGAGGAATATTACCTGCATGAGTGATCAAGATAGAAATGTTAGAGGGATTAGGTAACACTTAAAATGAGATGGAACTTGGTGCATTAGATTTCTTAGGAGACGTAATCTTTGTCCTGTCATGTTTTCTCTTTTTTCACTAGACATCTGTGTAGGATAAAATGAAGCTAGCCCTTAATTTGATGTCCTCCTCTTCTTCCCTTTTCCAGTCTACTTTCAGCAAAGCCTTTGCGCTTGAACAATCAAAGTTAGGTTCAATGATTTCAAAATTATCTTCGTTCACGCCAGCTACATTAAGCTTCAACTGCAGGTTTTTGATCTAGGGGATCAATAATCTAGAGTGATCCATTTTTTTAATTGTCTCTTTATCTTTGATATCTTCCCACAAATATTTAATATGTGGGTTCATTTTTGGCTAGATACTCAAGTTGAAATCCTGCCTTGTGAATCCTTTATTGTCGAACACTCTCCTTGGTTCATAAAGATACATATGAAAACCCATCAAATTGCTTCCTATCACTGAGGCATCGATCATATTCTTGCATGTCATACTTCCAGGTTTAATTGGGAACATAGAATCCCATTTCTCCTATGGAAGATTATTTTTTATCATTGTGAACATGTGTCTGCAAACTAATGCTAAAATGCAGCATTCAAAGCTGAACCTTGGCAATTTAAGGGGTTCTTCATCAAAACACCGAACTCTCACATAGGTGAACCACGGAAATTGAATATAGAAACTACTGAAATGCTAAACCAGTTTCTGTACTTCTGGAGAAATCCTCAAAGTTAAGGTTCTGACTAGTTAGTAACACAATTTTTTGAGGAAGACATCATGAACTCTTCTGTAGTCCTCTAGGACCCTATCTTTCCTCAGCAAGGGCCAATATTCAAAAATGCTTATGTCTTCACTCCATGGTTCGTGGGGAATCTCGACAAGATATTGAGTACATGCAAGACAATATATGAAGTATGAGGACATGTAAAATTCCTTATGTATCACCTGTGCCTGTTTGATCTTGTCTCTGAGTGAATTTGCAAGCATTTCAGCTCAATCTAGACTTTGTTTTCCTTCCAAAACAATCTCTATGAAATGGCACATTGAGTCCTCAAAAAGGAGTACTTTCTATGACCCTTTCACTCTGTGTAGAAAAACCATTATATCATGAATGTGAGGCTTTATATGGTCTTTGGTCAAAAAATTGGGCTCCAGACCCTCCCCTATAGTTTGACTCAGTCCACTTATGAGCAATATTACTATGCTTCTTATCGTTTCCATCCCGAAATTGAGAAAGTGACTAGGTTGGAGTAAAGTTGGAAAAAGCCTCATCAGGAAGATTGAAAATTGAGATTATTGTCTCTCTTTTTATAGTCAAAAGACTTCTTCCTTCATTATCTAACACACTCTTAGACTTGACATCATAGTGGTTTATGCACGGCTGAACTAACTCTGGACTTATCATAGCTGGAGGGAAAGAAGCGGGTTGAAGCAAGCCACTAGACATGAGCTCTAAAGTATGTGTTTTGTCTACAAAAACTTTCAAATTTTATATCATCCCCTCTACTTCAACTCCCAACAAATCGGTGTCTATGATCATCAGGGCTCTACATTCCAGATTTGTAGTATTTCCAAAGAAATGCATGCTAGACCTCATTTTCCTTTCCTAAAAAAAATAAAGAACTGTAATTCATTGAAAATAGACTACCACGCAGAAAATAGGAAGCAAAAGGAGGCTTTCAATGTTTACCTGTACTATGTCGACTCAGGAAAACAAAAACCTCTGTCCTTCGCAGTCGAGACTCCACAACCTAGCTCTGAAAAGAAATAAGCTAAAGGACATAATTTAAAGAATGTTCACCCTTCTAAAATATAACCAAAGCAATGAATATTAAATGCTATATGTAGGCTAGCATGGAGTGAATCTGACGATGTGTCATCTAGCAATTTCTTTGTTTAATCAAACCACTTAAGTCATCGTTACTTTCCATTTAATGCCACTACTTCACTCACGTTGAAATAGCGTCTTCCTTAACTCATATTTCCAACTCAAAATTCCCCCATGGCTACCATCCCTTCAAAACTGATTATACCATCATTCTGATAATTACTGCCCTGACATGTCATGTTAACTATCACCTTAGCTATCACATCAATCTTTGAGTCTGTTGAATCTTCCTTTGAACTTCTTTGAACTACTTTGAACAAAGGTTTGAAGTGGTTCAAAGTGGTTCATTGTCACGGCATGACATAGCATGGGTCCCACCTACAATCACTGATGTTAGACCAAAATATTTGATTGAACTACTTTGAACTGAGGTTTGAAGAGGTTCAAAGCGGTTCATGAAGAATCAGTAACTACTAACACTTGGCCGAGAAGAGCTGACTTTGACAAGACGGGTTCATGAAACATTGAGGCAATTAACTCAAAGGAAAAGACAACATTGAAAGACTCTTTTAACATGAACTTTTTTGAAAAGGAGGAAACCGGGAAAGATTTAAATATACCGAAAAGGTCAAGGACACTTTTACCATGGCGACTCAAATAGACCCTAACACTAGCTCTGTCTAGGGGACTACATGTTCCCAAAAATGCAGATAACTCTAGATTACTAGTTTTACAAAAACAAGAAGGGAAAGAAACAACACACGCGAATACACCTAAGGAAAGCGGGAAAGCTAACTACTATGTACAGGGGGAACTCAGAACAACATTACAACTTGAAAAATTTGAGGTCCTACCCATTATAAGTGAAAGGAAGATTATACCATCTGAGTAGTACAAATGGAAAGTGTTAGAACCAATTTTATCTGAAATAATGAATAGGCCCTTCCATAAAGACTCAAACTTCCCATGAGATCCCTTAGGCACCCTTCTTTTATCCCACAACAGAACTTCATCCCCTTTCATAAATTTACATGCATGGACTCTCAAGTCAAAAAATTGCTTGACTTTCAACTGGTGCCCTGTAATTTGATCTACCAATTCATTTCTTTCTTCCTCCAACTTATTCAGGTACATGATGTGCTTTTCCAGAGAACTTTGAAAATATTGATCTTTGATCATTGATTGCATCTGGGCTGTAGATAATTCCAGAGGTAAGGATACATGAGCCCCAATCCCATACACAAGCTTAAAAGGATCCATGCCAATAGCTCATTTGGGATTAGTCATATCAGTCCATAAGGATTCATGCAAATTCTTATGCCAATCGTGAGGATTGTCATCCAACAACTTCTTCATTATAGCTATAAGGTTCTTATTGTTGGACTCTGCTTGACCGTTTCCCTAGGAAAAATAGTCAAATGAGTGGGCTAAAGATATACCATGCTCATAACAAAAGGTAAAGATATCTTCTAACAAAAAATACGTAGTATTATCTGCTACCACCTTAATTGGCATCCCAAACCTGGTAAAGATATGGTTCAACAGAAAATCATAGACAACTTGTGAATTTGTGTTTTTAGTCAGAGTTGCTTCCACCCACTTGGTGAAGTAGTCAGTGGTAGTTAAAATATATATGTGCCCCACACTAGATGGGGGATTCAAAGGTCCAACAAAATATATTCCCCACTATCTGAAGGTTTCATCTACTACCACTGGCTTGAGGGGTAAAGCTACAAGTTGCGGGCGTCTAGCAAACAACTGACATTTTTCACAATTCTTGATGTAGTGATACACATCTTTGAACATTCTCGGCCAGTAGAAATGGTTCTGGAAAATTTTGAATGTTGTGACTATAGAGGAGTAGTTCCCACCATAGGCTTCATCATGGAAAGCCCTCAGTAGCTTCTTATGTTAAGAAACATCCACACACCTGAGAAAAGTCCCATCAATACCCCTTTTGTATAGCACATCTTGAGAGATTACGTACTTGGAAGCTTTCAATTTTAGATTATGCCTTTCTTAGGGATTTAGGTGTCCAGGGCATTCACCATAGGTGAGGAAGTATGCCACATCTGAAAACCAGGGGTCAGTGAGACTTACTAATAACACCATGGGGACTTCATTTACCTCTTCTTTCACCGTTTCACTATTTTCTGCTATCAATTTATAAAAACCTTGTCCCCTCACCAAATTTGTTGGATTGATAGTTAAATCACATTCCTGTATTTTAGCTATCTACACTGCCCTTTTATTCATCCCTATCTCCTTTTGGGTCAGGACACTTTTAACTGTTGTTTCTGGGACATATACTGTTGCGTGAGAGTGTAATATATAGTACCTAAATTTCTTTAGTGCTTTTACTATGGCAAAGGCATGCTTCTTGATTTGGTAATACTTAATTTCATGTTTCTTCATCAACATGCTCATAAAATCAATGGGCACCTCATACCCCTTTCATCATTTTGTGTCAAAATGCCAGAAAAAGTGTGCTTCGATGCATAACAATAAATAATGAAGTCCTTTTTGAAATCCAAACTTGTCAAGATAGGAACCTGGGATATTGCTACCTTAATGTCATTGAAAGCTCTTTGCCCCTCTTCACTCCACTTGAAAGGAAATTTCTCACTCAGCATGTCTACCATATGCCTGGTAGTTTCTGAAAACTCTAGGACAAAGGCCCTTAAAAAGTTCACTTGGCTGAAGAAAGACTTCAGACTACTTTTGCTGGAAGGCAAGTTGAGTTGTTGAATAGCCTTAACCCTATCATGATCAATTCTAATGCCTTCTTTTGAAATAATATTCCCTAATAGTTTACCCTCTTCAACAAAGAAAATCGACTTCTTTGGATTTAGGGATATACCATGGCTTCTACATCTTTACAAAATTGTTTCAATGTCTCTCAAATGGTGATTCCTTCTTTTTGAATAAACAGTCAAGTCATCCAGATAAATTACAATTATCCTATTGGGAAGTTCCCTGAATAAGGAATTCATTGCCCTCTAAAAAGTGGCACTAGTGTTAATCAATCCAAATGGCATCCTGTTGTATGCAAAAGTACCCAATGAAGCTATAAAGGACATCTTGTGTTTGTCTTCCTTTGCCTTGCTAATTTGATTATATCCAGAATAACCATTGCATCGGGTAATTATCTTTGAGACTAGCTTGATTTAGATTTTGAAAATCCACACAGTTTCAGATTTCACTGTTGTTTTTCCTCACAGGAATTATATTGGCAATCTAGGTGGAATAATGAATTAGGTAGATAATCGTGGCTTGTAGCATCTTTTCCACTTCTTTTAATATGGCCTCAGATACTTTTGGATTGTAATTCTTCATCTTTTTATGGAAGGGTGTAGTATCTGTCTTTAAGGCCCCGTTTGTTTCGCGAAAGTGGGGAGGAATTGGAGGTGCAACTTCCCGTTTTCGCCAAATTCGCCGTTTGTTTGCCTAAGATACAATTCAGGATTTGTCGACAAAAACTGGGTTTCAACGCTAAAACAGGCGGCATCACCTTCCCACCGAATAGGTGGAATTAGGAATTAAACCCCGAATATGCATTTTTTTAAACCAAATTTGACGTGTCGTCGGGTCCGTGGGGAGGGTAAAATGGAATGAGCAGCGCGAATAGGGTTTTTCACTTCCATTTTCACTGTGTTTTCCACTGTGAGTTGCATTTTTGCAGCGCGAGGTAAGGTTTCATACTGTTGATTTCTGTAATTTTCGATTGAGACTATTGATTTCTGCAATTTTCGTAGATGTTTTTGCTATATTTCTCCATGTATGGTAATGTCTTGTTTACAAATAGGCTTTGCAATTTTCATAGGTTTTATGACAAATCTATTGAGACTGTTGATTTCTGAATTGTATCTTTTCTATGCTGCCATGACTGGGAGACAATGCCATTATTAAAGTATTCTATTTTAGCCCCGCATTTTGGGAGTTTTTCACCAGATTTTCAAGTCATTTCTCTCTTTTGGATTGCTAGCTACATTTTTGGCATTTCTCTCTTAATGGTCATTTTTATGTTTTAGCAGTCATTTTTGCATTTCATGATGGTTTCAATGTTTTTCAGAGGTCATTTTTGTTAGATTTCTCCATATTTATTTATAATGGCCGTTTCTAGTAAGAACGTGGACATTTTTATATTTCAGAAGTCATTTTTTCTTAAACCCTGATTATTTATCCTATGGTTGAATCTGCAATTTTCATAGATGTTTTTGCTATATTTATATCACTGTATATACAGTGATCTTTATGTATTATTTAATCTGAGTATTATAATACAGCAGCATGAAAATTATGATCATTCAAAGTCAAACAATGTTCTATTTCACTGCAACCAGCACATTGAAAATTGATAAGTGGTGATACAATGCAAATATGTGATTTCAATGGGTATAACTATTGCCGTTACATATAAAAGTTGTTTTCTTGTTCTCATATTTG
>MU224779.1:118900-136143 GCA_018584345.1 Thuja plicata | reverse complement strand
ATTATAGATGAGAGTGTCACACCTAAAATTCCAAAATACACATCTAGATACCATTCAAAAGAAGATATCATTGGAGATCAAAGCAGTAAAGTTTTGACAAGATCTAAAGCAAAAGGTTTAACCATTGATGAAGAGGTATGTTTACTTTCACAAATTGAACCCTAAAGTGTTGAAGATGCTTGTAATGATTCAGATTCAAAAAATGCAATGCAAGAAGAATTAGATCAGATAATTAAGAATGACACATGGGAATTGGTCCCTAGACCTTGTGACAAAAATCTAATTGGAACTAAGTGGATATTCAAAAACAAAATGAATGAAGATGGTACAGTGATAAGAGACAAAGAAAGACTGGTATGTAAAGGATATGCACAGAGAGAAGGAATTGACTACTCTGATACATTTTCCCCTGTGAGCAGACTAGAAGCTATTAAATTTTTTTTAGCTTATACAACATTCAAGAACTTTAAAGTATATCAAATGGATGTTAAGTCAGCATTTCTGAACGGTGACTTGAAGGAAGAAGTTTACATAGAATATCCTGAAGGATTTAATTTATTAGACAAACCAGACATGGTATGCAGACTAAGAAAGCCCTCTATGGACTCAAACAGGCCCCAAGAGCATGGTATGAGAGACTTGATGGCTACTTGACAAAGATAGGATTCAAGAAGGGAGCAACAGATTGTAACTTATTCATAAGAGAGACACCTGAAGGATTATTACTTGTTGCTATTTTTGTTGATGACATTATTTTTTGAGGTAATGACAAGCTTAGTGTAGAATTTGCTAAAGAGATGCAGAGCAAGTTTGAAATGAGCATGATTGGACCTATAAAATACTTTTTGGGATTAAATGTAAAATAGACAGACAGTGGTATATTCATAAATCACTCTAAATATGTGAAGGAGATATTGAAGACATTCAAGATGGAAGATTGCAAGCCAGTAAGCACCCCTATGATAACAAGAAACAAGATTTCTACAAATGATGACTCTACAGTAGTTGACAAAACACTATACAAGTCTATGATTGGAAAACTCATATATCTCACTCAATCTAGACCAGACATTTCTAATGCAGTTGGCATTGTTGGAAGATTTGCAGTTGAACCAAAACAAAATCACTTAATGACAATAAAAAGAATATTCAAATATTTAAAAGGGACTATAGACTATGGTTTATGGTATCCTAACTCAGAAAATGTAGAACTTCATGTGTATATAGATGCAGATTGGGCAGGTTGTGTTGATGACAAAAAGAGTACCTTAGGAGGAGTAGTATTTCTTGGAGACAGGTTGGTTACTTGGACAAGCAAGAATAATTGATAAGGAATATAAATCTGGAAATGTTTGCAAAGGAAAATAGAATAAAATACATACCTTTGAAAAAGAATCAGCTAAAAACCTTGTTAGACGGTCTAAGAAACTATTGATTTTTGTATTCTTAAACTGAAACTGTGAGATCTACAAAACCCAAAAATCTTTTTCTTTTCTAAGAAAGGTTGACCTTGATCCAAAATAGAATGTCAACCTTAACCCAAAATTTCTGATTCTGACCCAGAACAGAATGTCGATTCTGGCCCAAAATAGAATGTTGATTTTGACCAAGAATGTCAACCTTTACCTGCATAGTCTGACGGAAAATCTATTTCCGGATCCTAAAGGTTTGTCAAAAAGGGTATCCAAATTTGCACTCCAATTCGCTGCTCTGAACCTGCCCCTGCAAGAAAAATGGTTTTGTTTATTGGGGGGAGGGGTTTGCCTTGGTTAAACCCTAGCTTTGAAATTAACCTTATAATATAATTGAAATTGCATAAATAACAAAAGTAAATAAATGAATTCACCTTGCCTGTATAAAAACCCTTGTGGCAAATTCGAATCCGTGGATCCACAAGTATGTATGCACAAAATCAATGTAGAATGTAGGATGTAGGATGTCTCAAGTCAATTGTCTTTAGATCTTCAACACCAATCTTGAATGGATCTTGGAATGAGAAGAAGCTTGCATG
The DNA here is from genome assembly GCA_018584345.1 of Thuja plicata. NCBI lineage: Eukaryota > Viridiplantae > Streptophyta > Pinopsida > Cupressales > Cupressaceae > Thuja > Thuja plicata. Next base: position 134,132 of record MU224779.1, on the reverse strand, counting down.
GATGTGGATGGAGAAACCTTCAACAAGAGGGCTCCATAGAGCTTTGAATCCTTCAATGACTATCAATGGATCTCCTTGATGAATTGAACCTTGAATGCTTGAATGCTTGAATGTAGATGATTCCTTCAATAGGTTATCCTTCATATGCATAGGTGGTCTAGGTGATTGATGATTAGAGAGCTTAGAGAAAATGAGAGGAGAAGGCCTCCTTATATACAAATCTAGGGCACAATCTTCTAGAGAGGCCTACATAGGAGAATTAAATTCCCATTAGACCTATACCCCTAGAAGTGGACCTATATTAAATATAATTTCAAGAGTCGTTGCCCTGAAGACAAAAACAACCGACCTAGAAGCGGGAATTAAATCTTTTCGAATCCCGACATCTGGAAACCCCAAAAAATTGAAATATGGACCCTGGGTTAGAATCAAGATCAATTCTAACCTAGGTCAGGGTTGAGGCCAACCTTGACCTAGGTCAAGGTTGAGGTTGACCTTGACCCAGAAAGGTTGATTTTGACCCTGAGGTAAAAAATCTCAGATTTGCAGGTCAAAATGCAAGAAATAGGTTGAAGAGAATTGGGAAATGGGGAAGAACAAGGGAAAAAGATAGATCTAAGTCAGAGACCCATTTAAGATGCTTGACATGACCGTAGACCACTTACTTAGAGGGCTAAACCAGTCCAAAATGGAAGTGCTTCCATTTTTTGATGATACATTTAGCCCCCACTTTAGCAAGAGTATGGACTTGATGCAAACTCTTGGCAAAGGAGATCATGAAGAAAAGATAATCCTATTGAAATCAAAGGGACAAAACAATCCTCAAGCCCCCAGGGACTTAAGTTTTTTTCAACCTAAGACTACAATAAGAGAGGCATCACCAGTCTAAGAGAAAGGAGAGAGAGGAGTGGCTAGCTCGCCTAGTAAGATGTGTGTATCTCACTGTGAACCACAAAAAGGATAGGATGGACCATAAAGAAAACACTTGATAGTCACCCTATAAATTTGTGCACCTTTTGACGACTTTGTGTATGTATGTAGTGCATCTTCTGACAGCTTTATGAAGTACCCATGAATCCATATCCTCGTATTACCATGGAATACATTTGTAAAATGCGTATCTCTTTAGGATTTAGCAACTTATGTGTGTTACCTTCCGAGGATTTAGCACATGGAATTGTAATTGAATGGGCATCTCTTCAGGATTTAGCAACTTATGTGCGTTACCTTGAGAGGATTTTGCATGCTGCAAAACAAAAGGTTAGAACAAAAGTGCATAATATAGAACGAGGGAGGCCGTATATATGCCCCACTCCTTAAGATGGCAAAACACATACTATTTTGTTATGTTAAGGAAATAAAAGAACAAGGATAAAGCCTTCTTCAACATCAAGACAATATCCATAGACAACACCCGGTCCAAGCCAAGAAGGTCACAACTCCTATGAGGCCATGGAAGGGACAAATGCAAAGAGATATCATGCAAGAAGTGAAAAGTAACCCCTATGAGGGATAGCACACTATTCAGTTTCCAAGGTGAGAGATTTATCAACCATGGAAAACAAATGTCAAACAATGAAATAGCTTATGATCAAGGACACAGATCCTCAGTGCAAACAAAAATTTTCATGTATGATTGGATATCACATAATAGATAGATACTACTTAACCAAGGGAAAAGTGGATCCCAGAAAGATAGAAAAGAAGGAGATGGAATCCTTGCCCCCCAAGCGTAGTAACAAGGATGAAAGGGGACCTATTATATCGCTCACAACACTATGCAAGACAATGAGCCCCCAAGGATTAGGCTAACATTGTTTACATAATGTGGAGGTCTATAATAGGAACATAAATGTTATTTAGAGAAAACATGATTGAAATATAACTCATTGCCACATGATATAAAAACAACTTTACTATCAATGAGCTGCCTAATCTTATAATGTCAAGCTTGACATTCATTAGTAGAGTGATCATGAAATCTATGATACAAACAAAAAGGAAGAATCTTCAAGTGTGGACTACGTTTCTTTTTGTGTTTAGGTCTAGTAATCATCTTAGCACAAAAGAGTTTAGGAAAAAGAACTTCTTGGTCAAATTCCTTCATAGGTTCATCATGTTTTGAAGTGTTATTTGAGATGTTGTTAATATTGATGTGTTGTTGAGGCTTAAATCCCAATCCATAAGAATGCTCATGCCCTCCATTCTGTAAGGGCATTTGAATTCCCAGTTTATGCTTACCACATCCTTGACCATGTAATCCTTGTTTAACTAGTAAATGATAACTAGGACCATAACAAGTAGCCATATCAGAAGGAGTCAATGGAACTTCAGTAGTCACTATGTTATTACTTGTAGGTTTGATAGGTTCATAGTGGGTAGAAGCAATGAAAAATCTATTACGAAGAGAATTAGAATTAGAAGAAAAAGCTCATTTTTCAAACTCTCTTTGTTGCTTCATAAAATCAAGATTAGAAACCTTATACTCTCCTATAAAGGTAGGATTAAAATCGAACATTCCCCAATCATCTCTAGGAAGAACATTAGAGAAGGAAGGATTACTATTAGGAATAGGAGTATTGTGGGTTTGAATATTCAAACAAGGATTTGGCGCATCATCCGCATGAAGTGTATATATCATGTTGTTGTGAATAAACTTGACTTTACGGTGAAGGGTGGAAGGAACAACATGCATCTCATGCAACCAAGGTTTACCCAAAAGGAGGTTATAATTAAGAGGTCTAGGAATAACATGAAAAGGAGTATTCAGGATGACCAAACCTACTTTGTTAGGTAAGGTAATGGTGCCCAAAGTGTTCTTATCAATCTTATCAAAGCCACGTATAGGAGCATTATTAGGTTGAATAGTTGAAAGATCGGCTTTAATTGTGTTGAGCATGTCCATGCTACAAATATTAAGTCTAGATCCATTATCAATCAAGGTCCTACGAATGATACTCTTATTGATAGTAACAAAAACCATAAGAGCATCATATTGATCTTGTAATTCTTTAGAAGGTAAATCCTTTTGAGTAAATACAATGTCAGGAGGACCCGAGGTAGCATGCATGCACTGTAAGAAGGCATTGATGTTCTCTTGATTAGGAGGTAGAGTGGGAAGAGTTTCTAGAGATTTTTGCAAGGCTTCATGGTAGGTAGGTGAAGTTTGAAGAAGCTCCCATAAAGAGATCTTGGCAGGGGTATTGCACAATTGGTCTATCAAATCATACTCCTGGCTAGGAAGACGGAGTGGAGGAGGAAGAATGGGTTGAGAAAGTGGTATAGAAGTAGGAACCACTAGATTAGGTTGAGGGTTATTCCTTGTACGATAGGTGTGAGATATAAAATCTTGATCATTGAAAGACTCTAAATATTCTATAGGTTTACCTTTGATAGTAATGCGAGGACAACCTTTAGTAGTCAATAAGGGTTTTGGATAAAACATGGTAGTTGTCTCAACACTACAAACAGGTTCACAAGAATGAAGCAAAGAAGACATCCTAGGAGGAGATGAGGTAGGTTCTTGATTCTCCATAAGATCGTCACTAAGAGGGAGAGCATGAAGGGAATTCATATCATTCTCTGCTAATGCCTCATCACTAGAAGGAATCCAAAATGGAGATAAAGCATCTATAATGTCTTCTTCTTTCTCTAAAATGTCTGTATAAGGGGAGTGTGTTTTAGAAAAAGAGTCATCATCATGTATGAATATGTCATCCATTAATAAATCACCCTCTTGTATCAAAGCATCATCACGAGGAGGGGATAAATCAATGTCTTTATCCAAGGGTTCATCCCAAAAAGTAGAATCATCCATAATGGCCTCGTGAGGAAGAGAGTAATCAACATCCAAATCCAAAGGTTCATCCCAAATAGGAGGATTATCATCCCTATCAATAATGCACATGGAAAATACTTGAAACGATTTATGCAACATGAAAACGAATAAAGAAATGCATGGAAAATAGATCTAAATATATCCAAATGCATTCAAATGTAATCTATAAGCATGAAAAATGTAAATGTTTTTGTATTTTTAAAGAAATTTGTGATTTTTATTTTTGAAATATAAATGCAAGAGCATAAAAGAAATCTGCATGTAAGATCTAACATAAAATGCAAATCTAACACCAAAAAGAAAGAGTTGTCTATTGCAAGTTCACCAAAATGTAAAGAAGAAAATAGAGGTCTCTAGACAAGGTTTTGAACTATAGAGATTTGCACATAAAAGATACCATAAGCCTCTATTAACCTCTTACATTTAATTGTAATTGATAAGGAATGTAAATCTAAAAATGTTTGGAAAGGAAAATAGAATAACATACATACCTCTAAAAAATAATTGGCTAAATACCCTATCAAACGATCTCAGAAACTATTGATTTCCTTTAATTTGAACTAAAACTATGAGATCTACAAAACCCAGAAATCTTTTTCTTTTCTGAGAAAGGTCAACCTTGACCCAAAATTTCTAATTCTGACCCAGAACAGAATGTCGATTCTGACCCAAAATAGAATGTCAATTTTTTCAGAATGTCAACCTTTACCTGCACAGTCTGACGGAAAATTTGTTTCTGGATCCTGAAAGTTTGCTGAAAAGGGTATCCGGATTTGCACTCCAATTCGCTGCTCCAAATCTGTCCCTACAAGAAAAATGGTTTTGTTTGTTGGGGGGGAGGGGTTTTCCTTGGTCAAACCCCGGTTTTGGAATTAACCTTATAATATCATTGAAATTGCATAAATAAAATAGTAAATAAATGAATTCACCTTGCCTATATAAAAACCCTTGTGACGGATTCGAATCCGTGGATCCACAAGTATGTATACACCGAACCGATGTAGAATGTAAGATGTAGGATGTATGATGTCTCAAATCAATTGTCTTTAGATCTTCAACACCAATCTTGAAAGAATCTTGGAATAGGAAGAAGCTTGCATGGATGTGGATGGAGAAATCTTCAACAAGAGGGCTCCATAGAGCTTTGAATCCTTCAATGGCTACCAATGGATCTCCTTCATGAATTGAACCTTGAATGATTGAATGTTTGAATGTGTTTGAGTGCTTGAATGCTTGAATGTAGATGATTCTTTCAATAGGTTATCCTTCATGTGCATAGGTGGTCTAGGTGATTGATGATTAGAGAGCTTAGAGAAAATGAGAGGAGAAGGCCTCCTTATATACAAATCTAGGGTACAATCTTCTAGAGAGGCCTACATATGAGAATTAAATTCCCATTAGACCTATACCCCTAGAAGTGGACCTATATTAAATATAATTTCAAGAGTCGTTGCCCAGAAGACCGAAACAGTCGATCCAGAAGCGGGAATTAAATCTTTTCGAAGCCCGACATCCGAAAACCCCGGAGACTTGAAATTTGGACCCTGGGTTAGAATCAAGGTCGATTCTAACCTAGGTCAGGGTCGAGGTCAACCTTGACCTAGGTCAAGGTCAAGGTTGACATTGATCTAGGTCAAGGTCGAGGTCGACCTTGACCCAGAAAGGTCAATTTTGACCCTGAGGTCAAAAATCTCAGATTTGCAAGTCAAAATGCCAGAAATAGGCCGAAGAGAAGTAGGAAATGGGGCAAAATAGGGGGAAAAGATAGATCCAAGTCAAAGACCCATTCAAGGTGCTTGAAATGACCCCAAACCACTTACTTGAAGGGCTAAACTGGTCCAAAATGGAAGTGCTTCCATTTTCTGACGATACAAGTATATTATATCAATTTGCAACACATTTTTGTTCAAAAGTCAACATCGAAGAACGAAAGTCAATCATTCTTCACCAAAATTGATCCATCGAGGTAAGTTTTTAATTTTTTACATGTGAATTGTGAATAAAGAGTCTTTTTGTTTATAATTGCTATGATATGGATTTGTTGAAAAAATAATTCGACATATTGTAAAAGATTTATATTATAATTTATCATACATTTCTATTATATTTTGAGTTAATATAATTTAGATTGATATTATAAAGTTTTACTTCTTGTAATAGATTGATATAATAATTTGAAATTTGTAATAAATTCATATGTAGAAATCATCATCATGCTAAGTAAATGAGCAAAGACTCTAACACTAGAAGAACATGAAAGAGACAAAGAGAAGAAAAGGGAAAGGATGAGACAACTTTGTGAACACAAAAAATTGCATACCATAGAAGAAGATTTGCCTTTGGATGAGGAACATGAAACATCAATAGAAAGTAAGAGAGAATTGGAATTGGAAACAAAAAGGCAACGGATGAGAAACTTGCGTGCAACAAGATAATTGAATTATGAAGATGTGGGCACATTATCTATGAGTTCCCAAGCTAAAGAGACACCACCATCCAATGTTGGAAATACACCCTTGTATCATCTTGAAGGCACACCATTGTATCATGTTGAAGGCACACCATTATCTACATCTGAAGGTGTAGACACAACATCATGTCATGTTGAAGGCACACCATTAACATCTCAAGTTGGTGAGGATCCATCTTTCACATCTCAATTTGAAGGCACGTCATTTTTGGTTGAAGGTACACAATTGACACATAATGTTGTTGATTTTCATAATGTTGAGGCCACTCAACAGTTGAAAAAACCTCCTAGAATTGTTTACAAAAAGCCAAAATATTTGATTGATATTGATACTAACATTTTGCAACAAATGCCTAACAAGATTCCCAAGCGTATTTGTCAAAGATATGCTATCCGTATTTGGAGATTTTTTTTGAGAATTTAAATATGATAGGAAGATGTCAACTATTTGTTCAAATGATGAGAAATCTAAAATTTAGGCCCATTATGAAGATTCTTGGGCTAAGAACGATGGATGAGTCAAGTGAAAAATCTATTGTAAAGAATCTAATGACTGCTTATGAGAGTGTGGGTTCTACATCATGCACAAAATATAGTAATGTCACACGACATGTACTTATATCAACAATAGTAAGCACTCAAATGAAGAAATATCGACTCATTAGAAAGACAAGAAAAGTATTGAAAATAAGTATAAAGTCTCTAATGAGAGCTGTGGGAAGGTGTCAAAGAGTGGAAGATCCAAATAACAATGAGTTATGGGCATTTTCTAGTAGACTACCGTGGAAGGATAAATCGATTACTGAAGCTTTAAAATCCATGATTGAAGACTTTTGGAAGAATAACACACTAGTATCTCCCAATCAACAAGATGTTGTAAGGAGGATTGGTATTCGAATCCGCATTCCACATTCAAAACATTTTTTGGCTTCAACTCAAACACAATTCTTTGCAAAATTTATACATACATATCCTCAATTTAAAATTAGTCAAAGATATTTTGAAATGGCTAAACCTTGTTATGTGAAGACAAATCACACATGCACAACTTGTTGTTGTAGGGTACATATTGAATTTTTCTAACCATTTTGATGTTTATAAGCATATATGTGTAGATTTGCATTCTAACATTGTTTTTCAGGATTGTAACATAAATGAACCACCTACATCTTCAAGGGAATTAATTACTATAATTTTATGTGAAAGAGCGGATGGTCAACAATTTTACAAGCTCGCATGTTTGAATGGTACATGCATAGATTGTGGTGGTTTGCAACATTTGCTAATTTGTCAACATATGGAGAGTACACATGCAATTGGGAATGAAAAATTGGATTTTGGAAAATATAAGATAATTGCATATGCTCTACAAGATGGAAAGGAGGCTAAAAGATGTAATTTAGTAATTGAAAAGATTCCGGTGTATCAGTTCATGAGTATTTGTCATGACAAGATTGTGTATGAGTATGCAAGGCATACACATAGAGCTCGATGGTTGGATATGCAATTCAAGTTGTGCAAGGATACATTCCCACTTGATACCATTGTTTTAGTTGTCGACTTTGCAGAGAACTACACTCTGCAACCATAAAATGAGGTGCAAACAAAGGATTATAGCTCTCAACAAGTTGCTATATTTGTTCATATAGCATTTATGCATTCACCTGACAGTTAGAGGAGAATAGGAAGATATTGAGGGAGTACCATTTTTACATCAGCGATGATCATTCGTATTCTACAGAGTTTGTACACGGTTGTTTTCATCTATTTTATGGTGATTTGAGTAATATGAGCATATCATATCATCGACAATTCATATGGTCAGAAAATTGTGCATCACAATTCAAGAATTCTCAGATGTTTTATTGGTTGAGCAGGATGCATACGAACACTGGTATTCAAGGCCGGTCATGGAAAGGGAGAGCATGATAGTGTAGGTGCATGTATAAAAAGGGCCTTAGCATGTGAAGAATTAAAGTACAAATAACAAACAACATTGTTAGATGCGAGATGTATCATCCAGTGGTGTAATGCTACAATGGGTCCAGGTAATAAAGGTGAGTCTATAGTTCGTAGATTTTTTTGGTTGATGGATGAAACTAACATTGGACCATACAAGGATTGTTGTACATTAATAGGATCAAGTGAGCTACACTCTTTTAGAATCTCTAATGCAAGTTCATGTAGCATCCACACATGACATATGGCATGCTTTTATTCATCATGCATAGATGAAGATTGGGATGGGTGTGAGTCAAAGGAATGGGTCGACGAATGGTCTACACAAATTTTGAGCCCACTTGACTCCTCTCGTCCCCCAACAGCATTGCAACTCACACAAATGAAATCATCCTTTGACTTTGACCGTTTGTCTAATCTAGTGCAACCAAGTAAATTGTCAACTCACAAATAGTCTCAAATTCAGTATTTTATCGTAAGTATTCATTAAATTAATCTCCTCATTATGCTTCTATCATTGCAGACCATGTTTTTGTTTTTATTGCACCTGAAGACGATGACGAAGGGACATATTATTATTTGTGCCATTGTGTTGAGGCCAAAAAGAAATTGGATCACTCGGTTACAGATGATGAAGGATTAGAATACCCTACAGGAGTAGTGATTGTAACTGATACATGGCTTAGACGGTATTGTATGAAGAACCCTAGGTTGTGGTTGTTCAAGGATTGGGAGACACACAGGAAGATTCTTCATTATTCCAACCTTTCCGTTGCATCAAATGTCCATTTGATAAAATATGGAGGAAAACCACATAATAAAACTCTTTGGAAGGTTCGTGAGTTAGACCACGAGGCAATACTTGAGACAATAAAGGTTAGGGAAGATCCGGCTGGTTCATTGGACTAAAAGTGAATCCAAAATGTTGCAATGTTGAATCTATTTGAATGCATGTGCATATAACATGTATATTTGTAAAGGAATTAATTCCCTTGAATCCATATTGGGTGGACTGTAAATTGCTCATGCATTACCCCGTATGTATAACAAGAAGTTTGTAAGATTTTTTTAAAAAAAATTCTCTTCTATTTTTTGGGGCAATACCAGAGGTTTTCTCTTCTCATCTCTTTCCTCTTGGTGCTCTTAATGAGCTAATTTGTAAACATATTTTTCATCATTAATTAAAAAAAATATGTTCACGAAATGAATTCTAGAAATATATGTTAAGCTTATTGTCATATTTCATGCTAGCACATTCTTTCTATATATGTATTTACAAAAAAATCATTTAAACTATCGAAGCACACATTTAAATCATTTAAAAATCAAGAAAATCGCTTGTGCTGGCATCGAATCATCTCTACCAACAGTTTTGAAATGTTGGGTGAATGCTAGGAATGACCCTATCACGAAGGAAAAGTGGCTCGAACGTTGCCGACCGTTATGGAGCCAAGTGTCCCTGAAGGTGCACCAATCAACAAAATTGCCGATATTCAGGAGTTCGTTTCTCGGAGCTCATGTGGGGTATCAACAAGATGTCAGGTGCTACAAGACCATGTTACGGAAGCTTGCGATAACATATCTTAGATTTTGGAGATTCACTTTCATTTTCATTTTTTGACTCAATCTTGGTTGATGCAAAAACTTGCAATGCTGAGCAATTGAAAGCTAAAACATTGCATATCTTGAAAACCGCTCATCCTGGCATCAAACCATCTCCACCAACAGCTCTAGAATGTCAGGTGAATGCTAGTAATGACCCTTTCATAGAGGCAAAGTGGCTCGAACGTTGCCGACTACTATGGAGCCAAGTGTCCCTCAAGGTGCACTAGGCAACAAAATTATTGATATTCATGAGTTCATTTCTTGGAGCTCGCGAGGGGTATTGACAAGCTGTCAAGTGCTACAGGACCATGTCATGGAGGCCAATGATAACCTATCTCAAATTTTGGAGATTCACTTCCATTTTCATTTTTTGACCCAATCTTGATTGATGCAAAAACATGTAATGTTGCGCAGTTGAAAGCTGAAACATTGCATATCTTAAAAATTTCTTGTCCTGACATCGAACCGTCTTTGCCAATAGCTCCAAAATGTCAGTTGAGTGCTAGGAACAACCCTATCATGGGGGCAAAGTGGCTCGAACGTTGCTGGCCGCTATGGAGCCAAGTGTCCCTGAAGGTGCACCAGGCAACAAACTTGTCAATCTTCAGGAGTTTGTTTCTCAAAGCTTGCATGGGGTATCGATGAGCCGTTAGGTTCTACAGGACTGTATCATGGAGGACTGCAATAACCTATCTCATATTTTGGATATTCGCTTCCGTTTTCATTTGCCGACCCAATCTCGGTTGATGCAAAACCTTGCAATGTTGCGTAGTTGAAAGCTGAAACATTGCATATCTTGAAAACCACTCATTGTGGCATCGAACTGTCTCTGCTAACAGCTTCAGAATGCTGGGTGAATGCTAGGAATGACCCTGTCACAGAGGCGAAGTGGCTTGAACGTTGTCGACCGCTATGGAGCCAAGTGTCCCTCAAGGTGCACCAGGCAACAAAATTTCTGATATTCAAGAGTCCATTTCTTGGAGCTCACAAGGGGTATCAACAAGCCGTCAAGTGCTACAAGACTGTGTCATGGAGACCTGCGATAACCTATCTCAGATTTTGGAGGTTCGTATCTATTTTCATTTTTCGAGCCAATCTCAGTTGATGCAAAAACTTGCAATGTTGCGTAGTTGAAAGTTGGAACATTGCATATCTTGAAAACCGCTCATCTTGGCATCGAACCGTCTCTGTCAACAAATCTAGAATGTCGGGTGAATGNTATCTATTTTCATTTTTCGAGCCAATCTCAGTTGATGCAAAAACTTGCAATGTTGCGTAGTTGAAAGTTGGAACATTGCATATCTTGAAAACCGCTCATCTTGGCATCGAACCGTCTCTGTCAAAAAATCTAGAATGTCGGGTGAATGCTAGGAATGACCCTGTCATGGAGGTGAAGTGTCTCAAATTTTGTGACCACGATGGAGCCAAGTGTCCCTCAAGGTGCACCAGGCAATAAAATTTCCAATCTTTAGGAGTCTGTTTCTCAAAGCTCGCGTGGGATATCTACAAGTCATAAGGTGTTACATGACCATGTCATGGAGGCCTATGATAACCTATCTCAGATTTTGGAGATTCACTTTCATTTTCATTTTTCAACTCAATCTCGGTTGATGCAAAAACTTGCAATGTTGCGCAATTGAAAGCTAAAACATTGCATATCTTGAAAACCGCTCGTCCTGGCATTGAACCATCTCTACTAACACCTTCAATTTGACGTGTAAATGTCAGGTATAACTTTTTTATTCTTCACAACTGATTCAAACATTCGGGACCACAATGTACTAGTGCATCCCTTAACGTTCTTGTAGTGCCCTAAATAGGTCCAGGAGGTAGTCAAAATGCTCCAATAGGACTAAAATTGGCTAGGATTGATATTTTTGATCTTATATGAACTATTATCACTTCATTAAGGTGTTGGGATGATAATTACGAGTCTAGGTTTATGAGATGAAACATGCATATTCTCATTAAGTATGAATCATTCAGTAACAATATACATAGATACACGTGCAAGCATAAATTTAAGGCATAAGAAATTTACAAAGCATAAGACATCCACATAAACATAAAGTAGTCTACATCAATACAAATGATATATTCGTAGAGCATGAAGAAAAATATATATGTCCAATAGTGTCATAGATCAAATATGTCCAATAAAGTTAAATTGGCATCGTGAAAGCCAAATGGATATAGAGCATGTCACTTATACAATATACAAAAAAATATGTTCAGTAATGTCATATTGGAATATAATGATTATCCCTAATCTAGTCATTTCCTAGAAGGGGAAGAAAACAAATCCCGGGCTGTCTTCGATTGTCGCGTCGATAGAGATGCAGTACTCTTCTCAGTGCGCTCACTAGTCCTCCTATCTAGACTCTTCTGCAGCTCAAGCTGATAAAATAACAAGTATAAACATCAATAACTAATATACATAGGAATTTAATTATAGGATGACATAAAATAGAATATTTTCTTACCGCTACCAAATAGTCGCTATGTACATCCACTGAAGGAACACGCTGACGATCTGGAGTAATGAGTCCCTACAACAACAATCAAAATAATTTAAAATACATACATGAATATCATTAAAAATTTCAATACAAACTATTGAAATAACAATTCTAATTAAGTAATCTCTTTCATACCTCGGTCAGTGTGTTAGAACTAGCTATAGCTGCAGCTACACCATGATTCAAACCATCACGAACAAAAGGAGGAGTCTCTGTTGTCATTAACTGAAAATGAAACAACAAGAGTATTATGTAGTTATCAAGAATACCTATAATATTTTACAACCCCACTAATTAATAAATGATACCTCCGTGAAGGTGCCACTGCATCCTTCAGTGTGTGGTGTCCATGTTGTAGCTCTAGCATTAAACTAGTGCACATGTATGGTAATTTATAAGACAACCATTAATATAAGAAAAAATCACTGACTTGTTAATTATAATGCATTATTACATATATACCTGTGGACTAAATGATGTCGTCACAAAGCCAGGTGAAGGAATGCGATCATTGCCATGACAAATTTGACTCTGGATTTTAATCATAATTTGTCTACTAATTTAGTTATTCATTCATTTATTAATTAAATATAATCAAGTAAATCAAATTAACATGCAAATAAACATACCTCAACAAAATGTGAACGAGGCCCTTCGCTGTCTAATGTCAATGTCGATGGTCCAGTAGTGAACTAATGTAAATGCACAATAATTTATGAGACAAACAACCATATAATTATAGAATAATCAAATGTATACTTTAAAAAATGTTTTATTCGATACATACTTATGGAATTGACGACGTAGTGTATAAGGGGTCTAGGGGATCATTGCCACTGCAACAGACACTCTTTCCCTGAATTTTCATCATAAACAATAGATACTAATTTAATTAAATTCATTCATTTAAAAATGAAATATGATCAAATAAATTCAATGAACTTGCAAATATTTACCTGTGTATCAATGCCAAATGTTGCATTGAGAAAATCATCTGTCATCAGTCCATCATCCTCTTCCTCTCTCTCGGTAGTACCAAATGTGCATAGGGAACCACAAGAATGACAAAAATGACCCCTCGCAGACCGACCATGGTCACCCTTGACTAGAGGAGTGGCGCATTGAATGAGAGTCTGTGTTAGAGTACTAATCGTGCCTAGTGTGTCCACCTCCACATGTTCCTTCACATTGGAAGGAATACTAATATGATCCACCTGTGGCTTGCCATTGGGCAATCTAGGTGCATTAAGGTCATGACGTTCCATAGGTCTATCAAATGATGACCCCCCACCTCTACCTTGAGACTCTAGAAAGTCAAAATAATTTGGCACCTCCTTCAGGACAAAATCACAATAGAGTTTCCTCAGAAAATAGATAGGAACCTCATGATTGTTACAGGGAGGGGAATCAAAGACCATCCACCATCTATCCCAAAAGTTTGTTTTTATATCTTCATTCAAGCACCAATGAATTGGGAACCTCCTTGTTATAGTTTTAAGATTTTCAGTTTCCCCTCGATTTTTAAAGAGTTTGAAAATGTCATCTTTTGTGATTTCTTTCTTTTTTTATGCCCTCATATGATAATTTATTTGCATAATATTATTTTTGTTCTTCTCTTTTGTCATGCCATAAATTTAGTTGCCCACTAACTGAACCTACGTGGGTCAAGATTAATTCTAATGATTTTGAAAGTGTTGCCCTTCTAGGATTTGTACCAATAGAATATTTTAACCTCCTAATTAAAGATTCTATTTTTGTTTTCCCTCTTTCTATTTGGTTTATCAAATTTTTATGTGTTCCAGGAGGAGGTTTCTCAATTGGTGGAGGCGGTTGGGGTTCATTTTCTTGGTTATTTTCAACATCCATTTGTTCATGAGGAGAAGATGGAAGGTTTGGTTGAGGATTTTCTGTGGGGAGATCATTCCTTCCTGGCAATTAAAAGAAAATCTATTTTAAAAGTCTAATTAAACATAAAATTTAAGACAAGAAACTTTGACAATCAAATTTGATTGAAAACTTAAAATTAAACCTAAATTTCAATACAAATAAGATACATGGTTGTAGAATCACTTACCTCTTCTTCCGGTTTGACCTTGATGACATCGTGGAGCCATTTTTGCTTCAATTTGATGGAGCAAAACCCACAATTAATTGCGTACACACTATTATGGAGAGAATTCTTGGCAAGCCGCAGGTTTGGGAAAAGAAACTGAGCCACAAAAGTGGCTTCCCAAACTTTATATAAAACCAAATAGGGTGCACGCCCTATGGTTTAAATTTCCCAAGCCATAGGGTGGGTGGGCTATAGGGCGTGTGCCCTATGGCTTTGGCAATCCAAGCTAGGGGGTGTGCGCCCTATAGCCCACACGCCCTATGTGCGTATGGGGGACCAAAAAGGTATTTGGCACCTTTTTGGTCCTCCATCTTGGTGGATATACCCCGTGATCTGACACCAACAAGGATGACGAGGGCGGGATAGCGATAGAGTGACGTGTGGCATAGAAGCGTAGAAGGTGCAGTGGGCCCAAATGGACAAGTGGAAGAAGGTCATGATCCCGTGATCTGACACCAAGAAGCATGACAAGGATCACATGATAATGGGAAACCGCCGCGTGTCCAAAGCAGTTTAGGATAACATAGTGGGGCTAGCTAGACAGGTGTCACAAGGTCATGATCTTGCGGTTTGACAAACCATGGAGAGAGAGACTATGGGATAATGACAAGGTGCCACATAGCAAGGTAGGATCGGGGACCAGAACAACCAATGGGGGAATGACATGTGGCGATCGAGAAATTTCCAAACACTTAAAGAGATAGAGTAAGTGACAAAAAAAATTAAAC
>MU224779.1:88460-100556 GCA_018584345.1 Thuja plicata | reverse complement strand
TGAGTGGAGCAAAATATTTTACCAAAATTGATTTGAAGAGTGGATATCATCAGATCAGAATCAGAGAAGGTGATGAATGGAAGACTTCTTTCAAGACAAAAGAAGGTTTGTATGAGTGGTTGGTTATGCCTTTTGGTTTAACTAATGCACCAAGTACATTTATGAGATTGATGAATGAAGTTTTGAAGAAACTCTTGAAAAAATGTGTGATTATATACTTGGATGATATCCTGATATTCAGTAAGACTAGAGAAGAGCATTTGATGCATTAAAGACAAGTATTGCAAAGATTGAAAGAGGAAAAGTTGCTGATAAATTTAAAAAAAGTGTTCCTTCATGAAAGAACTTGTGTATTTAGGTTTTGTGATTTCAGCTGATGGTTTGAAGATGGATCCTAAGAAGGTTGAAGCTATACTTAGTTGGTCTACACCTGAGAATGTCAGTGAGGTAAGATCGTTTCATGGATTGGCAAGTTTTTACAGGAAGTTTATCAGAAATTTTAGTTCTATTTATAATGCTATGACTGAGAAAATGAGAGGAGACAAAAGAGAATTCAAATGGACACATGGAGCTGATAAGAGTTTTGAGACTTTGAAGTAGAAGGTTGCTGAATTGCCTGTATTAGCCTTACCTGATTTGAATAAGCTATTTCAAGTTGAATGTGATGCAAGTGGAAGTGCAATAGGAGCTATGTTGACCCAAGAAGGTAAACCTATTGCTTTCTTCAGTGAAAAGTTGAATGATGCTAAAAGGAAATATTTTGTCTATAATCAAGAATTCTATGCTATTGTTCAAGCTCTGAAGAAATGGAGACATTATTTGATGCCGAATGAATTTGTGTTGTATACTGATCATAAGGCTTTACAGTATTTGGGTAGTCAGAATAAGTTGAATCAGAGACATATGAAATGGGTAGAGTATTTGCAGAGTTTCACATTTGTGATAAAGCATAAGAGTGGAGTTTCTAACCGAGTTGCTGATGCATTGAGTAGAAGATCTTTGTTGATTGAAATGAGAATTGAGGTTCTTGGTTTTGATGACATGAAGCATTTGTATGAAAATGATCCTGATTTTTCTGAGCAGTGGAGAGTGTGCAGAGCACCTATTCCAAATCAACCGAGTAAGTATGAAGACTATTTCATTCAAGAAGATATGTTGTTCAAAGGTATTCATTTGTGCATACCGAGAGGATCAATGAGAACTAATTTGATAAAGGAAAAATATAGTAGTGGTTTGGCTAGACACTTTATTATTGATAAAACATTAAGTTTGCTTAAGGAAAGGTATTTTTGGCCTCAATTGTATAAGGATGTTCAAAAATTTGTGAAAATTTGTGGAGTTTGTCAAGTTGCAAAAGGAGTAAGTTAGAATACTGGATTGTATACACCAATTTTTGTTCCCGAGAAACCTTGGAGTGATATTAGAATGGATTTGTTTCTTGGCTTATCGAGGACAACAAGAGGTAATATTCCATATTTGTTGTTGTGGATAGATTCTCTAAGATGACACATTTCATACCATGTAGAAAAACATCAGATGCAGTACATATAGCAGATCTTTTCTTTAAGGAGATTGTCAGATAGCATAGATTACCGAGGAGTGTCATCTCTGACCGAGACAATAAGTTTGTTAGCTATTTTTGGAAAACACTTTGGAAGAAGTTGGACACCAAGTTGAAGTATAATTCTACATTTCATCCATAGACTAATGGACAAACAGAGGTTGTAAACCAAAGTTTGGGTAACTTGTTAAGATGCTTAGTTAGAGACACACCAAGTAATTGGGATTTGATGTTGGCACAAGTAGAGTTTGCATATAACAGTTCAGTGAATACAAGTACCAGAAATACACCTTTTGAGATTGTTAATGACACACAACCGAGAGCTATATCATACTTGAGAGATATTGCTGGAGAAGAGAAGAAGAGTGATGAAGGAGAAAGATTTGTTGAGTTTATGAAGAAATTACATGAGGAAGTGAAACATAAGGTAGAGAAAAGTAATCAGAAATACAAGGGTAGTGCAGATAGATCAAGGAGACATAAAAATTTTGAAGTTGGTGATGTAGTTATGGTTCATTTCAAGAAAGGCAGATTTCCTATTGGAACATATGGTAAATTGAAAATGAAGAAATTTGGTCCTTGCAAGATATTGAGAAGATTTGACAGTGGAAATGCTTATGAAGTAGAATTACCTGATGACATGGATATATCACCTATATTCAATATTTTAGATTTGTATAAGTATCATGAACCTGATGAAGAAGTGACAGTACCAAGTGATTATCCTAAGAAACAGATAGAGGAAGTTGAGCAAATTTTGAAACAGAGAGTTGGCAGAAGAATAAGAGGTAGGGATTACATGGAATATCTGGTAAAATGGAAGAACAGACTGATTGAGGACTCATCTTGGATTTCTCAATCTGAATTGGATTCAATTTAGGTTGTACCTAACTCATGATTTGGAGAATCATTTCTTTTAACCCCAAGTGTCTGATGCAGGAGCATCTTGGGTTCTTGACAATCTTGTATCAACCAAAAAAATATGTTTGTTTTGGTTCGGTAGCTTTTTGGAGACTGCTCGATAAAGTGCTCGGTAACTGCTTTTGTTCACTTGATTGAAGACTATTTGTTCTCCACTTGGGCTCGGTTACTTGTTTCTATCTTGCTTTACCGATGGGTCTCGGTGGTCGTTCTGACTGCTCAGTGGCGTGCTTTACCGACAGGTCTCTATGGGTTTTCACCGAGTTGTATCTGTGCTCAATTGACTTTTCACCAAGTTGCTTCTGTGCTCCGTTGGCTTCTTACCGAGCTGTGTATTTTAATGTTGGATCTTCTGGCCGACTTCTGCATTTAATTTCCGTAGCATAATTAATGTTGGGATCTCTCATTGGGATGTGTGTGGACCTAAATGTGGGTCTTTGTTGTTTCCTATGTTGGATCTTTAGGATCTGAGTGTTGACCTCTTCAGTGGACTCTTGTATATATTTGGTTTTCTGTTCTTAGATTAAGGAGGGGTTTTGATAGAAGATTATTTTAGCAGATTTGAATCGCAGGTCTGTGACCTCACATGTATCAAGATTACTCTGTAAACATCTGAATGTATATGGCCAAAACCAGGAAGGCCTTACAGCCCAACATGTATAATGTTTGATGAAATAATATAAATGCTATGTTGTTTCTTCTCTCCCTTTCTGTGTTGTTGCTTCCGAGTTGTTCTGCAAGTTGGTTTGGATAGTTGGGAGTGTCTTGGGCCCTAGTCTTCCTACCCTCCTTGCGTCAATTTGTTTTGCAAATTTCTTGGCATGGGCATTTTCCCTAGTTTTTTGTAGCTCTTCATTTTGTATGTTTCTTGGTTTCTTCCTTCTTGGGAAAGGGCCACTATAGACCCCCAAATATTTATATTTTAAAAAACACAGAATCCAAGCCAAATGCAACAAGACGAGTCTTCTTGAATCCAAAATCTTTTTTTTTTGCAAATTTCTTTTGTTTGTATAATTTAAATTGTTAAATTTTATGATTCAATGGTTCATGAATAACATGTCCAACCTTGTTCTGGAAGAGCTATGTTGTGAACTCGTACTCACATTCCTTACTTTTTAGTAAATTGATGTTAGATCTGTTTACGAAACTATGGTAGAGATATAATGTAAAGGTTTTCTTGTTACACTTGCATGTTCAAAATTTGAATATTGAAGCAATTGAGTACAAGGGAATCCTTAGTGCAATACAACAAGTGGAATGCTTACCCTTTTTATCCTTTTCAGGTCCTCTCTGCCCACATTCTTCTTTTGATTTCTGCAGAGTTAATTGATTAGAATAGGATTAAAATTTAATATAATCATAAAGCAGAAACTAGATAAAGGCTGAAGTTTGAATAGTTCAGAATTAGAACCATGTACCTTCATAAGTTTCAGAAAGTCAGACAGCTCTGCTTCAGATTTTTCTCTAGTTTCTCTGCATTGAGTACAAAAAAAAATAAAAAGAAAAAAGAAAAAAGCACCAAGACTATTAAATTTTAGATAATTAGTTTAGAACAAATTTAACAGTCTTGGTGCTTTATTTTTTTGTACTCAATCATGTTAGGTAAGCATGTTTAGGCATAATTAGTTTAGGTATAATTACTTTAGGAAATCATGTTAAGAACAGAGATATTATACCTAATTATAGTCTTGGTGGGAACTAATTATGCTTGCTTTATAATTATACCTAAAATTATGTTCAGAGCAGAGATATTATACCTAATCTCAAGATTTGCTTTCATGGCTCATAAGACAATACATTTTTGTAGGCAACATATCCTACTCCTTTTGAACAAAAATTATATTTGTAATCATAAATTGGAACCCAGTCAACATAACTCGCAAACATATCCAAGTTTAGAAAAAGGAGCATGTCATGCATCAGGGCATACCCACAATACAAATCACAAATGAATAAAGAACAGGTAGTAAACCATCAATTCTATCATCAGATGGTTAAAACATATAAAAACACCTTCTCTTGACTCTGAATACATCATTAAAATCTGCATAAAAGTATAATTTATCCAAAGGCAATATATAAAGCTCGGGCTGCAATTTTTAATTAACTTATTAATTTATTTTATGTGAACCAATGATAATTTAAAAAATAATTATTACTTTATATCTATAATACCTATATTAAACTTAAGAATCCTGTTAAGCTAGTGCAGGATTTGAAAACATCCAAACTTAAATCAAGTTCTCATGATGCTTCTGTATTATAGGAAAAAAAACTAAAATAAACAACTAAGTCTCCTGCTTCACTAACAATGCTAGATTAGGAGTCAAAGAAAAAGAAAGCAAGGCGAAAAAGGGAAGAAGTTGCTGCCATTTCCTCTTCTAGCTCCAGCAAGAAAGGAAAGGTCAAAGACAACACCTAGCCCAATAACTCTTCCCCCCAGAGGCTACAGATAAAAGAGTTGCCAACAATCTGTCTTTTGAGGACAACTTGGAAATCTTAAACAAGGAATGGAAAGCCATCAAAGAACTCAAGATTTTGGGTGACCAGTAATCGGTCTTTCAGTTTTAGCTGGTCCCAGCCTGGTCCCCTCTGTGTTTTACTTGTTGCTGGCCTTTCTGCTTGGCTACTTTATTTTTTATTTGCAGATGTCTCAACTCTTGCGAGACTCCTCGCTAAATGTCAAAAGGAAAAGGAACTAATCATATGGTAGTGTAAAAGGATTCAATGATTATCATCGGGGCAATGAAGAACGATAAAAATCTTCATTGGTAATTAGAAAACAATCTAGGCGAAAGCACTCACCTAGCTGACTTCCTAGCCAAGCAAGGGATGTATTACTTCCCATCTGTGGCCTCTTTTGATGATAAGGCAAATGGTTGTGAAGGACTTTCAACCCTCCTTTCTAAAGACCAAGAGTTTTAATCCACATTTGACAAGGACTGCTCCTTGAGGAGGTGTTCACGATGTTCATCTAAGAAGGATGCCAAGTTATTACAGAAAATTCAAATTAATCAAATAGACAAATAAAAATTTCCTATCACCAAACTGAAGGATGTTATCCTATAACATGATAAAAAGGAAGTCATTTAATGTTGAAAGAACTATGCATTGCCTATTAAAGCATGTGATGAAGATACACCTGCCCAGGCATTCATCACCCTTGTCATCTCCAGAAAATAGGATTAGGTTGGGAAAACAATGCATTGTAAGATGACAAAAGTGGAAAATATGCAATCCCTCCATTGGATTTTTCTTTGGTTTCCAACAACATTTGATGTGAGATGTTCAAGCTGAGTGGATGATGGTGGAATGGTCATGAAGGATGATTTTGAAAGCCTCTATAAAGAGCTGAAACTTCATCATGAAGACTTGAAAAACAAATAGCTTCTTCAATACTCGATTCATAACTTAAAATTCACCCTCTCCAAACTTTGGACAATTTAAAATAATAAACATATAAACTTTTAATGAAATTTTCACAAAAGTCAAATTACTCTATCATTAAAACTTAATGACTTGACTTAATAAATAAACTCCAAGATATAATTAATCAAGCCATGCTTATTAATTAATAATATAATCAACCCGAGCCAATCCAACTGCTCTGCTCTGCAAAGCCAACTGTTCGGACACCCTGCCATAAATGGAAACTGGTAGAAGGAAACTCACCACAAATAGTAAGTCTCAACCAAGAGACCCTAAAATCCAATCATTAACCCACAAGGGTCACAATGATGAGCTAATAGACATGTCCCCCAGATACCTGCTACATAAGGGACATCACAATCCTCCCTCCTAAAGATTGCTTGTCCACAAGCAATCAAAATCTTGGATCGTGTCCCTAGGCAACTCCACATCAAGGAGCTCACCAAATTCAACCCCAAAGGAAAACACTCCTCCACCAGGATCCCATGGATAAAAATGTGTAATATCCCTGTCATCACTAGCTAGTTCCTGAACAGACAACACTATCTAAATAATCAACAAAATCAGAAGACCCAAACTCAACACCTGAACTAACGATGCTGAAGCAGGAACATCACATGGACACAACTCAAGGAGCAGACTATTCTTGCCACCTTTCTCATCATAAGATAAGCTGCCAACCCAATCACCAAACTCATGCACTGGAGAATTCTGCACCTGATAGATATCCTGAACACTAGGATCAAATGTGAAGTTGTATACACTCCTGACTGTATACACCTCAGAAAACTCCTTAGAAAACCCCGTCTGAAATCCTGTAAGAACTGAGTGACAACTTGGCGCACTGGGAAAATCCCAAACATCATCCTCACTCATGACCATAGGGAGACCAACATCAAACTCAAATAACGGATTATCATATGACATAGTAACATCAATATCAAACAAGGGATTGTTCACAAAGTGAACTACACTTGTATGTTGATCTGAACTCTGTGACTGTGAACTACGGGAGACATGACATGTGACCTGCTCCACTTGAATCGTGTCATGCCTTTGAATGTCTCTTCTATCCTCTACACACAGACACATAGTGCGCAAACTTCCCTCTATGATACATGACAACACATAATTCCTGCCTTGATACTCAAATTTCATCTCCATCGAGCGCAGGCTAAGATAAAATGCCTCGATATCCTGTAACCATTGCATGCCCAACACAACATCCATCTCCCCCAAGTTAATCACATAAAAATCTAACTGCATCTCATAGTCACCAAGAGATAATGAGAGATGATGTATACATCTGGCATAGGTAAGGGTGTAGCCATCTGCTACCCTGACTCGAAACCCAGTAAACTGCTTCACTGGAAGGCCATACCACCTAACCAAACCCTCATGTATGAAATTATGCGTGGCCCTAGTGTCTAACATAGAAATATACTGATGTCTATCCACCAATCCTCTCATCCTGAAAGCAGAGGGAAGTGGTACAATAGTAGACAAAACTATGGGCGAGCCTGGCATCAGAACCAAACTCTGTAGTTACTCTCTGTCCCTCATCAATATATGAATTAACAGACTGATGAGAAGTCTTAGCTTCAACCTCATCATAATACACCCACATATAATGGTTTGCCTTACTCTTAGGCCTCAAAGGACAAGTGTTCTCCCTGTCAAATGGTTCTTTGTACCAATAGAAAAGTTGTCTCCTCAAATCCTCCTGAGTTGCCTCGTCATGTTTCCTAGCAAATTTCTTTTTTTCATCAGCCACTGGTGGGGTACCTCATTTTCCAGTAAAGTAGTGGTTTTAGGCTGCGCTTGCCCTTTAGAAGCTGCAAGCTCCATGTTCCTGGCTTTCTTCATGGCCATTTGTAAGAACTAAAGATCAAATGCCCTGAGCCACCCCCTTAAGGGCTCCTGTAATCCCTCTGTAAATAACCTAACCAATCATTTCTTTGTCATATTAGGAACCATGATAGAGTCTCAGGAACTCGGCAATAAAGGATTCCAAACTACCAGTCTGCCTGAGCTGAGCAAGGTCCCAAAAATAAGTTTATGGATCCTTCTGGTCAAAATGCTCTACCAGTCCATCTATGAATTCCTGGTAGGATACAATCTGATCATGATGCAAGGAAACTAACCCATGGTACCATCTAAATGTAGAACAACAAACCTGATGGCATCCTCTTCAGACATAGGACTTAAAGTCAAGTAAGTGTCAAGCTTGTGAATCCAAGCTCTGGCTATTATTTTTCCACTCCCATCAAAGTGTGTCAGAGTCAGTTTGCTGGTCGCGTGTTTCAGTTTATGGTTCACATGCCTCTGTCTCCCGTCTGTTCTTCCTTTTGAACGCTCTTTTTTAGGTCACGAACCTATCAAAATTCAAATGCTGCTTTACCTCATGTGGTAAAGCATCCCACTCAGTGTGCACAACTAATATGTCATCAGTAAATGAAACCTCCTCCTCAATGGTAATAGTGTCAACCTCAAGTCTCAAGAAAGTAGGACGTAAAGGCCTATCCTGCATACCTGTCAAATCAAATCTAGAATTGTGAGAGGTAGCTGAGATACTCCTGGCACCTCTATCACGACCCTGATTTCGTAGCAATGATATGCGCTGAAGAGTATCAGATAAATTTTGTAAGACAGTTTCCATCTGTTGTTGGCCAGCTGCCAACTCCTGTTGGCTGTGTGCAATATTCCTGAACACTATCTTAGCTTCTCCTTCCTCATCAATACCTGTATTGTCTGGAATTCTTTCTTCCATATTTCCCTGTCCCTGGTCACTAGGTGGTGGAGAATTGCTACCTCTGCGAGCGTAATGGAAGCTTGGAATATATCTATCCCTCTGCATTAAAAAATATTGAAACCCACTTCCCTGCAGGCTAGCAAGAAGAAAGCTGTGATACCACTGTAAAGAACCTGCTTGGTTCTTCCTTTGAAATCTAACTACAATAATCCTTCTTAACTAGGAAAAGAAATGTTTTTTTCATATTTCTTTGCAAATATTGTATTTTTTTTTTTGTATTTCCTCAATTTATGAACAAATTGCAATTGCACCAAATGAAATCCAATTACTCTAATGTTGGGCATGAATCACACCACATATTCAATTATTTTAATGCAGTCAAAGAGGATTCACAAATTGTTATAGAATAACAATTATCATCACATGCGAACAAGTATTTGTAACAAATAAAAAAGCTACCTCTTTCACCGTTCTCTAGTATGTTGGCTGCAACTCTTCCAAAGGAAATTGGCGAATGAAATATATGATAGTTACAGCTGTTAGCAAGCCCACGACTCTTGATTGCTGGCCATGGTTGATAGGTAAGATGGTGGGAGCCAATAAGAATAGACCCACACTGAAATAGGTGGCCGTAGCTTGCCCAGTATCCTCCAACTCTCTTCTAAGCTATCGTAACAATCAACAGGCAATTTCCCAACTTCAAGCAATATTCATTCGGCTTCTAGAGAATAGCCGCTTATAGCCACAATTCACCAACATAGGCCGCTAGTTCAAAGTGCAAGATACACAAGAAATTCTCAATTTCTTATAGATCGATTTTGATCCCAAACCCTTGTCTCTAGGCTCCAAAAATGCATAAGTTTTCAAATGATCAAAAGGTTCTCATGAAGGATTTTGAAAGCCTCTATAAAGAGCTGAAACTTCATCATGAAGGCTCAAAAAACATCTAGCTTCTTCAATACTCCATTCATAACTTAAAATTCACCCTCTCCAAACTTTGGACAATTTAAAATAATAAACATATCAACTTTTAATGAAATGTCCACAAAAGTCAAATTACTTTATCATTAAAATTTAATGACTTGACTTAATAAATTAACTTCAAGATATAATTAATTTAGCCATGCTTAATTAATTAATAATATAATCAACCTGAGCCAATCCAACTGTTCGGCTCTGCCAAGCCAACTGTTCGGACACCCTGCCATAAATGGAAACTGGTAGAAGGAAACTCACCATAAATAGTAAGTCCTGACCAAGAGACCCTCATATCCAATCATTATCCCACGAGGGTCGCAATGATGGGATAATAAACATGTCCCCTAGAAACCTGCTAAATCAGGGACATAACAAAGAACACAAGTTAGATTCTAGGTTTCTGGGTTTAAAGAATAATAGTTAGGTTCTAAGTTTCTTAGCAAGATTGTTTTCCTCTTTCTATCATTTTCTTCCAGGGCTAATAGTGGCACAAGAGAGAAGGATCCATTAGAGCTAGTTTGCATTTGCAATAACCCCATAATCTAGCCTTCATCAATAGTGCTTTGATTGTGGCTTCCTAACATATTACTACTACAAATTTCATTAGAAAGAAAATGTTTTAGATTGTAAAAAACTTTCAGGGTTTCCTCTTTTTATTGTGCTTTCTTTTTCTTCATTTTGATGTCACAAGTGTTGTATGGAAAATGTTGGTTGGGGTCCTTTCAGTTCCTCTCAAGAAACCCCTTACAACCTCCGCCCAACTCTACAAGATGACAATCATCTGTAGGGAGATGAGACATGGTTGGGGAACACAAGTACAAGGCGCCAAGCAAGAGGGTTGTGGTAGACATCCACTCTTAGGCTTGGTGTAGAAATGGCTTTGGGCAGACCCATCATGGCTCTTCCCACAATGTGTTTATAGTCTATGGATATAATGTGGCTTGACTAACCCTAGTGATTAACTATATATGTATATTGCATATGTCTTTTGTGTTGTCATTGCAGGATTCAAATCCAAGACAATATTATTGAGGAAAGATTTGTTCTGTAAAATGTAACCCTATCCCTAATTTGTTGCAATTGTGATATTAGGGCAAATTCTAGGGCAAATTAGGAAGGGGACATTACAATTTCTAACAGAGCATAATCCTGCCAACCTACAGGACAAACCTAATTTAATTGCCATCTACTATTCAACCATTTTTCTTAAGTAGGTCAAAAAAAATAAAATAGGTCAACATTGCATATGTATGTGCCCTTAACTACTTCATAAGCATTCTTACTCCATGTTTATTTTCCTCATGTATGCCCTAGGTGCTTCACAACAAATGGACTTTTGCATGTTTACTCCATGAGAACATTCCTCATGCATGCTTTGTGCCTTTGTATTGCTTCATGCCTTACATGTCTAACATGTATTTAAGTGTATTGCTTCATGCTTTATGTATTTGACATGTATTTATGTACTGACTCATGCCTTACATGTATGACTTGTATTTAAATATATTGTTTCATGCTTTACGTGTTTGACATGTATTTATGTATTGCTGCATGCCTTGCATCTGACGTGTATTTATGTACTACTTCATGCCTTGCATCTGACGTGTTTTAAGTGTATTTCTTCATGCTTTATATGTCTAATGTGTATGATCCATGATTCAAGTGTATTCATATTTATGTTTCATGCCTTACGTATATTCATGCCTAATGGGTTTGATTCAATTTTTAAGTTTATTCATGTTTACAATTCATGCCTTGCATGTATTCATGTGTTTGATTATGCCTTATGTGTATTCATGCATATGATTGTGCCTTATGTGCATTCAAGGTTTGTGATTCTTTCCTTATGTATATTCATGTGTATGATTCATAACTTACGTGTATTCTTGTGTATGGTTCATGCTCTGCGTGTATTTGTGTGAACACTTCATTCTTTATGTGTATGCTTCATGTGTACTTGCGTGCCTTATATGTTTTACAGGGATGCTTCATGCCTTAAGTGGATACTCCATGCTTTACTTCATGTGTATATTTGGATATGCTCCGCATCTTCTGATAATTTATATGTTTGCTCGATGTCTGTCATATTTTCAGCATGATTACTTCATGGTTTGTGTGCCATCCTAATGTATGCCTTGTTGTCTACCAAAATTGCGCCTTGTTAAGTTTGCAGGAACTTAACCTTTTGGAGAAACATGGAAACATTCCAAGTTTGTGGGTAAACTATGGCTGGAATGAATCTCCGGGTCCTAGGCCGGCTTCCTATTTGGTAAAACACTCTATATTATCTGAAACTGATTCCTTTTGATGGAGAAAAGAGATGGAAGAAGAACAGAGAAAAGAAAAACTATGTCCTAAAAGGTGATGCACCAGAAAATATCTAAGAAATGCACAAATATCTTGACACACAATGAAATAGTAACTTGAGCTTTCTTACACAACCTCACTAAATCAT
>MU224779.1:54397-65678 GCA_018584345.1 Thuja plicata | reverse complement strand
CCCTTTTTGAAGTCTTTTGAAGGGCTAAAAAGTGGCTGGATAGACTGAATCCGACCCAGGAGTTATTGCTTGCATTTATTATGCAGTTGGGTGAAAAATGTATAAGTATAAGCTGAGGCTTCATTGTAACCAGTTCTTTTTCCTTTGGCTTGTTGTTTTGTAACTATTCTTCTAAGTTCTTATAAAAAACAAAGAGATTTTGTAACCCATTTTCAAAGATATACAGGTTCAGGACACTTTTTTTATGTGATTTATAGCTTATGCCTTCCTCACTTGGTCTGTTATTGTGTGCTTAGTGTAGGTGCAGATTTCTGTGATATCATTTATCCTCAACTCTGTATTGCATGTTTGTGCTTTTATGTAGTATTTTCTCATATTTTCTTTGGAGATTGTGAGTTGTGTTTAATTAGTTTTCTAGATTGTGAGAGATCCTTTTTCTCCTTTTAGAGACTATTATTATAAGCCTTCTTACAAATTAATTATGCAGAGATTATGAATTAGTGGGACTGTGCAAAGAATTATATGTTGCCTTTCTTATTGTGTGTCTGTTATATCTGTGGATCTCAGAACATATTTTTCTGGTGCATCACCCTTTAGGAGTTAGATTTATTTCTATTCCTCCTTCTACCTCTTTCCTCCAACAAAAGGTTTAGTTTTAGGTGGTTTCAGGTGAGTTACCAGACAGGAAGCCAACCTTCATCCGGAGATTCATTCCAGCTATAGGTTACCCACAACCTTGGTTTGGCTCTATGTTCCTCAGAATCGATCAAGTATTCATCAAACTTGATTAGGGTGCAATTTTGAGCGATAACAGTTTTTGGCACACCCGATGGGACAAGTGACTGATTTCCAGTCTTTATTAATGATATTTTTGCTATAGTTAGTGTGTAGAGCAATATTTTGAGCATGAGAGAGGTTTTAAAAGTACACGCTTGGCGACTCTGAGCTTTGGAAAAGAAGAACCAGTAGATTACAACATATGAGAAGAGTGCAAACAAGGAACAACTCTTCATCTTTTGACTATTTGCAGTTGTCTCCACCTAGAAGAAGAGGGAGAGAAGCTAAAATGGTAAAAGAGATAGTTGTTTATACAAGGAGAAGCAAGTCTACGCCTCCTGCAGCAAGAATACATTCTGCTGTTCCAGTTTTTACTGCCCCAAGAGGTCAAGTTTTGCAGATTGCAATGGCACTACAACGGAACCAGCCTTTTGTTTCATTCAATCAGGGCAGTCCGCTGAATCTGGCCCAACACGATGTCATTCCTGTTGCTGCATTAAAAAGTTTACCATACTTTAATGGTAAAGATCAAACCACCCTAGTTGAACACATAAAGGATGTAGCCAATCTTTGTGCCCTACATCATGTTACAAAGGATAATGTTGTTGTCAGGTTGTTAGCTACATCATTCAAAGGAGAAGCTTTGCAGTGGTTCAAAAGGCTAGTAGTGGGTTCTATTAGTGATTGGGACCAGCTGGGAACTAAACTCTGCAAGTTTTTTGAAGACAAATCAGACCATTTATCCTTGGTGGAGCAATTGTCAACTATCAAAAGCCCCCCATGAACAAGTAAACAATTTCAACTTCCATTTCCAAAGGACGTGGGAGAGAATCCCTCAAATGGTAAGACCCTCTGTTGATCATGCTTTTTTATATTATTGAGGGCTTTTAATAGCGATATAGCAGTTATGATACAATCAATGGGAGGGGCTACACTTCTAGGTGCTTATGATATGGCCATTAGAGTAGAAAATAGCCTTATACAGGCTGGAAAAATTGCCCCAAGACCACCTATGCCAATTTTTTTGGTAGCACCTGTAGTTCAGCCAATGATACCTTTGCAAACAGCCCCTTTAGTTGTTATTCCGGCTGTTCTAGCATTACCAACACCTAATAGTCAGTCCAATAGACATGAAGATGTTACCCCAACTTAGTCTGTTGAGTTATAGGAGATTAAAGGTATCCTACAAAATTTTGGTAATTAGATTGTCAATATAAAAAAGCAGCAAAGTCAGGGATATAAGCCTTACCAGCCCCCTTACCAGCCACCTTTTTAGCAAAATTAGAATAATAGGCCACCATATCAGCCCAACTACCAAGGGCAAAGGAAAAATTTCAGTACCAGACCATATCAGCCTTATAATCCCAATGTTGCCAGCTCTTCGAAGGAGCTTGTGCCCACTCAGAATAATCTGGCTCAAGATTATGAATGGTGTTTCCCATGTAACCAGCCACATAACCAGAATGCATGTACAAATGGGATCATTAATCAGACTTTAATGGTTCAAAATAGCCTAGGTTCACAGCCAAATACCTCTGATGAAGCCTCTATACATCAGCAAGAGGAGCGACAACCAGAGGCAACTCTTATGAATTGGCAAGACGAGGACTTCTGTGGTATAAACCAGGTGGTCCTTGTTGTTTCAGATAACACAAGGAGCAAAAAGAGAACAGTAGAGATGGAACAACAAGTTTTTAGGCCATCTAATACTGAGAATGTTCAGATTCTCCCAAGAGGACAACCTTCAACAAACAAGGGACAGCCTATAAATCTGATACAGTCAATACAACAAGCTTCCCCTAATGTGGAAAATACTGCAACAAGGTTTCAGCCTAAGGTTAGTTCGACTTCTTTCAATATTATGGACCATATGAAAAAAAAAAACGTATCTATTTCCATTTGGGATTCCTTGACCATTCCAAGTCAAAAAGACCTTTTGCAATCAGCTTTATCAGATTTAAGTCTTTCTGGTAAGCCCAAAAGCGAGGAGGAAAAAATTGTAATGACCAATACTGTTATAAAAGAGAAAGAACAGCAATTTCCAGCAGTTAAGCCACCACCTTTTTACGTATCTTTGATCATAGGAGACCACCTAGTCCACAATTGCATGATTGACTTAGGTGCAAGCAGCTCGGTAATGCCCAAACAGATCGTAGACAAGTTGGGTATCAAGTATGAGCCACTTGAAAAGGGGGTGGTACAACTAGATGGTACGGTTGTTAATACCATAGGAGTTATTAAAAACTTGAATTTGATTCTACAGGCTTGTCCAAACTTCTCTATCCCACAAGATATCTATGTCATTGAGTTGCCTCCTTTCTTCGCTATATGCTTGTCTAGGGATTTCACTGCTAAGATTGGTGGCTATTTGTCTTCAGATTGGTCCCACATGTTGTTTAGAACCAGGTATGGCACCAAAGTTACCATAAAATCTGAGCCTATTGCCAAGGATCATGTTGAACCTTACTCTCCAAGTCCTGTTAATGCCAACTTGTTGGCAAGTGACCAAGAGGGGCAGTCTGTTGTTCAAAAAGGCAACAGTCAAACCGAGACAATACTAGATATACTCCTTGATGAGTGGGTTGTTCAAAACCAAGCAGAAAGTCTTTATGAACAGCATCCGAAACATGCTGGTTTGGGTATGTATTTGATACATGAAGCTGATGCATTCATCCCGAACCTCGAAAAAGGTGCAAAGCAACAGTTTGGGCAGAAAAATAACAAATTTTGGGAGCTATTTTTTGACGATGCAAGAAATAAAGTTGGGCTGGTGGAGGCTGCATGTTGGTTTCCCCAAATAATGACAAGTATTATTCAGCTTTCCGGTTTTGTTTCAGTTGTTCCAATAATACTGCCGAGTATGAGGCTCTTATTCATGGATTGGAATGGGCAAGAAGAAGAGGTATTGGCTGTTTGAAGGTTTATGGTGACAGTGAATTAATAGTTAAGCAAGTGAGAAACATCAATCTTACCAAGAATGAGTTGCTAAAATCTTACAAACACAGGGTATGGGACCTAATAGAAGGCTTTGAAGCTTTTAATCTGGTGTCTATACCCAGAAATCAAAATCAAAATGCTGACAGATTGGCTGCCATTGGTGCTGAATTTGACATTCCAAAGGAAATCAGCAGCGAAAGGAAAAACCAACATGTCAAGGTCATTGTTAGACCTGCTGTACCTGCTAATGGTACTCATTGGCAGGTCTTTGAGAATGACCAGCAAATAGTCAACTTCTTAAGAGAAGAAGCTGAATTCTTAGATGTCAATCAGGAGAAGTTTCTGCATCAATATGATGGCCAAATCATCCAGCTTAACAACAATAAGGTGCCAAAAGGTTTGGTCACCCTTGAGTCCATTTTTAATACTGATGATGAGAATAGAAGGTCAAAAGCCAGCATGTAGGTTCAACAGGAACACTATGAGGAGGTTGAGGTGTTCAAAGGAAAGTTGCTTAAACTAGGTAAGGTATGTACAACAGAAGAGCAACATTCATTTATTCAGCTTTTTCAAGAGTTTAGTGACATTTTTGCATGGGAATATAGTGATTTGAAGGTTTTTAATCCCCAACTTGCTCAACACACTATCGAGCTTGAACCTGATGCAAAACCAGTAAGGCAGAAGCAAAGGCCCTTGAACCCAAAGTTAGAGCCACTTATGCAAAAAGAATTGAACAAACTGATTGAAAGTAGTATCATATTCCCTATCAAGCATACTTTGTGGGTCTCCAACCTTGTGCCAGTTAGGAAAAAGAACGGGGAGATAAGATTGTGTGTAGATTTTCGTGATTTAAATAGAGCCTCATTGAAAGACTGACATCCCTTACCTTCAATGGAGCAGATCCTTCAAGTAGTTTCAAGATCTGAGAGATTTTCATTACTGGACGGGTACTCAGGTTACAATCAGATTCTAGTAAGGGAGGAAGATCAGTTCAAAATGGATTTTACCACCAAGTGGGGTACCATGGCGTATAAAAAGATGTCCTTTGGCTTGTCCAATGCTGGGGCAACCTTTCAAAAGGCCATGGACATGGTTTTTGACAAGTTAATGTATAAAATTGTTTTAGTGTACCTAGATGACATCACTATCTTTTCTCGAGAGGCAAAGGACCATTTAAAGCATCTAAGGCAGATCTTTGAAAGATGCAGAGAATTTGGGATATCTCTTAATCCCAAAAAGTGTGTTTTTGCTGTTCATGAAGGCAAATTGCTTGGTTATGTGGTGTCTAAATAGGGGATTACTATTGACCCTGACAGAATATCATCAATTCTATCTTTTTCCTTACCAGCACACAAGGGTTTGCAAAGTTTCATTGGCCGGATTAACTTTGTTAGGAGGTTTATCCCGAATATTGCAGATTTGTTAAGTCCACTAACAGCAATGCTAAGGAAGAATACGCCATTCATCTGGACTAAGGATGGGAAAAGGAGTTTTGAGCTGATTAAAGAGGCACTTGCAGCAACACCTACACTCATAAATCCTGATTTTTTTAAGGATTTTGTTTTATATGCCTATGGAGATATTGATTCTATCTCATCAATGTTAGTTCAACGCAATGATGAGGGACTGGAACAGCCGGTGGATTTTTTCTGTCAAGGACTTAAAGACTACGAGCTCAGGTATTCATTTGTGGAGAAACATGTGCTTGCTGTTATAAGGAGTTTAAAAAAATTTAAGCATATGTTATCTAATAACAAGATTTTTCTAATGGTGGCTCATCCGAGCGTGAAAGAGTTCCTTTTAAGTAAGGATTTAAGTGATAAGAGAGATGGTTGGGTGACTAAAGTGATGGAATATGATGTTGAGGTCAAAGTCACCAAACTAATCAGGGGAAAAGGGTTGTGTGAACAGATTGCTGATAACATAAGCAACAGAGAAAAGGGTGAGCAAGAGGCTGTTCTAGTTTTACAAGATGATGGACAAACAATTTCAGAATCTGCCAAGAGTTGGGTACAACAAATGACTCATTTTCTACAGACTGGTGGATGTCCACAAGGTTTGGATAAAGCAAAACGGAGGTATTTTAGACTGTAGTCCATCCCTTATGTTTTATTGAATGGTGTTCTATTTAGAAGAGACTTTAATGGTGTCCTCTTAAGGTGTGTTGAAACTGACAAAATGGATAAGGTGTTGCATGAGTTTCATAATGGGTTAGCTGGAGGTCACTTCTCACCTAGAGCAACAACTCTCAAGATGATGAAGGGTGGTTATTATTGGCCCAATCTGTTCAAAGATGCACACTTATGGGTTAGGAAGTGCAAGGAATGTGCACTATTTGCTGGCAAAGAGAGGTTGGCAACCTTACCCCTGCAGCCAATACAGGTTGAGCAACCCTTTATGAAGTGGGGTTTGGTTTTCATTGGGGTAATAAACCAACCATCCAGCGCTGGTCACAAATGGGTGTTAACAGCCACAGACTGTTTCACTAAGTGGACCAAAGCGGTGGCGCTTAAGGAGGCTAATGAAAGTGTTGTCCTAAATTTCTACGAAGAGCTGGTTTTCAGGTTTGGTATTCCTGAATCCATTATCTCAGATAATGCTCTAGCTTTTGTGAGTTTTAAAATCTCTGATTGGGCTGTAAAAAATGGAATTTATCTTAATACGTCTTCGAATTATTATCCACAAGGCAATGGCCAAGCGGAGTCTACTAACAAAAATCTGACCAGAATCATCAAAAGGACTATGGAGGGTAACCAGAGAGCATGACATACCCAACTAAAATCAGCCTTGTGGGCTGATCGAATCACTCAGAAAAGATCAACAAGACAGTCACCTTTCAGACTTGTTTATGGCAAAGAGGCTCGGTTACCTATCTCCCTTGAGCTTCCAGCTCTTGACTTGGCAGATCAGCTTGATATGATAGAAGAAGAGCCATTAACTATAAGATTGGCACAAATGGTTGAATTGGAAGAGGTAAGGACAACAGCTTTGAGAACCATTGAACATAATCAGGCTCAGATGAAAAGGCCTTTCGATAAAAGGGCATCTCCAAGAATTTTCTTGGAAGGAGACATAGTGTTGAAATGGGATGAACGCAAAAGCAAGCCTGGAAATCACTCCAAGTTTGATGCTTTTTGGAGCGGGCCTTATATTATCTCAGAATGTAAATGGCATAATGCCTTTCAGCTTTCAAGGTTGGATGGCGACATGGAGCGAATCCTAGTTAACGGGACTCATCTCAAGCACTGCTTCTGAGGTAGGATCTATCCTTGTAAATATTGCAGCAGTTTCGAGTTTAATAAGTGCCGTGGCACACTAGTTTAGTTGCGGTTTTCAGCTTTCCCTAAGTGCTGTCCAGCACATTTAGTTAGTTTTAGTTTCTGGTTTTCCTGTTTTCAATAAGTTTTCATAAGGGTTCTCAGTCAATCAGAGGTTACAAGTGAGCAAGAAGATGTTGCTGTAGACCTTCCTAATTCACGGGGAATACATATATAACTCATGCCAGTAAATTTATGTTTTACTGTCACAAACCGTACACCTACTCTCAGTGAATTAGCAAGGGCTACACCAAAAATAAAGGAAGGTTTCAGTTATGTTTAAGTGTTGCTAATCTCATCCTAATTGGCCAAATATACATATATAATTCATGATAAGGAAGTCTCATACTTTCCTATCACAAACCATACATCTATATTCAGTCAGTTGAAAAGATTTAATCAGTTTGTGCAAATGGGATTCAAGTTGCCGTTATGTTTTCTAAGTAACTCTGTGCCCAATGGACAGTTCAGGCTGCTAGTCTTAATGTTTAGCAGGCAAACATTTTGCATATGTCGCTAAAAATGTTACAGATTTTCGGTACTAGGCTTAGTCAAGCATGGGCAGTCATGTTTCAAAATGATTTGAGGTGCATTTTGTCTCTGCAAGATAACATTCATATGCATAAAGAAAGGAAAGCTGAGGATTACATTGTTTTATCACATCATACTGATGGCTGTTATACAAAGTGCATAAGTATTTCAAAGGAGAAGTAATTTTTTATTGATAGTATCAATGAACCATGTCTCACACAAGCCATGAGAATAACTACTTTTTCAATGCAAATACAAGTGAGCATATACTTCAAATGAGTAAATAAATGCATAAGTAAAGAGTGGGACCAGTCATTGCCTGAATGACTGGTTCGTTGTTGTGCTCTGCTATGTTGTTGTGCCTCGAGTTGTTCGTGTCTCCCATTGTTCCAGAATCTTCCCAATCCTGCACTCAATTGATAGCAATGGTGTTAGATCAAAAGATCTAAGCAATGACGTGTCTCTAACATTACATATGCATTTGTACCCATACATGTATATACTGACTCATATGCACATTGAGAAAGATACAACAGTCAGGTCATGATATCAAACTCCTCAAACATAATGCTTTATATTCTAACTGGTTTGTTTGTTATGCAAAGACAGGTAATTTAACAAGTGGAGCTAAATGTGGCTCCCACGAGGGTTTGAGCCCAGCTTGTTAAACAAGAGACAAAAATATCAAGAAATCATAATGATATAGCAGCCAGGACAGTTTCAGGATTCAATAATAAACAACCAAGCTAGAACTAAAAAAAAAAAAAAGAGAAAAGCTACAGGTGGCAGCAATTATCTTATGATTCAAACGGGCAAGGTTGTTGTTTTAGATACAAAGGGTTGAAGGCATAGTCATATCTCTACTACATAAAGTCCATTGCTGATTATTAAATTATATCAGGTTACAGGAGACTATAAATATCACAGAAATTTAATGCAGCAATGAATATTGTCCAGCAGCAAGGTATGCATCAAACGCACTATTTTTTAATTCAAGAAAGCATCCAATACTTTTTAATCAATATAGCTGCTACAAATGGACAGAGTAGAGTCAACGAAGATCACTGATGACAGTCATATTATTTGCAATAAACATATTGCATTATAGCAGTGGAATAGCAGCATTCATGTCAAAATGAAAACACTAAAACAAAGGTACAATTTCTGGAAAATACCAAAATCAGTGATGCTCACACTTTTGGATCAGAGTCCAAGGAGGAAATAGCATTTCGGTATGAAAAGAGAAATAACAGAGACAATGATGTAATCAAAGTATAAGCATCCATAGACAACAAACTCAAAGCAAACAACAACACCGTATTAAAGGCAACCATTGTTGGATCAAGCTTTATACATAAGTACAACTTGCACAAAAAATATCATGCCAAGATATATGATTTGGAATAAAATTTGAAACATAGTCAACAATGATCTTCTCAGCATGAAAGAGTGTTTTACATAAAAGGAGATGGAAAACAATGTTGTTTCCCAATGCATGTCGGTGGCATAAAGGTATCAACGAGCATCAGTAATAGTCAAAAACAGTTTTGAAAATTTGAGAGCAGCTATGGGAAATCAGATTTGAAGGAATTCACAAATTTACAGGCCTATCATGTTATTGAGCCACAAATTTCCAGAAAAAGATGTGACCATATATGGAGTGCCAAATCACGAATATGGCATAAGGAATGCAAACAAATTCACTATTGAAGGCTACGGCTTGCGCAAGAGGCCACACAAATAATAAAATTTGCTATCACAGATTAAAAATTTTGGATTTTGTAGGGTGGAAGCCATATGGGGAAAATGCTGCTGTACAAAGAATGATTAGGGTTTGAGTTGAGAGGCCATTTTTTTTCATGGGAGTGGAGCCTTTCTGTTTCCTGCGAATTTGAAAGAGATGTACAAAGCCAAAGTAGTTACTTCAAGTATGTAAACATAACGTACATTTTCTCAAGAAACCCCAGTCTTTATCATATAGCAAAAGAACAGAATGTCTAAAAGTCACAGCCTGTGCAGGGAGGTTTATCCTCTGTTTTCTTTTATTATTCTTCAGCATATATACAGAATACTGATGGCGCCACAAAACGAAAGAACAAAGAAAGCTCAGAAGGTATTCCTATAAGAAGTCACGGCTTGCTCGAAAGAGGCCATTAAATTAATACAGAGCTCATACTCCAGAGTTTGCAGCAAAATGACTCTCGAAACCTTCAAGGATTTCTGCCTAATAAACCCTCTTCCATGGCTGCGGTACCCAGGCGGAGCTCAAAAAAGAAAAAAGAAAAATGCAAAGTGACAAAGTGAATGCATTTTAGGGTTGCTTCTACCCTTTATCGATAAAGCAAGGAGTGTATTTTTCTTTTATTATTTCGGTGACCTTCATTACTATTAAAATGATATTTCTTTTATATCATTTTGTTAATAGTTTGAGGTCTAAGTGATGTAGGCATAGGAAGTAATAATAGATATTTTATTTTTATTTTTCTTCATTTATTTTAATAATAATTATTAATGACTTATTATTTATTATTTTTAATAATTGTTTTGTTATACTAATAACATTATTAAGTGGTTTAAATTATCACTTAATAACTGTTATTAATATAGCTAAATATTTATTAAAATAATAAATTATAAATTGTGTAATAATTATTATTAAAATAAATGAAGTATTAAATACTTTATAATTCTTTTATTTAATTGGTATCTCTGATATTTATTGGGTGAATGAGTTATAAACTATTTAATAAATTAAAATACAAACTAAGATATTTTAGTTTATTTTTAGAAGTCAAAGAGATATTTTGACAGATTTATGGCAAAACCTTAAGGTCAAATTACAGTTGTTAAAGTCTGCAGACAGTTATTGCTTTCCAGAAGCTCCTTATGGGCTGTTTGAAGGATAAGACTGCATTTATAGAGGGTATTTATGATGGTATTCATGAGGGATGACTTTGGGGACACCTATGTCCCTTTTTGAAGTCTTTTGAAGGGCTAAAAAGTGGCTGGATAGACTGAATCCGACCCAGGAGTTATTGCTTGCATTTATTATGCAGTTGGGTGAAAAATGTATAAGTATAAGCTGAGGCTTCATTGTGACCAGTTCTTTTTCCTTTGGCTTGTTGTTTTGTAACTGTTCTTCTAAGTTCTTAAGAAAAGCAAAGAGATTTTGTAACCCATTTTCAGAGATATACAGGTTTAGGACACCTTTTTTATGTGATTTATAGCTTATGCCTTCCTCACTTGGTTTTTTATTGTGTGCTTAGTGTAGGTGCAGATTTCTGTGATATCATTTATCCTCAACTCTGTATTGCATGTTGGTGCTTTTATGCAATATTTTCTCATATTTTCTTTGCAGATTGTGAGTTGTGTTTAATCAGTTTTCCAGACTGTAAGAGATCCTTTTTCTCCTTTTAGAGACTGTTATTATAAGCCTTCTTACAAATTAATTATGCAGAGATTATGAATTAGTGGGACTATGCAAAGAAGTATATGTTGCCTTTCTTATTGTGTGTCTGTTATATCTGTGGATCTTAGAACATATTTTTCTGGTCCATCACCCTTTAGGAGGTAGATTTATTTTTGTTCCTCTTTCTACCTCTTTCCTCCAGCAAAAGGTTTAGTTTTAGGTGGTTTCAGGTGAGTTACCAGACAGGAAGCCGGCCTTCATCCAGAGATTCATTCCAGCTATAGGTTACCCACAACCTTGGTTTGTTTCC
>MU224779.1:38001-48424 GCA_018584345.1 Thuja plicata | reverse complement strand
AAATGCTTTATTTAATTGCCAAAACCAACTATAAAACTTATGCAAGCAAACTAAACATTAATGTGCCGCTGAAAACAATAATGAAATTTGATTGGCACCTTATAGACGTGCGGCTAGGTTGTATTCCTACCTTCTTTCCACGCGGCAGCAGTAAACAATTTGTGACGCCACTGTATTCTTAGGGTGCTGGCCCACGCTTGTTGAATCTCCACGTGGCAGCCAATATGCAAGACTTCTTACGCAGCACGGGTAAGTCTTCCAGCAAACACAACCTTGGCTGTGAAATTAAAGATCTCTTATGCAGATCTCAGTTCAATACTAATCCATTCTAGAATCCAGACTTCGCACCCTCAGTGTGCATAAACAAATTCAGAAGTATTTCTTTCCAGCCACAGGCAGACAGTAGGAAAGAAGAATGAAATCGATTATACAACAACAATCGAATGAAGACAATTGATTATACAACAGCAATCAATTGATTATTAGCTCAGGAAGAATCAGTCTTCCATCAACTAATTTGACCCTTCAGCTAGGGCACAGAAAGTAGGAACAATTCCCAAGAACAAATTCAATAATCAATATTCGATAGATGATGAATGAATGCCTTGCCTATTGCCTCTATAATTAAAAAGTGTCTTCTCTCACACACTTTTCACTTGAAGCACTTTTATACCTAGGCACATATTGAGTAATATAATTTATTAACTCATTTGGCTCCAAAAATGACCTTTGCACCAATATCATGAAATTATGACACGCGAGGTCCCTGTTTCTTGTGCCCAAGATTTAAAAATTTTCATCCCGGTTCCGACGAGCTGTAACACTAAGGTGCCCAACATATAATACCAACAATAATGGCAACCTTAGCAAATTTAATCAAATAATAATAATAATTCACCGGTCTTGCGAAAACCACTGAAGAAGCATCAGAATCGAAATCTGTTTGCACTGGAGTGATCCTGCTGATAAAAGATGATGAACGAACCTGACGGGGTGACTTACTAAAAATAGACGCTCTCTCCAAGATTCTTGGAGCCCAAACGGAAAGCCAGAAATGAAAACCGAGAGCATCATTCAACTCCTCTACTCATCTAAACTCATCAGAACTATCCCTTGACTTACTATAAATAGTAAGTTCACACCAATGACCCTCCAAACCCCTCGTCAGACCACGAGGGTTGCAATAATGACCTGGCACCATCATTTCAATGACCTACTGAAAAATGGGGACATTACACCAAGAAACGGTGAAAACATGTCTATATAAGAGACAAGCTAATTCATTGTGAAAAAAAGGGAGTGACAAGAGAATAGATGTTGAAGAAAATATGAAGAAGAAAGTCTTCATTCAGACCTGATCAATCAAGCTAAGGAAAGAGCTAAATTCTTCAGACACCGAGGAACAGAGATACAGCATCACCAAGAAGAACAATGTGGAGCAAATGTATTGAATTGATACATCGATCAGAAAGGTAATGTGCTTACAATAGATCTGAAAATCTGCAATTCAAGTTGTATATTTGAACAGATCAATTTACTGTTTCAGTTTAACCATTGAAGCGTAAAGTCTCTTAACCGAGCAAGACTTAAAATTCTTTTCTATATTGAGATACATCCCAAGGAGTATCAAAAATTTTGGTCATGAAGATAGGATTAGAAATGCCAGATACCATTTGACAAACCACAGATTGTTTGGACAAGGTAGCATTGGATGCCAGATATCAAGTGACAAACTATTCATATTAAATCCTTTAACAAGGTCACACCTAACAGTGTGTTTGTAACCTTTAACAGGGTTGGCTCTTCACCGAGCTCACTTCAGAAGAGTGAAAATTTTGGGTTACCGGTCCCAAGTGGTTTTTCCCTTAACAGGGTTTCCACATTAAAAATCCATCTGTCAAATGTGTTTATGAGTCATTACTTTATTGTTTTGCATTTCACATAACTAAATCTAGATTGATCGGTATACACTAGTTATTTACTGTATTTCGGTAAATAGAAAATCTGCTTATCGGTAAAAGTAAGAATAAGGTTTAAAAGAGTAATCCGAGCAGTAGTTATTTGTTACTATTATTTCAAGGCAATCATCTTGTAGGACTAAAGATAACTAGAGGCTTATAAATGTGGTAATAAGTTTTTGGGTTGATTTTAAAGGATTAACTTGAGGCCACTAATTCACCCCCCCCCCCCTCTCTCTCAGTTATTCTAACAGTTTCCAGCATGTTTTTCCTTGTGTGTTAACTAATTCAAAGGCCATATCCTTGCATTCAAATGGGGTGCATGTTTCAGATTATCAATGCCCTTATTTCTGCAAACATGACTCTCAGTGTCCTCTAAATAACATTTCCAAGAGTCTAGTAAAAAACAACATAGGGATGGTTGAACATGACAATGCCATGGAAATATAAAAGGATAGGAAGGAAGAAGGTGTGAGAATTCAAATGCTTAAATACTATGAAGTGATAGGTTAAGACCCTTTGATGAGCATAGTAAGTTGCCTACAAATTGTTATAAAACGTAAAAGGAAACATGTTAAGAATAATAGCCATATAATCATGACAAACAATAATAAAGACACTAAGTCATTGGACAATAACCATGGAATCATGTAAGGAGCAGTCTATAATAAATAACATTCTCTAAGGCACACCCATGACAAGAGAACATGGATCCATTGAAATAATCCACACGATCGCAGTAATTACTACATCTTTCCAAGCTGGACAAAATCCAAACAGAAAAGAGACACCCAAAGAATATAACGAATCTGAAACAAGAACCAACTTGAGGCCCCCAAATTTATTAACAAATACTGGAATACCCACATACACTAGTATTCAAAATACTGATATATTTTTTCTGAATTGAAAGCATGATTCAAACCATAAGTTCGACCAACAGCATACAACTCAACTTAGATCGGTCTTGAATTTTGATAACCACCCCATGACTTATAAGATTTGAATTTTGCCCATCCATGGGCATGGTAGACACTACCAAGTTTTGGTCATAACTATAGTTAACCTTGATCGCCACCTAGTTTTTCCGACACATTGATACCCCACCATGACTGTAATCTGATTTGTGCATTCACAACTGCATAGCCAAAAGGATGATACCAGATTTCAGAGATTTATGCTAAAGCAATTGAAATCTTATCAATCATAATATCCAAAACCTCTAAATTCTCATGTCAAAAGAAAAGACTAGACAATTATCTGAATCCAAGAAAGCCTTGACATGTCTAGCTTCATAGGAGAAATAGAATTTACATTTCAATCATCTCCAGCCTCATGTCACATGCGAAACTAAGGTTCAGCCATTCATTGTTGTCACTAGCTTAGACAAGCAAAAACATATATTCAAAGGCTTTCAGCTCTAATGATTGGAGAGATACCACATCAAGGGTGAAATGTCATACAAATATAATTACAAGGCACTCATTTGGCTATAGGGATTCACTCAAAATGACCATACAAAAATAAAACGATAGAAACTAAAATGAGGTTCATCCCATATATAAGTAGGTGATGGACTTTAGATTTTTCAAATTACTAAGAAGCTAACCCATAATTATGTCTATTCAATCCAACTTTGCCATATAAACGAGCAAAATTGTGAAACCAAAAAGACAGTTTCCAAAACCTTCTTTGACAAAGAACAACACATAGATGTGTCACACTTCTAATTCTCATCTTAATATATGATAACTCAAGGAGATATCTGTGATAATGTCCAAACACTGGGACAATCCGAATTGATCTTTTACATTTTCAAGTGATGAGAAAAAAAGGATGAGAGAAAACTTGTCTTAAAATTACAAAACTTGCAAATTTCAAATCAGTGGTTGAATTGGATTAAAAGATAGATATATGTTTTGAGAAAGTATCTAAGTTGCACAACAGAAGCGAGATATATCACAAATAGATCTAAGGATTAGTTTAGGGATCCTCACATTGAAAAGGATTGGGTTAAAACTATCGTTGCTTGAGGACAAGCGATTTCGGGAAGGGTGGACCATTATGCCCCTGCCATTACTTATATAAGAAGTAGGGCTGCAAAATTTAGAAGAGTTAAGTGAAAATAATACATATCATGGGCTGACTTCTCTTTATATTATGAGTGAAATAAGAAAAGAAAGGAAACCCTATGATTAATTAGATATTATTTGCTTAGAGCCGACTAAGCATTAGGGGGCAATTAAATTAAGTTTACATCATTTATATCCTGGCCAACCAGCATTCAAATAATTAAGGGCATCAAATTCTTTATGAAAGGGTGCATCCATTCAAAACAAAAGGATGTGATCCCAGCTATTAATGTTATAAATAAGGGGAATTTATTGGTGAGAGGGGGAATCTAACAATTAGTGAAAACAATTAAATTAGCAACCAGCGCTCAGAAAAAGAAGAGGAGACAACAACAAATATTATCAGCAATCATTATTAATGCCTTAGCAAGATAGCAGGGATATAAGAAAGAAACTAATGATTAGTTGAAATAAAAATAAAAAATTAACATTTAGAAGCCAGTGGTTCAGGAAGGGCTGCGATTTATGAAGGGTTGTGTCTACTTCCAAGGGGCAGCAACCTCCAAAAGACACCCTCTTTCATGAGGCACTTAAAATATATAGAGGGCTACAATGGAGGAGGAAGGTAGGTAGATCGATCAAGGATCAATCTGATATAAGGAATCAGATTGAATTCTACAGTCATTATGCATTACAACAGTAATTTGCAACCCACATTGAAGAAGACAAGAAACAGATTGAAGAAGCAATCATCCAAAAGAACAAAATACAATCAGCAGTCTAAAACACATAGCAGTACATTGTACCAACATCTTCAGATATCAATTTTGATCATCAGGAATCAATCCAATATATCTTCAGATCTTAGTATCAGCAGTAGCAGTTAGCAAACACGTTTTCAAAAGCTATAAGCATCAGACAGAATCTGCAGAAATGTAAGTGTGGGATCTGCAGATTAGCAACCCTCAAACATTCATCCACACCAAGGAAGATCATACTACCAGCATAGCATCAAGTACCAGCAGATGATATCAGACCGGACAAGAGCATACCGTCCATCAATAGATAGCAGTTGAGGAATTTCAATCTAACCATGTACATTCAACATCTTGGTATAAATAATATTCACATCATATTTGTCAATTCTATATATAAATATATAT
Organism: Thuja plicata; assembly: GCA_018584345.1. Lineage (NCBI taxonomy): Eukaryota > Viridiplantae > Streptophyta > Pinopsida > Cupressales > Cupressaceae > Thuja > Thuja plicata. The sequence goes on along the minus strand of MU224779.1, from coordinate 43,231 downwards.
ATGCCTCTTTGTGTCTAAGATTAATGTATGCCTCTTTGTGTCTAAGAATAGATATACATGATGTCTAAAATCCACCTTGCGAGAGGGAGAGGGCCTGAGGTGTAAGAGAAGGATGGCGAGTAGGCTAGTAAGTAGGTCATCCTAGAAGGACCATTGCAGCCTAGGACAAAGAGGGCACTTACAGAGTTAAGTAACCCCTACAACCTTCGCCCATCTCCACAAGATAGAAACACTCTATAGGGAGACGAAACATAGCTGGGGAAAGTAGGTACAAGCCGCCAAGCAAGAGGGCTATGGTAGACATATGCTCTTAGGTTTGATGAAGAAATGCTTTGTGCAGACCAATCATGTCTCTTCTCCCAATGTGTTTATACTTAATACTCTGTCATTATAATGCGACTTGACTAACCCTAAAAATTAACAATATATGCATATTGTATGTCTTGTAATTATACGATTCAAATATAGGATCATATTATTGAGGAAATATTTATTCTGTAAGATGTAACTATGACCCTAATTTGTTGCAATGGTGATTTTAGGGTAAATTAGGAAGAGGGCATTACAAGCATTTGAGCTTGTAATAGATGCTAATATAAACAATCAGTAATTACATTACCATTAGTGAATAAATAGCAACGACAGTAGAAAAAGATAAAGAGAATAGGGAGGTAAAACCTTAGGAACACCCCCATGGGTGAATGCTTCACCATCCCATATTGTTGGTCCATCTGAAGGCGATGGCACATTTGATGCAGAAGGAGCTTAAACTATCCTTGTTCGAGCCTTTCTACCTTCAGACATTGGATCTGTCATCATATACTCTGCTGTGGAAGCTTTTTTTTTCTACAATGAACTACCTATAAGCAACAGTCATGAGAGATTATGACGTGTGCTTGTCTAATATTCAAGAAAATAATTTATTTAACACAAAAACAAAATCTTTATTAAACAAAGTATATATTTTTGTGTGCCTGACATTACTGGCTGGAGTGAAATCAAGTAGTCTTGTTCATAAATACCACTTTGAGAATATGTATCATACCTTTGATTTCTTTGCTTCACCTTATTGCTTCAGAATCAATAACAAACTTGATGACAATTTCTGGTGTTCATGAAATATTAGCATGACATAGACATGAGAGAAATAAACTTATGTCGCTAAAGGATTGAAACATCACTATATTTATTTTAAGTGTTCTATAGCTCCAAGAGGATAGGGCTATTTAATACCAATTAAATCTCTTCCTTCACCACCCCATGAGGATGATCCACACTATTCATAACTACTCAACTGCAAGACATTTACCTAGCTAATGTTTTGAGCCAAATTTAATTAAAATTATAATTTTCCATTTAACATTGCTTACTTGTCCAATTGTTGTTGAATAGTTCTCAGATATTAAGTGAACCTCACTAGATAGTAATCTAAAATGTGGTTAACGGACCTTCTTTTGCAATTTTAAATACATACTCTAGTGAAACAAAATCGTATTGATGTAATATGGATAGTTGCATTTGACGAGGCAATGCCAAAATTTATGGGTATATCTATAGAAGAATTATATACCGTTATTTAGTCATGGCATAGAAAGAAGGGTTCAAGAGATAATAAAAAATGTGCTTCTTGTGCATTTCCTCTTCACCTTGTCATGTAGAAATGATACATACAACAATGAAACATGGTTGAAAGTAACAATTACTATAGAGATCATTCTCTTGCTTAGTCAAATAATGTCATTAAATATAAATATTTAACTCTTCCACTACTACATGTTTTATATTAGATTGTATTCATCTCAAATACATTTCTTCTATAGACAATTGTAGTTACATTCCTTTTTCTCATGTTATATTTCAATGGACAAAAAAATGTTTTACATTAATGCATTTCTTTTGTTTCCCACAACTAGTAATCTACCCTACCATTTAGTATTCCAGATAATGGACTCTAGCATGAAAAATTCTTAATTGAACCCCATCAAATACAACTTCTAAAGCTACAATCATACAATAAGTCAAGATTATTATTTTTTGACATAAAGAGGTGCACAGTGATAACAACTGTTAGACCATTCATTGTTTGCATTGGAGTAATTTTAACTCTTCCAATTGGAGTAATTTAACTCCAAGACTACAAAGTCATAGAAGAAGAAGATCAACCAACACACAAAAAACATGGCTCACAAAATCTAACATCATCATAAAAAAAAATTATATTCATGACAACATCTAACACATTTCTACATAGAATAGATGTTTTCTTCCAAGGGAATTTCTTAAGGACCATCTAGAATGGTATGGAATAATTCAACAAGCACAAAGGATTGGTAAACGGACAAAACATAACATGAGCAGGCATGTAAGGGTCACTTTGAAGAACATAGAAGACAAAAACATGATACTAAGGAACAAGAGGTTCCTCAAAGGCACACACATATACCTTGATGATGAATTTACCATATTTCAACAAGAAGAAAGAAGGAAAGAATGAGAAAAAGTAAAGGCAGCAAGAGAAAATGGAAAATGGGCATGGTTACAAAATGGTAAAGCCCACATCAATGAAAGAATGGGACATAAGAAATAGGAATTCACCCCCCCTAGGAACACTTAACTATAGTTAGTTAGAATTTTAGAGGTTACCCATGGAGAAGAGGACCTAGGTTAGGGCCCATAGCTTAAGGTAAAGACTTTATTTTGCTCATAGAGACACATGAATGTTGTCGGGTGTAGTGTAAGGATGCGTCGGTTGGGAATTAGTTATGTCCGGAGGTTAGACAGTTGCGCACGGTTATCAACCGTCGCGTCCCTTCGGACCTTTATATACTTGTATTACCTTCGAGTAAAGCATCATCGATGCGGAGACAATGTTGTAATCACTTGACTTGAATGAATAAGAACGCTTGTCATTTACTTTATATATATCTCATGTTCTGTGTATACTGCAAGTAGACCAGGTTACCCCAGCGGGTAAACATTTGGCGCCGCTGCCTAGATGGACTCGGAACTGGATGGCGTATGGAGACAATGGGATTATCTGTTGATGAAATAAACCCTGAGGCAGACGATGCATGTACGGAACTGTACGAAGGGGAGGATAACCAAACAAGGGAATTCAGAATTCTGTTGCAGGCGGCGATAGAAACGTACGTCCGTCGGGAAGCATACTAAGCGGAAGTCCCACAGAGTGCGGTGTGGTCTACTATCGAAGCTAATCCTGCAGCCAACCGTCTGTTAAATCATCTTCCAAGGCTGTTGGCACAAGTCTCACTGGCACAACGCGCTCGTGTGGAGGAAAGTGCTAGGGAGGAACGACGGCAAGCCATTCTCCGAGAGTATCATGAGCGGGAGCGTAAACGACTTGAAGAGGAACACGATGGCAAACGCCATCTGGAATAGGCGTGTTTAAAGGTGACCGAAGACGGAAGGGACACAGTAGGAAAATAAGAATGACGAGGTCATTCATCTGAATATTGTAATAGAATCATGAATGAATAAAAAGTGTCTGTTTATTTTGCAAACTTTGTGTTGATATTGGAGTGAAGAAAGCATTTATGCCCAATCAATTAAATAAAAATAGAAATTTAAAAAGGGATCTCAAAAGAGAACAAGTTCTCTGAAACACAATCCTCGACAAACAACAAGCCGAGCGAAGGGAGAGGTTCAGGAGACATGCCGAAAGACTGCCAAAGGGGGCAGGTGAAGGCGACAGTGGAGAAGAACCTAACCAGGATGGCAGCAGTGACGACGAGGAGCTCTTAGAGGAAACAAAAAACTTGTTTGAGACCCTAACATTAACTCCAAGAACAGAAGCTAGAAGGAAGGCTGAAGAGGAAGCAGAATAGAGGGAGTACGAGTGTGGAGTTGCCGCCAAAAGTGTCGAAGTGACGGAAAGGAACAAGGATCACATCACTCCCAGTGGTTCGGAAACATCAGTGAACCCAAGAAACACTTCTGGAGGACCGACGCCGGCAGGACTAGCCTAGCCTGTGGCACAGCCGGTACAACAAACACCTCCGACCCAACCAGCGCCGCAGTTAGTACAGACCAACCACCCACCACCGAAGAGCAATATGGCTGGTAACAAGGAGAAGTTACCAAAATTCCATGGTGATGGAAAAGAAGATCCCGTACGACATTGCCACACGTGCAGAACGATTTGGTCGGCGAATGGAGTCGCCTACAGGACAAGTGGATGACACAAATCCCAGCAACCCTCCGAGCGGCAGCGATTGACTGGTACTCCGACCTTGATAAAATAGGAGTAACCACGTGGGATTTGTTACAAAAATCATTCGAAAAAGAATTTAGGCTTCTCCAGACGACAACGAAATCGTCTCGGAAATATACGAAACTAAGCAGGGCAAGAAGGAGACCGTATGGACTTATGGGCGATGGTTAAAAGAACTTGTCGGCAAAATGGAAAGCCATCCAGCCGATGGCCTAAAGAAAAGATGGTTCGTAGAAGGACTACAGTCGCACCTTCGGAGGAAGATGAAAATAGTTCCTCCCACCTCTTATGATGACACATATAACCAGGCAATGGACCTGGAAAGCAAGCAGAAGACGTCAAAGAAAAAGAAGAAACACCAGTCTTCTTCCTCCGAGGAGGATGAGGATGACACTTCAGGAGAGGAGAGCAGCAGTGACAGAGAAGCAAAGAAGAAAGTCACCGCCGTACAAAAGGACATGGAACGAATGCTCAAGGAGTTCAAAAACTTGAAGGGGAGCACCAATAGAAACGATGAGGGAGAGTTGTGGTGCACGGACTGCAAGGAGGTAGGTCATACGAAGGGGGCATCCTCCAAGAAAATGTTCTGTGATATTTGCCAAATGGCGGGCCATTCCACAAAGGAATGTCCATTCAATATGAAGACTCGCGGCAACCAACAAGTGTTGTTTACGCAGGAACCGTCAACCTCCACAGCCACGGGAAACACACAAAACACGGCCTCGTCGGGTGGATACAGGAATAATAACCGTCATGGAGGAAGAGGAACGACAACAACGACAGACGTAGGAGTCGCATCTAGTACGATGCCACGGGGAGGCCAATGATCCAATGCCGGGCATGTAGCCAATGGGGACATTTTGCGAGGGAGTGCCCGAAGGGGGAGAAGCCACAATTCCTGTGCAAATGGTGCGGGCCTGGAGACCACAACGAGATGAAATGCCTGAAACCTGGTGTAAACTTCCTGAACATTGAAGGCAACGAAGAAGAGGTGTTGGT
>MU224778.1:2595233-2608521 GCA_018584345.1 Thuja plicata | reverse complement strand
ATGGTGTACTTGCATAGGCACTAACTAGGTCAATATGAGGGCCTCCATTTCAAACCTTTGCACTCCATGACTAGAGAGCTATGGATCGATATTTGAGGCCTCATTCTTGAGCAACCTTGGATGGAATAATTCATAAAAGTGTGTCAACATTTTAGCACACAGATGGTAGTATGAATTTGATGCAGGAGCATCCTAGGGCAGTTGTAAATCTTGCTCAACCAAAAACATGTTTGCTTTTTTTTTTCTTTACCTTTTTTCGAGACTACTCACTGAAGTGCTTTGTAACCTATTGCTTAGGTTACTCTTTTTGTCTTACCTTATCGACGGGTCTTGGTGTTCATTGGCTGCTCAGTGTTTGTTTCCCCAAGTTGGTTTCTATTTCCTGGGTATGCTTTCCCCGACTTGGTTTCTATTGCTCAGGTATGCTTTTACTGAGTGGTTGTTGTTTCTTGGTGATGCTCTTCCCGAGTTGTTTATCCTGTTCTGGCCAACTTCTGCATTTAATTTCCATGGTGTAATTAATGTGGAGTCTCTCATTGGGATCTGTGTGGACCTAAAGATGGGTTGATGTGTTCTCCTATGTATTTTGTTATTAATTTCAGCTGACTGGTGCATTTAATATATGTTCATTGTAGGGTGTATGGCCGATTGACTCATTTAATTATTGTTTACAAGCTGACTTGTGGAAAACGCGTATAAAAGAGACTCTAGGTTGATGTTTAGAGGGACATGACAGAATAGAGGCATGGGAAGATAGATAGAGGATATAAAAGTAAGATAATAAGCTGAAAGATTCTGAATTATTGCAGATAGTTGTAAGTGGGTAGATAGAGATTGCAGATTTCTTGGTGGCTTGCGAGCACGAGTTCAGATCTGGTTTCTTCCACTTAGCTATAGGGTAGATGGTAAAGTTAGATCCTATGAGATCTTGTTGAATATATTGATGTAATTGGCCCTAACTGGGAAGGCCTTACAACTTGACATCTTGCATGTAATTGGAATTTTGAGATAATATAAGTTGATATTTATATATATTGTGTTGTGTTGTTTTTGTTGTGTTGTTCTTGTTGTTGGATGTAAGTTTGGATAGTCCTTTATTGGATCCTTTAACCTTGAATGCATCAAGTGGTATCAAAGTTGCTAGTTTATTTCTTGTGGAGTTTAGGTTCTTTGAAGAACTAGAGAGATGCCTTTGAGAATATTGGAACCTAGGGTGATTGCAGATCTTTCTAAGGAAGTGGAATCAAGGATAACATAAAGATTCATATCTTAGATGGCAGCGATGAAGAATGAAATCAAATAAGGTATCATAAATATTGGATTGCATAGAGGTCTAAGAATGAATGATGGTTATGAAGAAGCTGGTAAAGATTTTGAAGTTGCTGGATCTAGTGGAGATGATAGAGCCGATCGAATAGAGAGATCTAGAGGAGATAGATATGATCAATTACAGAGATCTGGAGCTCAATTAAGTACAAGCTATCAGATGGAGGTTTCTAATTTCTTAGGTACATTGAAGCCCAAGGATCTGATTGTTTTGATCAGTGAGTTAGAAGACTACTTTGAGCTGGAAGACATTGAAGATCCTCTTAGAGTAAGGTTGGCACAAACTAAGTTGAAGGGACAACTTTCTTTATGGTGAAAAGAGTTTCAAAGGGACTGAGAAGAAGAAGGTGAGACGAAGATAAATCAGTGGAGGTTGATGGTGGAAAAGCTGAAGGCTAAGTTCATTCTCACTGACTATGAACTTGAGTTATTTAAGAAGTTAGAGAACCTAAAGCAGAAGGAGATGACTATGGAAGATTATATCGAGGAATTATACAAGTTGACTATTCGGTCTGGGCATAGAGATATTTCTAAGGAAAATGTGGTGAGGTATGTTAATAGTTTGAAATTCAATATCTAGGATGAGATTGGTATGTTGAAGATTAACTCTGTAGTGGATGCTTATCAGTATGCATTGAAGGTAGAAGATAAGTTGAAGAGAAGACATTTTGGTAACTCTCGAGGGAAGGAGAAGCAAGAGCAGTTGATAAATGATAAACCAAAAGTTGAAGATGAACCGAAACCTATTGAACCGAGGAAAAGGGAAGTTAGAGGTGTATTCAAAGGTACTTGATACAACTATGGTGAAGAAGGACATCAGTCATTTGAATTTCCACATGAAGATAGGAATGTTAGTAGTCACCAAAATGCTATGGTGAATGAGGTTGCCGAGAATGAAACTGAGATGGAGGTTGTGAATATTTTTCTGAGGAGAACTTTGTTTCCCTTGAAGAAAGATGATTCTTGTCAAAGGAAGAACTTGTTCAGGACTATGTTCAAGCTAGGTTGTAAATGTTGTAATGTGATTGTTGATGGAGGAAGTAATGACAACCTAGTTGTTGAAGATATGGTTCAGAAAATTGGTTTGAAAAGGTTGAGGCATCCTTGTCCTTATAGGATAAGTTGGTTACAAGATGGTCATGTAGTAGAAGTGAAGGAGTAGTGCATGGTGAGTTTTTACATTGGTACCTATAGGGATGAAGTATTATGTGACATTGCGGAGATGAGTTCTTCTCATATTGTACTCGGTAGACCTTGGTAGTATTATAGAGAGGCTATTTGTGACTATAAAATAAATTCATTTACTATAATGAAGGATGGGAAGATGTCTATTTTGATTCCTTTGAAGGATGTTGAGATCGGTAAGAGGAACTTGAGCATTGGTAGTAGATCTAAAGTGGTTACAGTGGATGATGTAGACATGAGTATACAGCGATATGAAGATAAATCAACAAGTACTAGTGGTAAAAGGAAGTAGAAGAAGAACCAAGGGAAGAGAGTGTTGGTTGAGCACTTGGAAGACATGTATATTAAGAACTAGTTTGGGATCTATGTGTTGAATCCCAATAGATGTTCCTCTAGCTTTTGAGAACATCTTTTTTTCACTTGGGGTGTTTGATGCAGGAGCATCCTGGGGTAGTTGGCTTTCCTTCTCAACCAAAAATTTTTTTTATTTTTTTCTTTAGCTTTTTTGGAGACTTCTCAGTGAAGTGCACTATAACCTGTTTCTTGGATTACTCTTTCTATCTTGCTTTACCAATGGGTCTCAGTGTTCTTTGGCTTCTTAGTGTTTCTTTCCCTGAGTTGGTTTCTATTGCTTGGGTATGCTTTCCCCAACTTGGTTTCTGTTTCTCAGGTTTGCATTTAATATCTATTCATTATAGAGTGTATGGCCGACTTACTCATTTAATTATTGTTTACAAGATAACTTATGAAAAATGTGTATAAAAGAGAGTCTAGGTTGATTTTTAAAGGGACATGACAGAAAAGAGGCATGGGAAGATAGATAGAGGATAATAGATTAAGCTAATAAACTGAAAGATTGTAAATTGCTGCAGATAGTTGTAAGTGGGTAGACAGAGATTGCAGATTTCTTGGTTTCTTGTGAGCACAATTTTAGGTTTGGTTTCTTCCACTTAGCTATAGGGTAGATGGTAAAGTTGGATCTTGTGATATCTTGTTGAATCTATTGATTTAATTGGTCCTAACCGGGAAGGCCTTACAACCTGACATGTTGCATGTAATTGGAATTTTGAGATAATATAAGTTCATATTAATATATCTTGTATTATGTTGTTTTCATTGTCTTGTTCTTGTTGTTGGTTGCAAGTTTGGACAGTCCTTTATTGGATCCTCTGACCTTGACTACATCAGAATTGTTTCTTAGACACTAATATTGTCTCTTCCAAGTGAAAAATAGGAAGGTTGAAGGAGAAGTTCAACATGTTCTTTTATCTGAGGAGAAGGATAATTTGATAGGCCAAAATGGCTTGTGAACTATGTATTTTGATGGTGTAAGCTCTAGAGAGGGAGTTGGTGCAAGAGTTTTGTTGATAACTCCTAGTGGTAAGACCTTCAAATTCTCTTTCACTTTGTTATTTACATGTAAGAATAATATTGCAGAATATGAGGCTTTATTGATTGGATTCAGGTTTCCCTCGAGACATAGAATAAGAAATATCAGAGTAATTGGAGACTCTGAATTAGTAATATCTCAAATAAGATCCAAGTATGCTTCAAAGAACCAAAGACTAAAGCAATACATAAATGTTGTTTGGGATGAGTTAGAAAATTTTGATGCATTTGGTATTGACAGGATGGATAGAAGTTAGAACAAAATGGTAGATTTGGTAGCCAATATTGCTTTAAGGATAGAATATATCACATTTTCAGGAATCTTCAAAATAGAGGTTTAATATAGGCCTTCCATACCAGACAATGTTAAAAGTTGGCAGGTTTTTGAAGACGATATGGATATATTTTGAGATTCTTATATTCTAAAGCAAACTTTGGAAATAAGGAGATGGATTTCAGTGGATGTGTGGAAACATTGGATAGTAAGGATACTATTTTTCGTAAGGAAATCCTACAACTGAAATCAGTTAGAGTTCCAAAGGTATTAGTTGTTCTTGAGAAAGTATTTGATCATAAGGACAGGTCCTTTTCTGAAAAGATTGTAAACAAACTAGAGGATTTGGAACAAGTAAATCTAGGAATAGTTGGAGCTCCTAAAAATATATATATTGGCAGGAGGCTATCTCCTAAACTTAGAAATTTGTTAATTGATCTTCTAAGGAATTGTAAGCATATTTTTGCATGGTCTTATGATTATTTAAATGACTATAGAGAAGATCATTTTCAATATGAGATTCCTTTGAAGGAAGGCACAAACTCTTTCAGACAAAAGTTGAGACCAAAAATGCAAGAAGAGTTAAAGAAAATAAGAGATTCTGGGATTATAAATCCCATTAGACATTCAACATGAGTATTAAATCTGGTTCTAGTAAGGAAAAATAATGCAGACATCAAACTCTGTGTGGAATTCAGAAATTTGAACATTAATTCATTAAAGGCCAACTATTGTCTGCCTAATATGGAAGCCATGCTATAGAGATTCACTGGATCTGAATTGATGTCAATGTTGGATGGATTTTTAGGATAGAATCAGGTTATGGTCAAGGAATAAGAGCAATTCAAGACTGCATTTACCACACCTTGGGGTACCTATGTACATGTTAGAATGCCTTTCGGTTTGAAAAATGCTACGACAACTTTCCAAAGAGCCATGGAAGTGGCATTTGAAGATTTTATAAATAAGTTCTTAGTGGTTTAGAAAAATGATCTTATAGCCTTTTCAACAAAGGAAGATCAATGTTGTGGTCATCTTGAGAAATTTTTTGTAAAGGCTTTGGAATATGGGGTTTCTTTTAACCCAAATAAATGTGTTTTTGGGGTCACAAAGGGAAAGCTCCTGTGGAACATTGTGTCTAAAGATTGAGTCAGGATTGACCCTAAAAGTGTTTCTACCATTGAAAAGGTCCCTTAGACTAAGGATGTCAAGGGAATTCAATCTTTCTTTGGATAGGTAAATTTCTTGAGAAGATTTATTACAAATTTTGTAGAAACTAGTATCCCTATTTCAAAGATGTTGAAGAAAGGAGCTAAGGTAGAATGGAATAAAGAAGCATATAAGGCTTTCTCAGACATTAAGAAGGCTCTCAAAGATGCCTCTATTTTGAGGAAACTTGATTATAGAAATCATATGCAAATTTTATGCTTTGCTTCATACAATATTGTTGCTACAGTATTGTTGCAAAATAATTTAGTGGGCTTTGAACAACCCATTTCCTTTTTTAGCAAGTCCTTACAAGAAACATAATTGAAATAATATATCATGGAGGAAAAGAAATATGCTTTGGTCAATGTTTTTTATTAAGGTAACAATAGGTTTTGAAGGGGCCCCAAAACCCTTTACATAACACCAAAAAGATAGACAATAAAGGACAAAGGTAACATCGAATTGTCACTTATGAGAAAAGACCAAATAAGGGCTAAACCCTAGATTAAATATAATATATCATTACAAAACATAAAAAAAAATAACTACAAAAAGCTTCCAACAGACAGGTAAAAATTTTTTTCCAGCAATCCAAAACATTCCAGCACTGAAGCTAAACAACTTCCTTCTGATCCTGTAGCATCTGAAATTCAACCATCTGCAGATCCATGCTCTGGATTGAGTCCCTCAACTTATTGATATCTTTTGTCTGGACTTCGACTTTATTTTTAGAGCTAGAGTGATTCCTAGTGCCAGGGCCCGAAATATGAATTTCCTGAGGGCTATCATCCTCCTGCCTTGCCTTATCATTGTCATTACCTTCCAAAAGGGTTTATAAAGATTTCAGATTATCCAAAGAGTTTTTCATACCCATTTTGCTAACAGTAGTAAGTTTTTTGATAAGATCCTTATTGTTGTTAACCTTGTCATTAATTTTTTAAAGCTTATTATCCACCATGGTGCTGATCTTGGTGTCCATATTGTTAACCTTATCGAAAATATATTTCCCCTATTGGTACATGGTAATATCATTGTGCATTTTGTCAACAATTTCCTCCAGTTGAGAATTTCTGTCTTCCAGGTTCCTATGATTATCTTTGATCTTCTTAATATCATCCTGGATCCACTTATCCATATTATAGTTGTTCTCCACTTTATTTCTGGCCATTTGAAGGAAGGAAATAGTAGCCACCCTTTTGACATTGACCTCTCTCTCATCGAGATCATCCTTAAGGCTCCTCATTTTATGAACATTCTTTTCTTCAAGGTCAGCTTTCAAAGTATCATGACTGTACTCAGCATTCTCATTCTCATTGTAATCTTTTTCAGCTTTGTCAATTTTCTTTTTTGGGACAATATCCTCCTCATTGTTCTCCATATTTCCTTTTTCAATATCTATTTCCTCCATATCCCTTATTTCCCTATGATAATCCTGAAGGTCATGAGTCTAGTCTTCCCCACCATCCTTATTGACAGTGTGGTCTTCAGTGTGGGTATCAATGTCCCCCGACTCCCTCTAAGATTCATGAATATCCTGATTCTGTTCCTCATCACCATCATTTTTAATAGAATGGTCTTTAATATGGGTATCAATAATATTGTCAATTTCTTTATTAATTTCATCCAATATTTTTTTCTCCATCTTCTGGGTGTCCTCAGTATCATCTTTACAACCCAAAGACTCACTGGTGTTCTTCTTCATGTCATCAATTTTGCTTGATTTCCCAGTGAAACCCTCATCCTCAAAAGACTCAATATCCTATTCATCATCATTTTTCATCCCCTCGATGTCATCATAAATTGACAAAGAGATATCCACAGCAACAGGGCCTCTACGACTTTTTTTATCTTTCTCCTTACTAGAGCTCTTACCCGTGGACACATCCAGACTTTTCATCTTAACATTCACAATACTTTTGGGAATGGGGTCAGGGATATGATAATTAACATAGTCTGTAATCAACATAATTAAACTCTCATGTAAAACAGGGGAAGATTTACCCCTATGATCAATAATGCTCTGATTGAGTGAGCGTAAGAGATAGAAGGGAAATAAAACCCTAATGTTATGATGGAAATGGTTAACCATAACAAAATGGTAATTGTATACCTTAGAATACCTATCATCAAGTTTGAAGTACTCCATGATAGCCTAGATCACGAACGTCCAAATATGCTTAATATTTGATAGATTGACATAGTCCAGATCACCCTTCACAAGCATTTCCCTTTCTTCATCAGTCTTAGGGAATTTTTTATAACCTTTTTTTGCTCTTTTTTGTCTTTCAAAAAATGCATCGCCTCCAATGGAAGACTCGTAATTTCTGCAAGACGGTCCAGAATGAGCTTGACATATTTGCCCAAAATGTTCACTATCTTGTTCTCCCAGCCATTAACAAAAGCTTTTGTCACTTCCTTGTTGTTTCCATGGAGACACTTTAAATATCTATGAACTTTACCCTTCTTGAGCTTTCTCCACACCTCTTTTTTGTCCCTCCATTTACACCCCACAGGTTCTTCTCTCTTCAAATCTCCTCCCATATCTTCTTCCTCTACAGTTCAGCCTCTCTCACTATTCTGTTTCATACTAGTTCTCAGCTCAAAATGAATACAGATTTTCACAAGCACAAAGTACTTAATGATGCACTAGAAATATTGCAACTTAAGTAAATCATCATTATTTTGATGCTTCACATAGCTCGACGTCGTCATCGCACCCCTAATCAAATAATCATTAATCGAAATGATTAATGTGAATGACCTCACCTGCCTTGTGATTAACCTAGTTATAATTGAGCAATAATCCCACCTCATTATTAATTTTTGCGTTCCCATGCCACTTGCATGTGACATCATTTTTTACACTAGTATTGGCTAGACAATCAGCCACTTGGTTAGTTTCCTGATAATTATGGGAAGCATAAAAGGAGGTAAAATTTGAGGCCACATTAATTATCTTAGCAATTATATGTTCAATAGTCCATGATGCCTTACTCTTGCCTCTAATATTATTAATAATATTTAATGAGTCTCCCTCCAGCCATACTTTCTATGCTTTGGTCAATGTTTTTAAGGCTTTTATATGTTATTTTGTGGGAGTGACCATAGTTTATTATGTGCCTAGTGCTGCTGTGAAGGAAATTTTGGTGCAACAGGAGGTTTCAGGAAAAAGATGTAGATGGATAAATATAATCTAAGAATTTAATATTGATATTTAGATTACAAAGTTGGTTAGAGGCCTAGGACTTGAAAAGCTTATGGCTTAGAGTTACTTAGATGTTAATCATTTAAACATGCTAGAAAAAGAGAAAAGGCCTCACATTTGTGATTTGGATTGTTGTGAATGGTACAAATATATTTTTGGATACTTATAGAAAATGATGTTACCTCCTAAAATGGATGAAAATAAGAAGAGAATAGTTAAATTGCATGTTGTTAGGTATTCTATTATAAAGGATGAGCTATGGTGGAGAAGCAATGAAGGAGTCTTGCTCAAATGTGTAGACCAGAACAAGTCCAGGGAGCTGTTAGAACAAATGTACAATGGTGTGTGTGGGGGCCATTACATGGCTAAAACCATTGTGCATAAGATTTTGAGATCTAGTTTTTGGTGGCCTATAATTTTTAAGGATGCTCACTACTTTGTCAAAAAAATGTGACTCTTGCCAAAGATTTGTTGGTAAGCTCAAATTTAGTGGAAGTTTACCTTTGAGGCCTGTTACAGTTTAGACACCTTTTAAAAAATGGGAAATGGATTTTATTGGAGAGATCCCTAACAAATCTAGTGAAGGTCACTCATGGATTTTGGTGGCAAATGATTATTTTACTGAGTGGGTTGAAGCTATTCCCATTAAAATAGCCACTAGTAAAGTTGTAATTAACTTTATGTTGTAGAATATCCTCACTAGGTTTGGTTGTCTAGAAGCTATATTGGTAGATAATGCAATGTGTTTTATATTTGAAGAATTTAGTGCTTTCTGCCAGCAATATGGGACCTAAATTTCCTATTCTTCCCCATACCACCCACATGAGAATGACCAAGCTGAATCTAGTAACAAAAGCCTGATTAAGACTTTGAAAATAATACTACATAAAAATACAAGGGCTGATAGAGTGATAGTAAAGAAAACTATAGGTTGTGCTCCTTTTGACCTAGTGTATGGTATACATGCTAGGTTTCCACAAAATAACCTATTACAAATGAACACGTTTATCCAAATTTATGATGATGAATTGGATGATGAGATGAGAATCAGGATGGATGAATTAATACAGTTGGATGAATCAAGAAGGGAGGCACATGATAAAAATGTCAGGTTGCAACTTCAATGTAAGGATTTATATGACAAAAGAACCACTGTAATAAATTTTGAGAGTGATGATTTGGTCCTAATGTGGAATGTCAAGATAAATAATAAAGGAAAACATAGTAAGTTTGATCTTATTTTATTGGGACCATATATTATTGACAGTAAGTGGGGTTCTAATTCTTGTATTCTTAAAGATTTAATTGGAAAATTTTTGGAATCACTAGTTCATGGAAAATTCCAGGAATTCTACTTCTCATGAAGTTCTCAATATCCATGAATAGTAGGTTTTAAATATGTTTCTATAGTTTTGTGTGTGCTATAGGGTAGTTTCCTTTCTGTAGGTGGTCTACTTAACCCTGAGATTCTGGAATCTTGTTATTCTTGCAAGAGACATACATCCGCAATCGGAGCCACTGTTAGGACTATAAACATTTTCCATGGTTATGAGTTCTGCTCATTTTTTTGCAATTTTCAAGCCTATTCTCAAGCCCTAATTAGTCTTGGTTCCAAGCCCTAGTTCCTTTTTGGTCTATAACCCTAAGTCTCTCGTGTTCTTTATAAAATGATGCTACTTTTCTGGGAGCCACTTAAATTGTTTTTATCATGTCTAATTCCTGATGCACGTGGCCTACTTTTAATGTTTCCTAAGAATCCTAGTGGGGCATATACATTAATATTTAATTAGTCCTAAGTCCCTACTACATTTTACTTAACACCAGATGTCGAGAAAAGTTCCTTTTCATTTGACGATTGGTGAAATACCTTGAAGGAAAGATGCATAGTAGTTACTCACTGAGGAATCATGTTTTTTTTTACACCTATCTATCTTTAGATCATGGGCCCCTCTCTTTTTAAGTCAGTGACGAGTTAAAGTCAGGACAGATCCAAATTCATCGAATGGTTGGCACGATTTCATGATCAAAACTTGTAGGGAAGATATCCTTCACGGAAAAGTGTTTGTGCGACATGAGGAAAGTGGCAGGGTTTGGTTAGAGCTGAAGGTAAAGTTAAAGATATGTCAAATCTTTCTAATCAGATCGTAGGAATTATGCCATGATCAAAATTTGCATGAGGTTTATCCATCAAGGAAGCACGCCTATGCTCCACGTAGTACATAGTGGGTCCTATTCAAAGCTGGCAGGAAGATAAAGTTTTGACTGATCAGGTTTGAACCAACGATAGGCTTATGCCTTGATCATATGTTTCATGTTGTTTAGCCATCAAGGGATCATGCTTTGTTGCCAAGTGTCCATCAAAGATCTTGACTAAGTGGGGCTGAAAGGATAAAGGAAGATCAGATCTATTTCAATCTAACGGTAGGTGTAATACCTGAAATAAGAGGTGTACGGTGGTTACTCTTCAAGGCATCATGCCTGATTGACACGTTACATCTTGTAATGGTGGGTCCAAAACTTTGGAAGGGTAAAGTGTCAAGCAGATTTATTTTGATTAGATGGTAGGCGTGATGCCTTAGTCCAAAGATGCACCAGAGATATTGATCAAGGAACCAGGCCTGGGTGACACCTGTCTGGGTTGAGGATGAAAAGTCAGATGTGCAAGATGCTACCACATGGACGTCCGGGGAGTCATTATCTATGTTTTTTTATTCTCTTTCTTAAGGAGACCAACAACCATGTTCTAAAAATGGATTTAAGTTTTAATTTGGGTCGTCGATGGTGTTTTCCATGCCAGGTATGACTGCTAAGAACAAATATTTGAATTTTTAAATAATTTCCATAGGGTTTTGAAGTGGTGGGTCTGTGTTTAATGTTGTAGGAGAGTAGATAGATAAATCTGATTTTATGGGTTGTATTTATGCAGTTATGGGATGTTGTTTGGGTGAACATTTGATGGCTTGAAATACTTTTATGTTCCATTTATGGTTTAGGGTTTCTGATCAAATTTGTAGATCTTTGTAACCCTTGGGAGACTCCTGGTCTCTTCTTCATTAATGTTGGATCTTCTCCTGAGTCTTAGTGGTTGGAAAATTGTATTTCATATGAGGATAGATAAACCCTGAATGAATTAAAACAAATAAGAATATTCTATTATACCTTTAGTAGGGGACTGTTTTCCAAGGAAATTAACAGCTACAAATAAGATTTTTTGTAGAAAGGAATAAAGACAAAGGTTACTTGTCCAATCAGAACAATTTTGGACTTATTGCAAAGGCCCTGCAGTCCAATAAGATTTATCTTATAATAACTCAATTGTTGGTTTTGTTGCATATTTTGTCTTTATTGTGAATTATTAAGGTTTTGGTTGTTGGCTCTTGACCTAAATGATCCAAGGCTTTTTGCAATCCTTGTTCTATAAAAGAATTTCCAAGATCATTTAGAAAGGGCTGGAAAATTGGAAAGTAGAGAAAAACATTAAGTTGTATTCTTGTTTCTAGTTAGGAATATAGAAGATGTATATCTAGACTGTGTCAATATAGAATAGAAAGTTTTAGTTCTTTTGAATTTGTTGAAGTGGTGTATGTTTTGAACCATATTGATACAGGAGCATGATTCTTCATACTTTATACAAATATTCTAGATTCAAGTCTCTCCGTTGTGCCTATTTCTTGAGTTGTGAATTTTCTGATTCATTGCATAGAGTTTATCTATGTGTATGTTGTTATTCCTTAGTTTTCATCTAGGATCAAATTAGATATTGTTATAGATAAGACATAGGTTCATTTGGTTTGCACAAGGATTTTATAAGAAGTGTTTGGTCTGGGTTACTTGTATTTATGCCTTTGAGTCTTTTACAATAGTTGGTTTCTGTGTTTTGCATCTGTATTAGGGATATTTCCCAATGGATAAAGCACTGATAAGGAATTGGTACCTTCTATAGTGATACATGTTTGTTTGGATATGGCTATATTCTGGAAAGCTTAAATCAAAACCATTTCAGAATCCTTTTGAGTTTTTTGGTTGAGTGTTGTATGTTCTTCATGGTAATGGAGAGTCAATGATTGAGTGGTTATCATTTAGTACTTTCTTACCATTTTTTGTTGTTTAAATCCATAAGGGTGATCCCACAATAGTGGGTTACACTTTTTTGGAGGAAGAAATTCCTCACGAATCCGTGAGGTGGGAGGATTTAGTTAGGTACTTTCGATAGAAAGTACCTGATTGTTTCGATCGAAACATTAATAGTTTCGATCGAAACTACCATTTTTTCTTAGGTTCGATAGAAACTAACCTAGTTTCGATCGAAACTAAGTTAGTTTCGATCGAAACTAATTTAGTTTCTATCGAACCTAATTTAGTATAGATTTTAGTGGGATTTTGACCCATATGCATGTTAAATGAAGAAAGTAATTTTGATAGAAAGTACTTTCGATCAAAACTAATTAGTTTCGATCGAAAGTACTTTCTATCGAAACCCCCAAAATTGAGGCTATCTGCAAAGGCTAATAGAAATCTACAATTTTCATGGCTTCGGGGCTCAAGCGCGAGGCTCAAATGAAAGAATAGGGAAACCTCCTTTTTCATCGCACAAGTACTCTGAACGAGCTTTCTAACGAATATAGATTTGACAAATTTTGAATTAATTAGGTCTATGTTTTTTGACGTGCATCAGATGTAGGTTTTTTATCAAATATAAA
>MU224778.1:2572356-2588055 GCA_018584345.1 Thuja plicata | reverse complement strand
CCTATTATGGAACTCCATATTATGTAAACAATGTTAGCCTAATCTTTGGGGGCTCGTTGTCTTGCATAGTATTGTGAGCGATATAATAGGTCCCCTTTCATCCTTGTTCCTACACTTGGGGGGCAAGAATGCCATCTGCTTCTTTTCTGTCTTTCCAGGATCCACTTTCCCTTGGTTAAGAAGTATCTATCTATTATGTGATATCCAATCATACATGAAAATCTTGGTTGGCATTAAGGACCTATGTCTTTGATTATAACCTATTTTGTTGTTTTACATTGGGTTTCCATGGTTGATAAATCTCTCACCTCGGAAACTGAATAGTGTGTTATCCCTCACAAGGGTTACTTTTTACAATCTTGCATGATATCTCTTTTCTACAACAACATTTCTTGATATAATTTGATATATCCCTTTCTTTCACCCCTGGGGGGCAAGGTATTTTCCTTCTTCCTCTATCTAAGGATCTACTTTCCTTAGCTTAGTGGAATTTGTTTATCATACAACATTATTTCTTTATAAAGATTTGTGTTTTGAATATTGATACTCTCTTATATGAGAGTTAATTGTCCTAGGTCATCACCTCTTCTTTATTTTGTAAACTATGTTTTTGATAAACTCTTTCCCTTGCTTTCATTAGAGTTTGATTCCTTCATCCTAAGATTCCTCTTCCTCTTCATTGCAGGGGGCTAGATGAATGAATCTTTGGTCCCGCTTTTCTTTAGAAGATGACATCTTATCCTAAGCACTACTCTATGGTAGGGCTCTTGTTGATGAGATCTCTTCCTCTTTGAGGATCCTATTTTCCATAAGTGACATATCCATTTCATGATTATCTATGTTCTTAGATGTAAGGGTCAACACTCTTCGCTAAGCATATGGTATACATTGTTGTAAAGTTGGATATCTCCTTACCATGTGAAGTAGGTATCCTCTTCCTCTTCCTTATCCTACCTAGTGGGTAGCCATGGTAAGGAGGGGGCATATATAGGGTCTCCCTTGTACTATAGTTTACATTTACTTACATTTTGCAGCATGCTAAATCCTCAAAAGGTAACACACACAAGTTGCTAAATCCTGAAGAGACATGCATTTTTACTTTTATGTTTTCTAAATCCTTGGAAGGTAACACACACAAGTTGCTAATTCCTGAAGAGACACGCATTTTACTTTTTTGCTAAATCCTGGGAGGGTAACGCACATAAGTTGCTAAATCCTAAAGAGATACGCACCCTTTTATGATATGCTAAATCCTTGAAAGGTAACACACATAAGTTGCTAAATCCTGAATGGACACACATTTTATACTCCATAGTGACACAAGAATGTTGATCTATGGGTATTTTCAAAAAGCCATCAGAAGACGCACTTACAATTACAAGCACAATTTATGGGTGAACCTGTTGGGGGCTCTCCCTCCTTGGTGATTCATAGTAAGGTGGGCATCTTACTAGGTGAGGTAATCACTTTCTATTTTCTCTCTTTCGCTTTCATGCTAGTAGGATTAAATCATGAAGCTATGTTATCAATAGTGTTGTTCTTGTCTTACTTATGTTGTCATATATGTTTTCTATGATTGAATGTTCTTTACTTTCCATATCTTTATGTATGTATGATGAGCTAGAATCCTTAGTCTAGGGGCTTGTGTTCCTGGCTTAGTGATATTCTATCTTGATTGCAATCCACCAGGATCTTTTTCTTCTAACTTTATCATGAGCACGTTCAATTTTCGTACTCCCGCTAAAGTGGGGGCTTAATGTATCATCTTAAAATGGAAGCACTTCCATGTTAAGAGAATTTAGCCCTCCTTAGGGGATGTATTTGACCTCCATTACATCATCCCCCCATTTCTGCATCATCCCCCCTGATCTGCTCCTCCTTATACCACTTTCGGGACTGATTTCTGCATTCTGGGTTGCAGGACTCTATTTCTAGGATACAGGGATAGGGTCAACCTTGGCCTTTCCCTAGGATAGGGCTGACCTTGACACTATCCCAGGGTCCCAAACCCAGAATCCCACAGTTTCCTGGATGTCGATCTTTGCAAAAAGTTCTCTCCCACTTCCGAGTCAGCTGTTTTAGGCTCCGAAGCAGGGATTCCTAAATTATATTTAATATAGGTCCTCTTATAGGGGCATGGGTCTAATTGGAATTTAATTCTCCTATGTCAGCCTCCTTAGAATATTGTGCCCTAATTTCATATAAAAGGAAGCCTTCTCCTCTCATTTTCTCTAAGTCTTCCAAGTGCAAAAAGATTTAGCCAAGATTTTGTTCAAGCATCCATTGTTCTACATGTTTTCAAGCTCTCAATGTGTTCAAGTATTCCTCTCAAGCATTCAAGTTCTCCATTGAAGATCAAGGATTCAAGATTTCAAGCCTTTGAAGAGATTTGGTTCAAGCATTCAAGATTCATCATTCAAACCTTAGATCTAGCCATCATGATGGTGTGATCTTCCTTCAAGATCCTTTGTGCATCCTCAAAACTCTCTTAAAGGTGGATTCCAAGAATAAAATCATGGAGGTTTATGGTTTCTAAAGTCCATGCTTTCATATTTACATACTTTCTTGCATTTGAATTACAATTGCATATCTATTTCAATATCATAGCTTCATTGTTAGATTCAATTCTACTACTTGCTAGCATTCTTATTTCAAATATTGATTTCAAGGTTAATTCCTAAATCGGGGTTTGAATAAGGAAAAATCTTTCCCCACAACAAAAAAACATTTTTTTTGTAGGTATAGGTTTGGGACTATAGATTCGAGGCCAGATCTGGATACCATTTTCAATTTTCTTTCAGACTGTGTGAACAGGGACACTTTCGGAGTTGAGCAGATCGAGTTGGCAAAAGTGGTACAGGGTCAACCTTTTTCATAAGATGACATTGGAACGGAAAAATATTTCTGGGTTTTTTCCATCTCTGTATTCTGGTTCGATATCAACTATCAGCATCTCCAGAAACAGTCTACAGATCTCAAAAAACAACAATCTTTGATCTTCCACTTTGTAAGGTTAGTACTTTCTCCTATTCTTTTCAATTACTGTCATTAATCATATTAATCAATCAAATTATAGAATTTAAGATCTCCTTTCTTGGTCTCTATCCAAATAGTGGATTCATTTGTGTATTAACCCTTTGGGGTTGATCATAATTGGATCTCCTATTTGTGTATTTGAGGGTGAAAGAAAGGAGCATCTTATCTTCCCTTAATCACAATCACAATTGCAATATACAATCAATCAAATTCAAGTAAGTGTAAAGTAGGGTTAAGGAAATCAACACAAATAATAATTTTTCATCTTTACATCTCCTAAACCCCATTTTTCTCCTTTACATTTTGGTGACATCTATTTCTTATTTTACAACCACAACAAAATAGTGTAGTGAAAAGAATGAATCAGACGATATAGGAATAAGAAAGGACAATGATGAAGGACCCAATTTTGGTAGAGGTTTACTAGAGAGAATTAGTACATATAACTATCTACACCCTTAACATAGTACTTCACTAGAAGAAGTATGGTAAGGCATCATATGAGCTATGACATGGAAGAATACCTACACTAAAGTATTTCAAGATTATCGGAAGAAGGTGCTACATTCAGAAGGATGACAAAAATATTGACAAATTTGATAGAAGAGAAGATGAAGGTATATTTTTTGGATATTCTACAAAGAGAAAATTGTACTAGTGATACAAAAAGAGGCTAAAGAAAATTGTTGAAAGTGCGAATGTGAAGGTTGATGAATATTTTTAGAAAACTCCTCAAAAACACATTGAATATGAGTCTGACACAAAAGATAGAGGAAAGGAAGATAAGAAATATGTGGAAGTGACAAGGTAGGAACCAACATCTAAAAATAAGACACGAAGGTATATACAAAGAAATTACTCTAAGAATCAGATTATTGGTGATAAGAATAGAGGAGTTGTTATTAGAAGTAGAGAAACACAAGAGAAAGTTTTATTATGTTTTGTTTCAAAAATTGAGCCAAAATCTATAGAAGAAAAATGTATTGATTAGAAATAGGTAAAATTAATGAATAAATAATGTGATCATATTGAAAGAATCAAACTTGTGAACTTGTGACCAGACCAATTGATAAGAATGTGATTGGTACAAAGTGGGTTTATCAAAACAAGCTGGACAAAAGTGGAAAAGTGATAAGATACAAGGAAAGGTTAGTATGAAAGGACTACACTTATATTGAGGGAGTTGAATTTGATAATACATACACCCTTGTTGCTTGGATGGAGGTGATCTAGATATTCTTGGCATTTGCAGCTTATAATGATCTCAAATTTTAACCAATGGATTTTAAGTCAACATTCTTGAATGGAGAACTGAAGGAAGATTTTTTTTTAAGTGAAAAAACAAAAGGATTTAAAGCAGAAGAGAACCCAGATGTAATGTAAATATAGAAGAAGGAAGTGTATGGACTAAAGTACGCACTGTGAGCCTAATATGGAATATTGGATATATATTTTATTGAACAAGGATTTTAGAAAGGTTTTACAGATACTAACCTGTTTTACAAGATTTATTCAAACCATATTTTCATTGTTGTGGCCTATGTTATTGATACTATTTTTGGAGAAAAAGATGACTTGTGAAGGAAATTTCCAAAAGAGATGAAAAAGGATTTTGAGATGTCCATGATTGGTGAATTGAATTTATTTCTTGGATTGTAGGTAAATCAAAATAGTAAAGGCATTTTAATTTCATAGTACAAGTATGCCAAGTAATTGTTTAAGAAGTTTGGTTTGGAGAATTTCAAACCAATATGTACCCATATTGTTACCTATTAGAATAGTCCCAAAGGATAACTAAGAGGGGGGGAGGGGTGAATAAGTTATCAGTTACTTTAAATCTTTTCTTTGCTTAGATATCAATTAACATAAAGTAAATGCACATTCAAATAACACAATAGAGAACACAACAATTTGGTTACGGGGAAACCAAATAGGTAAAAACCCTAGTGGGAATTAGCACCCACAAAGAACTACACTTGAGTATAATTATCCCTATTAAGAGTTCTTGCAACCCTGTTAGGAGTTGTTCTTTACAATGCAATAAGTACAGAGACTTGGTTAAAGGTCAGACCCTATTAGGAGTCTTTTACAAGTAACCCTGTTAGGGGTGAGGACTCACTATCCAAAAGCCCACTGCTAAAATGATGAGGACTGCAACCTTCAGTAGAACAGATATACACTATATCTAATAGATGAACTATTTGAGTAGACCAGCTATCTTGATCAGTTCCAATGTGTTGTATTTTTCCACTTCTTCTTCACATAGATCTTTTCTTGATGAATGAAATGTCTCTACTATCCCAAAACATGAACAGACATTCTGTGCTGCACTTTTTCTGTCTTTATACTTCTCATACACACTTGGCATTCATCAATTGAACTAGTATAAGTATCTTCTCCAAAGGATGTGATCTTTGTCAGCTCTAGGAGTCCCTTCAATACTTCTTTAGTTAGCCACAAAATTCACGCAACTTGATTAGAAACATGCAACTCATACTGAATAGACGTGACACTTCACAAAGTTAGCTTCACCAAATTAACTTCAACTTCATGATTCTAATAGAACATGTTTGGCACCTTTAGGTAATTATCTTTAACTCATAACTAAACATGAATACAAACACACATATCCCAAAGATAGGCACAACTCAAGAAATAATGTAATTACATCGGATCTTCACAGATAGTCTTCAATCTCTGTAACTGTCATAACTGATTAACATAACTATACTGAAACTTCATATCTAACTTGACGTGAATGTAGATAGCATCTAGAACATGTATACACCATAATAATGAACACACATAGCTCCAGAACATCTGTACTAATAATTTCATATAGAACACTACTGTATATTATATGTTGTCATCAATGACAAACATACAATCAATTATTTTCACATAAGAAAATATCCAACAATCTCCCCCTTTGACATTGATGGCAACATATGATATCATCAACTCAAAGTGTCTTCCTTCTTTTTACAATCTTCTCAATATCCTCATCAAAATTTCCTCTTCACTATTGCTGCTTTGTATACTCCCCCAGATTATATTCTCCCCCTTACTAATAATCCCCCTTTGACATCAATGACAAAGTGTGTTAAACACCATTAAGCACTGGTACTACTCCAGAAGTAGAGTATTCAACCATTCATCAGTCACCAAGGACTGATGTTCTTGCTACAAATTCTAATCAGACTCAGGAAAGGGAATTACTCCCAACTTCTCCCTGAGATACTCAAAAGTATCTTTTGATAATGGCTTTCTAAAAATATATGCTAATTGTTCTTTAGTGCTCACATAATCCAACTTTACTTCTCTATCTGCAACTTTTTCTCTTAGAAAATGGTATTTGATCTCAATGTGTTTTGTCTTTGCATGCATCATAGGGTTCTTTGACATATTGATAGTACTAGTGTTTTCACAATGAATAACAATAGGATAACCAATCTGAATACCAAAGTCTTTAATCATTTGTTTGATCCAAACCATTGTTGAAAAATTCAATGTTGCTACAACATACTCAATTTTTTTTGTTGACTGAGAGATACAATTTTACTTTTTACTTGTCCAAGTGACCAATCTATCTCCAAGAAATACTGCTCCTCTTGATGTACTCTTTCTGTCATCAACACAACCTGCCCAATCTACATCTGTGTACACATAAAGTTATATATTCTCTGAGTTAGGATACCATAAACCATAGTAAATAGTCCCTTTTAAGTATCTAAATATTCTTTTTATTGCCATTAGGTGATTTTGCTTGGGTTCAACTGCAAATCTTCCAACAATGCCAACTGTATTAGAAATATCAGGTCTAGATTGAGTAAGCTATATGAGTTTTCTGATCATAGACTTGTATAGGGTCTTGTCGACTACTATGGAATCATCATCTTTATAAATCTTGCTTCCTGTTATCATGGGGGTGCTTACTAGTTTGCAATCTTCCATCTTGAAAGTTTTCAATATCTCCTTCACATACTTAGACTGATTTATGAATATGCCTTTGTTTGTTTGTTTTACATTCAATCCAAGAAAGTATTTGATAGGTCCAATCTTGCTCATTTCAAATTCACTTTTCATTTCTTTGGCAAATTCTACACTAATTTTGTCATTACCTCCAAAGATAATGTCATCAACAAAAATAGCAATGAGTAGTAGTCCTTCATCTATCTCTCTTATGAATAAATTATAGTGTGCTACTCCTTTTCTGAATCCTATCTTTGTTAAGTAACCATCAAGTCTCTCATACCACACTCTTGGGGCTTGTTTAAGTTCATAAAGTGCTTTCTTTAATTTGCATAACATGTCTGGTTTATCTGAAAGTTTGAATCCTTCAGGATGCTCTATGTAGAATTCTTCCTTCAAGTCACCATTCAGAAAAGCTGACTTGACATCCATTTGGTATACCTTAAAGTTCTTGAATGTTGCATAGGCCAAAAATAACTTGATAGCTTCAAGTTTTCTCATAGGGGAAAATGTATTAGTGTAGTCTATTCCTTCTCTCTGTGCATATCCTTCACATACTAATCTTTCTTTTTTCCTTACCACTATGCCTTCTTCATTCATTTTGTTCCTGAATATCCACTTTGTTCCAATCACATTCTTGTCATGAGGTCTACGGACCAGTTCCCATGTTTCATTCTTGATTATTTGATCTAATTCTTCTTGCATGGCACTTTGCCAATCTGAATCTTTGCACGCATCTTCAACACTTAAGGGTTCAATCTGTGAAAGTAAGCATACCTCTTCATCAGCGTTTGAACCTTTTGCTCTAGATCTTGTCATGACTTTTGTGCTCTGATCTCCAATGATATATTCCTTAGAGTGGTATTTGGACGTGTATCTTGAGTTCTTAGGAGTGATACTTTCATCTGTAATCTATGATTCTTCTTCACTTGGTTTAGGATTGTTACATGAAACATCAATACAGTGAAATATTTCTTCAATAACTATGTCCTTATTGATGGGTCTGAGCTCATCTTCAATCATGGGAGCATAGTCATAATATCTTTCTTGAATCATAAACTTCTCATCAATCTTCACATGAGTGCTTTCAATGACCTTCTTTAATCTTAGATTAAAACATCTATAGGCTTTTCTTTTAGTAGAGTAACCAACAAGAATACCTTCGTCGCTTCTAGCATCAAACTTGCCAATGCTATCATCTCTCTTGATGTAGCACTTTCTTCCAAAGATTCTGAAGTACTTTACAGTAGGTACATTACCAAACCAAAGTTCATAGGGTGTCTTGTCTGTGCCTCACCTTAATTGTATTCTATTGATAGTATAGACTATTTTATTTACCACATCTCTCCAATAAGTATGAGCAACCTTTCCTTCAATCATGATAGTGTGTGCTATGTCAAGTATTATTATTTTCCTTCTTTCTGCAATCCCATTCTGCTGAGGGGTTCTAGGTGCACTTAACTATCTCTTGATTCCATGTTCTTCACAGTAATCATAAAACTGGTCAGAGGTGAATTCTCCTCCTCTATCAGATCTTAGACATTTTATCTTTAGTCTAGATTCATGCTCAACCTTAGCTTTCAACACTTTGAACTTCTCAAAAGACTCAGATTTGTCTTTTAAGAATGCAACCCACATCATCCTTGAGAAATCATCAACAAATAGAATGAAATACCTTTCTCCATAGTAAGATCTTATTTGAGTAGGTCCACATAGGTCTGTATGTATCAGATCTAATTTGATTTTTGTGGAGTTTTTTTTTCTCTTGAATGAGGTCCTCACATGTTTCCCTATCACACATTCCTTGCACATGGTGTCAAATGGTCTTAGAATACTTGGAAGATCTCTTACCGCCTTTACATTACTTATCTTGACTATGTTGTCAAAATTGATATGACAAAGTCTCTTGTGCCATAGCCAACTGTCATCCACTTTTGCAACAAAACAACTTACTTCTGAATTGAGCTGAAAA
This sequence comes from Thuja plicata, assembly GCA_018584345.1. Classification (NCBI taxonomy): domain Eukaryota; kingdom Viridiplantae; phylum Streptophyta; class Pinopsida; order Cupressales; family Cupressaceae; genus Thuja; species Thuja plicata. The sequence continues at coordinate 2,579,075 of MU224778.1, read as the reverse complement.
ACATTACCTTTGGTCTTTGATCTTGAAGCAATCATGTCTCCTTCTTTGTTGTTAATGATGCACTAGTTGTTTTTGAATTCCATCTGATATCCTTTATCAATCAATTGTCCAACACTTAGTAAGTTATGATGTAAACCATCAACATAAAGAACATCATCTATTTTATTCTTTCCATATAAGGTGATAGAACCTCTACCTATGATGAGTTTGGGAGTGTTATCTCCAAATCTAACCATGCGACCTTTTTATTTGTCCAAATGTACAAATATGTCTTTGTCTCCTATCATGAGGTGTGAACATTCACTGTCAATGATCCAATCAGTTCTAATATCAGCTTTTGAAACTAATGCTAACTCTTGTTTTTTTTCTACATCTTCTTTGTCCATTTCTTTAAGCATCTTTTCAATGACTTTAATGGTAACAAAACCAATTTCATCTTCTCCTAAATCATCATCAGTTACACCATCTTCAACATGATAACATTCCTTAGTGTACTTGGGCTTGTAATCCAATCTGAACTTCTTGACTCTTGTAGGACACTTGGATGCAAAGTGACAAACTTTTCTGCATAAAAACATTTGAATGGTAGCTTTCCTTCATATTTCCCTTTACCTTTCCTTTCTTTCTTGGCAATAATAGCAATGATTTCTTCTAGTTCTGTATCCATTTCTTCATTATTACTAGAGCTGCTTATGGATTTCTTGCTGTGGACTGAGGCTTTGAAAGCTGTCTCACTTTTGGGTTCTATCTTCAATCTTGATATCTCAAATGCAAATATTTTTCTGATCAAAGTCTCTCTCTTAAAGTATTTTGAAAATTGCATAGTCTCATCTAAGATATTGATCTTTCTCTCATAGTCTGATGTTAGTGTGGTAATTAGTTTGTCCATTATATCTTCCTCTAAAATTTCTCCACCATTGTTCGTGATACCTGAAACTGCTTCATTAATCCTTTGATTGTAGGCTCTGATGTTTTCTTCAGGTAGCATCTCTAAGTTGTTGTACCTTTTCTTCCATGTCTTTCTGCTCACATTCTTTGCTTGGATTTCTCCTTCAAACATATCTTCTAAGTATTTCCGAATAGAGTATGCTTTATCTATCTTCTTGATCTCATAGAATTCACTGTCGGATAGGGCACTGATTAGGGCTTCTTTGGTGATTGCATTATTAGTGAATACTTCCTTTTGTTTGACTGTAGAGTCTTGTTCTACAAGGTCTTTAAAGGTGGGAACTTCAATTTCTTGAGTGAAAATCTCATAGATCTCAAATCCAATGCATTGAAGATGTGTTTTCATTTTGTTCTTCCAATCAAGATAGTTTTCTCCGTCGAACTTAGGACTCTCTTTCCTAAAGTATGCCATATGATCTACCTTAAGTTATTAGGCTTTCTCTCCAAGGCACTTGGCTCTGATGCCAATTGTTAGAATAGTCCCAAAGGATAACTAAGAGCGGGGGAGGGGTGAATCAGTTATCAATTACTTTAAATATTTTCTTTTATTAGATATCAATTAACATAAATTAAATGCACATTCAGATAACACAATAGAGAAAACAATAATTTGGTTACGAGGAAACCAAATAGGTAAAAACCCCGGTGGGAATTAACACCCACAAAGAACTATACTTGAGTATAATTATCCCTATTAAGAGATCTTGCAACCTTGTTAGGAGTTTTTATTTACAATGCAATAAGTACAGAGACCTGGTTAAAGGTTGGACCCTGTTAGGAGTCTTTTACAAGTAACCCTTTTAGGGGTGAGGACTCACTATCCAAAAGCTCACTACTAAAATGATGAAGGTTGTAACCTTCAGTAGAACAGATATACACTATATCTGATAGATAAACTATTTGGGTAGACCTTCTATCTTGATCAGTTCCAGTGTGTTGTATACTTCCACTTCTTCTTCACATAGATCTTTTCTTGATGAATGAAATGTCTCTACTGTACTAAAACAACAGACATTCTGTTCTACACTTTTTCTGTCTTTATTCTTCTCATTCACACTTGGCATTCATCAATTGAACTACTATAATTATATTCTCCAAAGGATGTGATCTTTTTCAGCTCTAGGATTCCCTTCAATACTTCTTTAGTCAGCCACAACATCTACGCAACTTGATTAGAAACACGCAACTCATACTGAATAGACGTGACGCTTCACAAAGTTGGCTTCACCAAATTAACTTCAAATTCACGATTCTGATAGAACATGTTTGGTGCCTTTAGGTAATTATCTTTAACTCATAACTAAACATGAATACAAACACGCATGTCCCAAAGATAGGCACAAATCAAGAAATAATGTAATTACATCGGCTCTTCACAAATAGTCTTCAATATCTGTAACTATCATAACTAACTAACATAACTCCACTAAAAATTCATATTTGACTCAGCGTGAATGTACATAGCATCTAGAATATGTATATAACATGGAAATGAACACGCATATCTCTAGAACATGTGTACTGATAATTGCATATAGAACACTGCTGTATATTATATGTTGTCATCAATGACAAACATACAATCAATTATTTGCACATAAGAAAATCTCCAACATTACCAACTATAAGTTAACTAAGGAATATGATTCATTGAATGACGTAAGGAGGGTTAGTACCTAGGGAAAAAGGAACTCCCAAACACCAAACCTACTTGTAGAATCACAACTTGGAAGCTCAAACACAGAGAATGAGAGAAAGAATATAGAAACTTGATGAACCATAACTCATTGAAAATTTGATGATGTTAAGTATTGTTTTAAAGCAATATTGTCTAGAATTGCGGATCACGCCAAGAACAAGAAATTAAAGAACTTAGAAATGGTTGAAACATGTCTATAAAGAGACAATATAATTCATTATGTCTGTTGTTTTAGTACAGTAGAGACATTTCATTCATCAAGAAAAGATCTATGTGAAGAAGAAGTGGAAGTATACAACACACTGGAACTGATCAAGATAGAAGGTCTACCCAAATAGTTTATCTATCAGATATAGTGTATATCTGTTCTACTGAAGGTTACAACCTTCATCATTTTAGTAGTGAGCTTTTGGATAGTGAGTCCTCACCCCTAAAAGGGTTACTTGTAAAAGACTCCTAACAGGGTCCAACCTTTAACCAGGTCTCTGTACTTATTGCATTGTAAATAAAAACTCCTAACAAGGTTGCAAGATCTCTTAATAGGGATAATTATACTCAAGTATAGTTCTTTGTGGGTGTTAATTCCCACCGGGGTTTTTACCTATTTGGTTTCCTCGTAACCAAATTATTGTTTTCTCTATTGTGTTATCTGAATGTGCATTTAATTTATGTTAATTGATATCTAATAAAAGAAAATATTTAAAGTAATTGATAACTGATTCACCCCTCCCCCGCTCTTAGTTATCCTTTGGGACTATTCTAACAATTGGCATCAGAGCCAAGTGCCTTGGAGAGAAAGCCTAAAGAGAAATTGATGAAGAAAAACTTCATATAGTCCTTATCAATCAAGCTGAAGAACAAAGCTATATTTTTGTGAACACCGAGAAATAGAGAAGCACATAATCACCAAACAAAAATAAGTGGAGCAAAGGTATTGAAAATATACATTGATCAAAAAGTTATAATGAGCTTACAATAGATCTAAAAATTTGCAAGTCTATAGTTGTATATGTGAACATATCATTTACTGTTTCAATTTAACCAATGGATTAGAAAGTCTCTTAACTAAGTAGGATTTAATGATCCTTTCTATATTGAGATACATACCAAGGAGTATCAAAAAGTTTGGTCATGAAGATAGCATGAGATGCCAGATACCAATTGACAAACTACACTAGGTTTGGTCATAAAAGGTAGCATAGAGATGCCCGATATCAAGTGACAAATTATTCTATTTAAATCCTAAAACAAGGTCACACCTAATAGTGTGTTTGTAACCTTTAACAGGGTTGGCTCTTCACTGAGCTCACTTCAGAAGAGTGAAAATTTTGGGTTACCGGTCCCAAGTGGTTTTTCTCTTAATAGGGTCTCCACATTAAAAATCCACGTGTCAATGTGTTTATGAGTCATTACTTTAGTGTTTTGCATTACACATAACTAATCTGGATTGATCAGTATATACTAAGATATTTAGTGTATTTCAATAAATGAAAGACTACTAATCGGTAAACAGTAAGAATAAGGTTTAACAATGAACTCTGAGAAGTAGTTATTTGTTGAGATTATTTCAAGGCATTCATCTTGTGGGGCTAAAGATAACTTGAGGTTTTATTTAAGATATAATTTTTTTGTGGTTTATTTATTGGAATATTTTTGAGGCCACTGATTCACCCCCCTCTCAGTTATTCTAACAATTGTTATCAGAGCTTGCATGCTTGGAAAGGGAGTTTAATAGCTCAAGAAAAAGATCACAAGATGAACAAATGAGATGTGCCCAAGTTGAACAAAGACAGCTTTGCATCATGGAAAAGTAGAATAAGACTCCACCTATCAGGTATTGAAAATGATGTTTTTCAATACTTAGATACTGAATATGTGCTGCCTATAGGACCTCACACACTTGAGAAATTAAGATAATAATGAGCATAATTGCATGATGATAGAGATTGCTTCCTCACTCTTTGATGCTGAGTTTGAAGATGTCAAAACCTACACCTCTTCAAAGCAAATGTTGGATAAATTGAAGATGGTACATGGAAGAGATGCTAATGTAATAAGAGCCAAGGCAAAAAGCCTAAGAGGGAGGTTTGATGAACTAAGGATGAAAGAAGGAGAAAATATCACTCATTATAGCTACATAATAAAAGAGGCAGTCAATGTTATCTTAGGATTTGGAGGTTTACTTGAAGAAGAGACAGTGGTAAGTAAAATCCTAAGAACCTTACTACCTGTATATGCCATTAGAGTATCTTCTATATGAGAAATGAGAGTAGTTGCAAACAATAATGTTACTCTAGATAGTCTGATTGGTAGACTGCTTTCATTTGAGATGAATAATTTTGATAACAGTGTCTTACCATCTATAGAGTCTGCATTTACATCTTCTTTGAAAATAAGTAAGTCAAGTCATAAACACACTATGAGGAATGATACTGAAAGTGATAGTGATAACCAAGGACTTGATGAGACTGAAGCATTAATGGCAAGAAGATTGCAGAGAGGAAAAGGTAGATACAAAGGTAAATTACCACTTGTATATTTTAATTGTAAAGAGGTTGGACACTTTTCTGCTAGATGTCCTAACAAAAGAGAATATGAGAGAAGTAATGACAGATCATATGAAAAGAAATTTTACCGAGGTGATAATAGAGATTACCAAAGAAACTGACAATTTGAAAGAAGAGATACCCAAGACTAAAAGGACAAAGGGAAGGAAGCTTGTTACCTAGCTAAGAACAAAGCTAAAGATACTGACACCAAATCTGATGAAGACATTGAGATAGTATTTGTATCCATGAAGGATGATTCAAAAAAAGAAGAAGAAAGGTATGTTGAGACTGAACTCGTATCTAAGGTTAGTAAGAATGATGTCTAGATTATAGATAGTTCCTGCACTCACCACATGGCCGGTGATAAACAAAAGTTTGACACTTTTGATTACTATAATGGTGGTTCAGTAAGAATGGGTAATGACACACCTTGTCCAGTTCAAGGTAAATGAACCATAATGTTGAATAACCTGATCAAATGTGAAAATGCATACTAGATAAAAGGAATTAATTATAATCTATTGAGTGTTTCACAATTGAATAACACAGGTCACTGAGTAGCATTTGAAAATAAGAAGGCAAAGATCTTCAATGAATGCGGAAGGTTGATCAGAACTAGTGAACAAACAAAAGGTAACCTTTTCTAGCTTGATGATATTAACACTTGTTTAATGGATAGAAATGAATACATATGGTTATGGCATAAGAGATTATGTCATGTGAATTTTGACAACATGATAAAGATAAGAAATAAAAGGAAAGAAAGAGGCTTACCAAGCATGTTAAATCCCAAGCATATCATGTGTAGGAATTGTCAAAAAGGTAAGATGACAAAGTCTAGTTTCAAGAGAAAAGCCCATACATCTAATGCAATTCTAGAATTAGTCCATACTGATCTATGTGGACCCATGAGGACAAAGAGTTACTATGGTGATAGGTCATTCATTCTCTTTGTAGATGATTATTCAAGAATGATGATAGTTATGCTCTTACAAAAAAAATCAGAAGCTTTCAAGATGTTTAAATGGTATAAAGCTATGGTAGAAAAACAAATTGGTAAGGAATTAAATTGCTTAAGATCATATAGAGAAGGGGAATTTGTTTCAGATGAATTCAATAACTTCTATAATGAGCATGGAATTAAAAGATAGGTTTCTGCACTAAGAACACCATAGCAAAATGAAATTGTCAAGAGGAGAAACATATCCATTTTTTATTGTGCAAGAACATTGATGAAAGAGAAAAGAATCACTCAAGCATTCTGGAGGGAAGCTATTAGTACTTCTATCTACACATTGAATAGAGTATAATTAAAGAAAGACACCAAGAAGACACCCTATGAGATATGGTATGGTTACAAACCCACTTTAAGTTACTTCAAATTTTTTTGGTAGTGTTAGCGAACAAATTTGTCTTTTTATAAATAATCTTTTAAGTTTTCTCTATCACCCTTAAAAGACAAACTATTCTTAATAGTTGGGTAAGTGTATTTTATAATCACTTCCCTCTGAATTTTATAATAG
>MU224778.1:2552429-2572306 GCA_018584345.1 Thuja plicata | reverse complement strand
ATCATTCTTTGATGATATGTTTTGAAACAACTAAAGAAGTACATATAACTAGGTAATGAATAGGAAGGAAACACAGTCACTTCCACAATAGCATTTCATGAAAAACATAAACAACTTTGACTGCAGATAATTGATAATAGACAAAACTCAAGATTTAGATACCATGAAACAACTGACTAAGATATAAAATAGATCAACTATATGCCAACACAGGGAACTTTGCTCAAAATCATAAACAACATAGATTCATTGATTTTTCTGTCATATACTTCAAAAATTACTACACAGGTAATTATCTAAAATTAAATTTTGTTCACAGCAATCACCTTCTGAATTCTAATTATCAAAAACTATCTATCTATCAAAGGTTTTTTCAACCCTTTCAAAGTTTTAGCAGCCAGAATAAATAGCAGTAGAGCTCTGAGAGGCCTCCCAAAAAACATGGCCTCTCGGTGAAACAGTTAAGTAAAAAATCCATCAGTCAGAGGACACGCATCCTTGAAATTTAGCATAACAATAAAGTAAAAATAGGAAACTAGATGGCAGAATCAGGTTCTTTATCCAAGGCATGATCCTCGCTTGTCGCTGGGATCCCTTCTTAATTGGTAACCAATTGGGTCAGTTTCCATTCTTTGTACGCTTGAACTAACTCCTTGGCAAGCAACAGGTGTGGGATCTTAGAGTTCACTATTCGGGCCATGGAGGCATCTTTATTCCAACTCAGCTTTTTCACCCTATCAGTAACATTAGATAACTGATCAACACACAAATAAAGCATGGATTCAATCCTTGCTATCTAGGTCAAATCAGAGGCCTTGGGCTGAATCTTGTCTCTGATGGTTTTAATAGCTGATTCAAAAGCATCCAAGGCACCTTTCAGTTCTTGTTCACTGAAGACAAAGGGGTAGGTATAAGTGAAATTAATAATTTTCAACTCTATAAGGGTAGCCTTTTGGATTTTCTTTGCTTTAGCTTCATATTCTTTTTTCTGTGTAATAGCACTTCTTATCAGGGAAATGCGCTAGCTGATGTTTTTTTTGAGTATGAAGAAATAAGACTCCTCGGCACCTTTCAACAACTTTTCTGCACAGAGTTTACCAAAGCCATGCCTTTCAATCTCCATAAATTTAGTCATCGCTAACACCCACTTTTCTTCATCCATGCTCCATACTTGTCATTGAGCCTGCAATTCCTCTATAGCTATCTCAGTGTTATGGAGGACTGAATAAGAATGTTTGGTGCCATCCATTCATCCACTAAAGAAACTAGAGTTTGTCCCCTTTGAACTTGATTTAGTAGATTCTTATTTTCTTTGGAATTGGGGTCAAACACTTGAGCAGACTGAGACAACGGGGTAGCATCAAAGTTGCAAAATGCGTTAATAAACTGAGAAAGTGAAACAATGGTCTATTTCAATTCTTTCATTTCTTTTCTATCATGCACCGATGTAATCAGCATTTGCTGGGCTATTTCTTTGAACAAGTGGTTTTTCCCGGCTCTGGCCATTGTTCCCAACTCAATTTTGGTTACTTCAAAGTCCTCAAATCCCACATCTGGTTTCTCTTCCTTGGGTCTATAAGTAGCAACCTTGGCCATCCACTTTCTAGTCTTAGCATTAGCAAACATGCATGCTGTGCTTTTTACCTTCTTGGTCTTAGGAGTTTTCTGAGTGTACTTACTCACAATATCTTGTACTGGTATGGATGTAGGAATCAGACTCCGCTTTTTATTGACCGAGGAAGTTAGCCATTTGGGCATGTCACTGGTCGATGTCGGTTGGGGACCAACCTTAACAGGAGTATCCATCAGATCAAAGGTTACGTCTTCAAGATCAAAAAGATCTTTCCCAATTTGGTCTTCATCACCAATCTGATAATTCAAATCTTCAAACTTATCATCTTCTAGATTTACTGTCTCCGTCTGTTCTTGAGTCATCTTTGCCTTCTTTTGGGATCAGGAGCGTGACCTGGTGATATGCTGAGGAGAAACCACAGATGAAAGTTCTGCAAGAGACTTCTTTTTAGATTCTTTCTTTTGCTGCTTACCAGATGAACATGCATTATCAGATGTTTTAGGTATGTTAGAAACAAAGGGGGAAGAAAATGAAATGGAAGATTTATTTCCAATCTTTTTAGGACTAGACTGCCCTTTCTTTCCTTGCATCCACTTCTCAGTTAATTTCAGAACACGCTGTGTTCTGCTTTGAATGTCATCATCTTCCTCTTTTGACCAGTCAACATCTACCTCTTCAGTATTGAGAGGTCTTTTGAAATTAGGTTCAATAAAATCAGAGCCATCATCTGTCACTCCCTCTATGCTGAATTGTATTCTCATTGACAAAATTTGAGAGATACAGAGTCTACTATGGCTTCTGGTCATGACTTGAGATTTGTTTGCACAATCTTCCTAGAAATCCTCTAAATGGGGAACTTGGAACATGTGAGACCTTAAGCCCAGGCTGCCGCTAGCAAAAATTTTATTATCAAAGCCTATTCTTTCTGTATAGTACTTGAAATCAAAATGACCTAGGTCACTTTCGATACTTATAGCATCTTTAAAGGTTAGACATGAAAACTTCCCTAGCTACAATGGAAATAGTTTTTCACCTCGGTCTCCAGGAAGGAAATGCTTTAGCATGACATCAAGCTGTCTACAGATTTCAGCAAAGATAAAATAGTCAAATGCATATCAAAGTAATTTGGTAGGGGCGTCCTCAAAACCACCAATCCTTAGACAAGAGAACTTAGGGAATTGGATTTAATAACTCCCAAACCTAGTCACAAAGTGTTGAGTTTCTGAGCTCATCCTCTTGGCCAAATCTCTAGACATTTCAAAGCAAAGTTTTCCCATAAAAGTATCATGAACTCTTCTGTAATTTTGAATTACACTATATTTACGAAGCATAGAGAAATATTCAAACACACACATGCCATCAACCCAAGGCTCATGAATCATGCCACTCCATACCCTACTACATGCTAGACAATACATGAGATAAGAGGACATATAAAAGCTACAGCTAGTATGCTTGGAACTATTCAACTATTCCCTCATGGATTCTGCAATTAACTCAGCCCAATCCAGCTTATGCTTGCCCTCTAAAATAATTTCTACATAACAGAATAACCAATCTGCAAACAAAGAAGCTTCAGGTGACCCCCCTAACTTTGTGCAACATTACCATGATATCACTAATATGTGGGTGCATGTGATTTCTATTTAATTTCTTGGGAAACCGAGAACCTCCCCTTTGGGAATTTATCAACCAATACTTAGCCATGGAAGTATGGTTCACATCAGCGTTGGGTTTGAATTTAACTAGAGATTGGGCGGGAGAAAAAGGTATGAAAGTCTGTTCTTGGATTTGGAAAGACGAGGCAACAATTCCTCTATTTACGGCCATCAACACTTTGCCATTCCTGTTAAGAATTGAGTCAGTTTGCTGATCATAATGTTTAATACATTCCTAAACAAGCTTAGGGAAAACCACAGCAAGAGGGAAACATGCAGCTATACATAACCCGCTACTCAAAATTTCCATAGTAGGGACATTTTCTTCCACACATGCAGTAAGCCTATCAACTATCCCTTCAATATCATAACCTTCTAGGTTTGTGTCTATTATGATAGAATTTTCATAGACTAAACTAGACACATTCCCAAAGAAATGAAATTATGACTTCATTTTGTAAGAACAGACTGCAAATTGCTACAAAAACCCCCACAAAATTCACCAGCTTTTAAATTTAAACGCTGGAAGAATGACAGCCTGACTTACCTTAGTCTTTGAGGAAAATTCTGCAACTAGAGCTCTGAAAAACCCTTACCTCTGTTCTTTGCGCATATAGAGAACAATAGTAATTCAAAAATGAATGCCAAGGAGGGATTTTAAAGGAAACATCTAGAATGAGTAATTAACTACCCATAATTAAGACAATAATGTCTCAAAAAGAAAAGTGACTGTTCCCACACGCGATCATTTACTACCACTTTGCACAAAATTTTATGTTGCACAAACTCCTCATTAATTCGACAGTTCAGACATGATTTAGCTGCCACTGAAAAGACCTCTTCATTAAAATTTTTACCTGAGTGGGACCCATGCCTAAAAAGACGGTGGCTGTCCTTGATTTATGCCACCTATCATTTTTAGAGATCCTTGAACACTCTTGAACACTCTTGAACAAGTTCAGAGATGTTCGTATGTGTTCACCTTCATTCAAGCCCATTCCTTAATATCCCACCAACACTTTGATACCAAGAGCCAAATCACTTAACTGATAATCTTCCACCCTAGATTGGCCAATGTTCCGTAATCTAAGGATCACAAAACACCTTCCTTTAGCGAAAGCGCTAATCATCCACTTTTTCTTTATACAGAAAATGAACTAGCTTGAACATCCTTGAATGCCCTTGAACAAGTTCAAGGTTGTTCATAGGTGTTCAAGCCTGTTCAAACCTATTCAAACCTGTTTAAAAGATATGTTAGCAAAAGACTTTTCTCTCTTTAATGAGGAAGGATGGAACATATGGGAGAACTTTCACTGGGATTTTAAACATGAGGGCTTAGGCAGCTTGAGATACACAAAATAACAAGGCGACTCTAAAAAAGTAAAATTAAGGACAAAGATCAAGATTTGGACTAACACCGGCTCTGACTGGGGACTGGCTTTACTCAAAATCCAGAGAACTCAACTACTCTAGTTTCGCAAATTACTACAAAAAGGGCTTAGAAAACTCACAAGAAAGGGGAAACACACCAAACAGAAGCAAACCTAACCTAATATATAGAGTAGGACACAAAGACAGAGACTAAAGCTTCAGCAACTTAAGATCTTTCCCATTATAGGAAAATGGTAAGATCGTTCCATCTGGATAAGCCAACCTAAAAGCATTCATTCCCAACTCTTCGGTGATAACAAAGGGACCTTTCCATAGTGACTCAAACTTACTGTGGGCACCTTTAGGATCTTTTCTTTAGTCCCACAGTAGAACTTCATCTCCTTTCAGAAAAATTCTGGGTCTTTCTCTCCTGTCAAAAATGTTCTTCACTCTAGCTTGATGCTCAATAATCTTATCTACCAGGGTTTCTCTTTCTTCTTCTAATTTATGCAAGTACATAATTCTCTTCTCCAAGGAGTCTTTGAAAGTTTGATCTTCAATGGCCATTTGTAGCTTTGCTGTAGAGAGTTCCAGAGGAACTGATACTTGTGCCCCAATTCCATACACCAACTCAAAGGGTTCCATACCGATTGCTCTTTTAAGTGTAATCCTATCAGCCCAAAGGGCTTCAAAAAGCTTCTTATGCCAATTTTCGCCACTATCATCTACCAGCTTTTTTATGATCATTATCAAGTTTTTATTACTTAACTCGGCCTGTCCATTTCCTTGGGGGAAGTAATCAGATGAGTGAGCTAGAGAAATATTGTGTTTGAAACATAAAAGGGAAAGTTCCTATGAAGAGAAATAAGTGGCATTATCTGCCACAATCTTTTGGGGTACACTGAACCGCACCAAAATGTTATCTTTTAAGAATTCACAAACTACTTGAGAGTTATCCTTTTTGGTTGGAATAGCCTCGACCCACTTAGTGAAGTAGTCAGTCACTGTTAGGATATAAATATGACCTACACTTGACTGAGGACTGACAGGGCCTATAAAATCAATACCCCATTGCTTGAATGGTTCACTCACCATAACTGGTCTTAAAGGCAAAGCAACTAATTGAGGTCTTCCAAAAAATAATTGACATTTTTTGCAATTCCTGATGAATGCATAGGCATCTCTGAACATACTCGGCCAATAAAAACAATTTCAGAGGATTTTGAATGCCGTTACTGTAGATGAGAAATGGCCTCCATAGGCCTCCTCATGAAAGGTTTTGAGCAACTTTAATTGCTGGCTTTTATCTACACATCTTAGAAACGTACCATCAAGACCCCTTTTATATAGCACTCCTTGCCATATTACATACTTAGCCACTTGCAACCTCAGAGTTTGTCTTTCTTTAGGTGATAGCCTTTGTGGACATTCTCCATATGTCAGGAAATAGGCAATGTCGTAGAACCAAGAATCTGTTAAACTAACCAATAATACTTGAGATATTTCAGATTCTGGATTTTCAGGATGACTAACATTTTCTACAATAAATTTACACAAACCCCTACCTCTAACTAGCTTAGTGGGTTTGATTATCAAATCATATTATTGAATCTTTTTCACCCATGCCGCTCTTTTATTCATCGCTATTTCTTGTTGGGTGAGTAATGCTTTCACCACTGGATCAGGGAAAAACACTATAGAATGTGAATGAAGGATGTAGAATCTGAACTACTTAACTGATTTCACCACAGTGAAGGCTTTCTTTTTAATTGGGGTATACTTTAGTTCATGCTTCTTTAAAGGTGTACTCATGAATGCAATGGGGGCTTCATTTCCTAAAACATCTTTCTGAGTTAGAATTCCAGACAGAGTGTGATCAGAGGTGTAACAATAGATGATGAAATCCTTTTTGTAATCCGAGTAAACTAGAGATGGGGCATTGGCCACAGTTGTCTTAATTTCTCAAAAATCCTTTCTACCTTCTTCTATCCATTTAAAAGGATGTTTTTCACTCATCATCCCCACTATGTGCCTTGTCAACTCAGAAAAATCTAGGACAAAAGCCCTCAAAAAGTTAATCTGACTGAAGAAAGATTTGACCCCTATCCTTGTTGAAGGTAGACCGATCTATTGAATAGCCTTGAATCTTTCAGGATCAATTCTAATTCCCTCTTTGGACACAATATGTCCCAATAATTTCCCTTCGGTCACACCAAAAACTAATTTTTTAGGATTAAGTGAAATGCCATGATCTCTACATCTCTGCAACACTGATTTAAGATCTCAGACATGATGTTTCCTCCTTTTGGAGTACACTGTTAAGTCATCAAGGTAAATTACTATGATTTTGTTTTTCAGATCACCAAAAGAGGAATCCATTGCCCTTTGAAAAGTTTCCTCGGCATTGATCAAGCCAAAGGGCATTCTATTGTAAGCAAAATTTCCCCATGGTGTAGTAAAAGAAGTCTTTTGTTTATCATCATCAACTACACTTACTTGATTATATCCAGAAAACCCATCAAGTAGAGACATCATTTTTGACCCTTCAACTGCCTATAATACATGTTCCATTTTGGGCAGGGCATAATTATCTTTGAGACTGGCCTGATTTAAATTCCTAAAGTCTACATAGATCCTTATTTCACCATTCTTTTTTCTGACAGGGACAATATTGGCAATCTAGGTTGAATGGTGTATAGGGTAGATGATTCTAGCTTTTAGCATCTTGTCAACCTCTTTTAATATTTCTTCTAAAAATTTGGGATTGTAACTACAAAGCTTTTGTTTAAAAGGCTTTGATTCAGGTAAAAGGCTTCGATTCAGGCTTGAGAGGGATGTGGTGACTAAATTTCCCTTTCTGAAAATCTTTAAGATCACTATAATCCCAAGCAAAAACATTAGTGTAGGCTGTTAACAGGATTTGAAGGTTTTCCTTTTCTTGGGAAGATAGCATTTTACCTATAGAAATCCACTTGGGTTTAGCCATAGTGGCAATGTTCACCTTGTCATATTCCTTTTGCACATCTGATTGAGAATTTTTTCTTGGAACGAAACTATCATCCTTTCAAGAAAACAAGTTCTCTAAGGAAACCAAACCCTTGGGAATTTTGTTGCTTTTTCAGCTGGAAAACTTCTTCTTCTTGTTAGGATTTAGGATTTATCCCTCCGCTGTCTTCATTCATTCCTTCAAAGTATGCAGAAGAGAAAGCTTCTACACATGCCATAAAATCCTTTATCCGGGCATCATCTTCAAAAACTTGTAGGTGTTCAATGTTATCTGGGATAGCTGGTCTGTATATCATCTCAACCCTATATGTTCCTATTTTTAAATCTGGGTGAGGAAGAAGCAGAGATGGTGATACAGCTAGGGAATCAGCCCTTGTATTGAGAATTCTGGGAATAGCTTCTATGGAGAAGGCTTCAAAAGAATCCATCTCATCCCATACCAAATTTCTGTAATGTTTCAAACGTTCATTCTTTACTGAAAAATGACCTTTTACTTGTTTGAAAATAATCTTAGCATCACCTTTTACGACAAGTTCTTTTACTCCCAATGTTTTGGCTTCTCACAGCCCCAACAAAAGAGCTTCATATTCAGTGGTATTATTGGTATTTTTAAAATCCAATTTGTAGGAAAAAGGAATATACTGATCATCAAGCCCTTTGAAGACTACACCAGCCCCTGAACCTGTGGTAGCACAACTACCATCAAATTCCATCAACTAGATTTGTTCATTTCTACCAAGATGTTCACAAAGGGGAGGGGTTTCATTTGAGAAAATCATGTAATTACCAAATTCACAGTCTTCAAATAAAATTTGTGCTTTAGGATCATCAGATGGAATTACAGTGTATTTGTTCTTGGCTTCAGGTTCTAGTTTGACCTTTTTCTTCCCAATTGGGATGATGGCTTCTGACCAATCCATCTTTATTTCCCCGCCCATGTCTCTATAGAAAGTTCTACTCAAGAGCATACCGTAACTTGCAGGTATATATACTACTAAAATGGTCAGCTTGAGCCTTTTATTAGGATAGGCTGCTAAAATAGCTTGAGCATATTTAACTTTACCAATTAAGGGTACTTGTTTTCCATCCATTGAATAACACCTCCCAAAGGTTTTGGTCATGGTTAAACCTAAAGCCTTTGCTACGGATGAGGGAATAATGTTGTCAGAGGCTCCCGAGTCTATAATGTAGTTACTCAATTTGAGGCCATTTAGGAGTAGGGAAATATAAAAGGGGTCAGGCTTCCTAGTTTCATCAAATTCACATTTCACTTCAGGAGTAGGAGTGACAGTAGTGTCTCTCTGGTTCATGACAAATGGTGAGATAACTATAGGGGAATCAAGTGGTTGATCAATTGGGTCAACAGCACATTGGTTAGATTGTGATGAGTCTGCAAGGTCACCTTTCACATATTTGACTAGTTTGTCTAATTCTTTGGGATTTAACCTCAGATATTCTACAGGAGAAATTTGAATAGCAGAAGACTTGCAAAATTATACAATATCAAAAGAAGACAAGTTGGAGTCTTTTCGCACAACCTTAACATCAAGGGTCAAAGAACTAGAAGAAGAAGCAGTACTTACAGGATCCGATTCTTATAGACAGGATTAGCTGGAGCCAGACTATTCTTTGAATAATTTTGATTTTGAGTAAGCATAGCACAAGCAGGATCCCCAAGGGTAACCAGAATATCTCCTCTTTCTGAATCAGATTCATATTCTAAAAAGTATGAACGAGAGTCGCTAGGTCTATCTTGAGGGAGCTCTTCTACAGTACATTCCCCTAACATTTCCTTGGTAGCCTCCATTTGTACATGTCTTTGCATATCAGGAAAAGAATTACCATCATGATCTATTGTTAGATGAAAGGAACACATAACATCTTCTTTTGGTGAAGCTTCTATGGACAATCTTGGTTGATTTGGAGGCAACAGAGGAGTTTTATTGTACCATTGATTAGGTTGTTTTTGACTGATATCTTGATAAGGAGAAGGGAATGAAGATCCCTGTTTAGGTAATTGCCTTTTCAAGGCAATTACATCATTCAATAATCTTTGAATGACTGGATCTATAGGAGTTGAAGTAGAAGGTTGAGAATGAGGATTCTGAACATCTTTTCTTTGTTTCCCAGCTATAATAAGATCATCTTCCAACTCAGTAGCCTATTCTTGGGCAATAGCTAAATCAGCTGGTCTACTCCTTCTCAAGTGGAATCCTATGTCTAAGGGCATAGAATTTACAAAGAAACACTGTTGGTTTTCAGGGGTTGGTCTTTTGGCAATAGGGATTCTATGAATAACTTTGTTGTATCTTGCCACATAATCTCTCATCGGCTCATGAATCTCCTTCTTCATTTGTGTCAATTGTGCTAGCAAAGAATGTTCATCATCAGCTCCTTTAAAACTCCCTTTGAATGTTGTCTTCGTGGTTTTCCAACTTGTGATGGATCTAGCTGGTAGGTGGCCAAACCATTATGCGGCTCCTTCTGAGAGAGATTGAGCAAAGAGTCTTACTGCTACATCTTCATGTTGTACTGCCAGAATGGCAGTAGCTACATTGAATGCATTCAAGTGTTCATCGACCGAAACATTGCCATATCCCGAGAATTTTGGTAAGACTTCTTTAATACCTTTAGGGAGAGGATGATGAGCTCCCAAATTCAAAGGACCAATGGCTGCACCCCATGGCTGAGCCATAACTGTAGTTGGAAAGATTGTAACTAGAGGTGGTGCTTGAATACCAGATAAATTTAAAGCTTGCCAGACACTAGAGGACGAAGAAGAATTGGGGGTAGCTTTAGGAGGAGAAGGAGGTCTACTTTTTTCTTTGGGTCTTATGATGGAAGGGGAGGAAAAATGAAGATTTTGCAAGCTTTCAAAGAAAGTATCAAAAATACCCTCCTTCCCCTGGGACCTAGTGTAAGGTCAAGAATCCAGAATTATTCTAATTTATTACCTTTGAGCAATTTTGTCAACAACTTGTACCTCCTGGGAAATTGGGAGTCCTCTTAACCACTCTCCTATATCTTCCTCTTCTTCTAAAACTAGGAGAACTTGTTGATATTGGTGATAACTGGTCTTTAAACTCCAAGCAATAGTGTTCAAATCATAAATGATATCCTCTTGAGTGTTTTGGAAATTAAGATCTGGTTGGATAACAGGAGGTTGCACCTCCAAATTGGGTATTATCATAGCTGGTAGGACCATAACTTATTCATAAAATAGAACATTAAACATGGGTCTACACTCTAAGCGCTCCCCAATAGAGTCACCAAAAATCTATTAGCGAACAGATTTGTCTTTTTATAAATAATCTTTTAAGTTTTCTCTATCACCCTTAAAAGACAAACTATTCTTAATAGTTGGGTAAGTGTATTTTATAATCACTTCCCTCTGAATTTTATAATAGGTACAGCTCCCTTAAATGATATTCAATCAAATGAGAAAATACTTTAATCAGTTAGCTTTTAACCAAAAAGCTTATAAAAGCAACAATATCATTCTTTGATGATATGTTTTGAAACAACTAAAGAAGTACATATAACCAGGAAATGAATAGGAAGGAAACACAGTCACTTCCACAATAGAATTTCATGAAAAACATAAACAACTTTGACTGCAAATAATTGATAATAGACAAAACTCAAGATTTAGATACCATGAAATAGCTGACTAAGATATAAAATAGATCAACTATATCCCAACACAGGGCACTTTTCTCAAAATCATAAACAACACAGATTCATTGATTTTTCTGTCATATACGTCGAAAATTACTACACAGGTAATTATCTAAAAATCAATTCTATTCACAGCAATCACCTTCTGAATTCTAATTATCAAAAACTATCTATCTATCAAAGTTTTTTTGAACCCTTTCAAAGTTTTAGCAGCCAGAATAAATAGCAGTAGATCACCGAGAGGCCTCCCGAAAAACATGGCCTCTCGGTGAAACAGTTAAGTAATAAATCCATCAGTCAGAGGACATGCGTCCTTGAAATTTAGCGTAACAATAAAGTAAAAATAGGAAACTAGATCGTAGAATCAGGTTCTTTATCCAAGGCACGATCCTCACTTGTTGCTAGGCTCCCTTCTTCATCGGTAACTGATTGGGTCGGTTTCCATTCTTTGTAAGCTTGAACTAACTCCTTGGCAAGTGATAAGTGCGGGATCTTAGAGTTCACTATTCGGGCCATGGAGGTGTCTTTATTCCAACTCAACTTTTTCACCCTATTAGTAACATTAGATAACTGATCAACACACAAATAAAGCATGGATTCAATCCTTGCTATCTGGGTCAAATCAGAGGCCTTGGGTTGAATCTTGTCTCTGATGGTTTTAATAGCTGATTCAAAAGCATCCAAGGCACCTTTCAGTTCTTGTTCACCGAAGACAGAGGGGTAGGTATAAGTGAAATTAATCACTTTCAACTCTGTAAGGGTAGCCTTTTGGATTTTCTTTGCTTCAACTTCGTATTCTTTGTTCTCTATAATAGCACTTCTTATCAGGGCAATGCACCAGCTGATGTTTTTTCTGAGTATGAAGAAATAGGACTCCTCGGCACCTTTCAATGAATTTTCTACATAGAATTTACCAAAGCCATGCCTTTCAATCTCCATAAATTTAGTCATCGCTGACACCCACTTTTCTTCATCAGTGCTCCATACTTGTCATTGAGCCTGCAATTCCTCTATAGTTGTCTCGGTGTTATGGAGGACTGAATGAGAATCTTTGATATACTACTTTCCATTTTTTAGTACCTAAGCCATCCATTCATCCACTGAAGAAACTAGAGTTCATCCCCTTTGAACTTGATTTAGTAGATTGTTATTTTCTTCAAAATTGGGGTCGAACACTTGAGAAGACTGAGACAACGGGGTAGCATTAAAGTTGCAAAATGCGTGAATAAATTGAGAAAGTGAAACAATGGTCTATTCAATTCTTTCTTTTCTTTGGTATCCTACACTGATGTAATCAACATTTGCTGGGCTATTTCTTTGAACAAGTAGTTTTTCCCGGCTCTGTCCATTGTTCCCAACTCAATTTTGGTAACTTCAAAGTCCTCAACTGCCACATCTGGTTTCTCTTCCTTGGGTCTATAAGTAGCAACCTCGGCCATCCATTTTCCAGTCTTAGCATCAGAAAACATGTGCATTGTGCTTTTTACCTTCTTGGCCTTAGGAGTTTTTTGAGTGTACTTACTCACAATATCTTGTACTGGTATGGATATAGGAATCAAAATTTGCTTTTTATTGACTAAGGAAGTCAGCCATTTGGGTGTGTCACTGGTCACTGTTGGTTGGGGACTAACCTTAACAGGATTATCCATCATATCCAAGGTTAAGTCTTCAAGATCAAAAATATCTTTCCCAATTCGGTCTTCATCACCAATCTGATAATTCAAATCTTCAAACTTATCATCTTCCAGATTTACTGTCTCCATCTATTCTTCAGTCATCTTTGCCTTCTTTTGGGATCGGGAGATTGACCTGGTGATATGCTGAGGAGAAACCACAGATGAAAGTTCCGCAATAGACTTCTTTTTAGATTCTTTCTTCTGCTACTTACCAGATGAACCTGCATTATCAGATGTTTTAGGTGTGTTAGAAACAAAGGGGGAAGAAAATGAAATGGAAGATTTATTTCTAGTCTTTTTAGGACTGGACTTCCCTTTCTTCACTTGTAGCCACTTCTCAGTTAATCTGAGAACATGCTATGTTCTACTTTGAATGTCATCATCTTCCTCTTTTGACCAATCAACATCTACCTCTTCAGTATCGAGAGGTCATTTGAAATCAGGTTCAATCAAATTAGAGCCATCATTTGTCACTCCCTCTATGCTGAATTGTATTCTCATTGACAGAATTTGAGAGATACAGAGTCTACTATGGCTTCTGATCATGACTTGAGATTCGTTTGCACAATCTTCCCAGAAATCCTCCAAATGAGGAACTGGGAACATGTGAAACCTTAAGCCCAAGCTACCGCTAGCAAAATTTTTATTATCAAAGCCTATTCTTTCTGTATAGTACTTGAAATTAAAATGACCTAGGTCACTTCCGATACTTATAGCATCTTCAAAGGTTAGACATGAAAACTTCCCTAGCTGCAATGGAAATAGTTTTTCACCTCGGTCTCCAGGAAGGAAACGCTTTAGCATGACAGCAAGCTGTCTATAGATTTCAGCAAAGATAAAATAGTCAAATGCATATCAAGGCAATTTGGTAGGGGCATCCTCAAAACCGCCAATCCTTAGATAAGAGAACTTAGGGAATTGGATGTAATAACTCCCAAACCTAGTCACAAAGTGTTGAGCTTCTGAGATCATCCTCTTGGCCGAATCTCCAGACATTTCAAAGCAAAGTTTTCCCATAAAAGTATCATGAACTCTTCTATAATTTTGAATTACACTATCTTTACAAAGCATAGAGAAATATTCAAACACACACATTCCATCAACCCAAGGCTCATGAATCATGCCACTCCATACCCTACTACATGCTAGACAATACATGAGATAAGAGGACATATAAAAGATACAGCCAGTATGCTTGGAACTATTCAACTGTAGCCTCATGGATTCTGCAATTAGCTCAACCCAATCTAGCTTATGCTTTCCCTCTAAAATAATTTCTAGATAATAGAATAACCAATCTGCAAACAAAGAAGCTTCAGGTGACCCCCTAACTCTGTGCAGCATTACCATGATATCACTAATATGCAGGTGCATGTGATTTCTGTTTAATTTCTTGGGCAACCAAGAACCTCCCCTTTGGGAATTTATCAACCAATATTTAGCCATGGAAGTATGGTTTGCATCAGCATTGGGTTTGAATTTAACTAGAGATTGGGTGGGAGAAAAAGCTGAGAAAGTCCATTCTTGGATTTGGAAAGCCAAGGCAACAATTCTTCTATTTACGACCATCAACACTTCACCATTCCTGTTAAGAATTGACTCAGTTCGCTGATCATAATGTTTAATACATTCCTGAACAAGCTCAGGGAAAACCATGGTAGGAGGGAAACATGCAGCTATACATAACCCGCTACTCAAAATTTCCATAGTAGGGACATTTTCTTCCACACATGCAGTAAGCCTATCAACTATCCCTTCAATATCATAACCTTCTAGGTCTGTGTCTGTTATGATAGAATTTTCACAGACTAAACTAGACACATTCCCAAAGAAATGAAATGTTGACTTCATTTTGTAAGAACAGACTGCAAATTGCTACAGAAACCCCCGCAAAATTCACCAGCTTTTAAATTTAAAAACTGGAAGAATGACAGCCTGACTTACCTTAGTCTCTGAGGAAAATTCTGCAACTGGATCTCCAAAAAACCCTTACGTCCATTCTTTGCGCATATAGAGAACAACAGTAATTCAAAAATGAATGCCAAGGAGTGCTTTTAAAGGAAACATCTAGAATGAGTAATTAACTACCCATAATTAAGACAATAATGTGTCGAAAAGAGAAGTGATCATTCCCACACGCGATCATTTACTGCCACTTTGCACAAACTTTTATGTCGCACAAACTCCTCATTAATTCGACAGCTTAGACATGATTTAGCTACCACTGAAAAGACCTCTTCATTAAAAGTTTTACCTGAGTGGGACCCATGCCTGAAGAGACAGCGGCTATCCTTGATTTATGCCACCTATCATTTTTAAAGATCCTTGAACACTCTTGAACACTCTTGAACAAGTTCAGAGATGTTCATATGTGTTCACCTTCATTCAAGCCCATTCCTTAATATCCCACCAACACTTTGATACCAAGAGCCAAATCACTTAACTGATAATCTTCCATCCTAGATTGGCCAAAGTTCCATAATCTGAGGATCACGAAACACCTTCTTTTAGCGAAAATGCTAATCATTCGCTTCTACTTTATAAAGAAAATGAACTTGCTTGAACATCCTCTAACACCCTTGAACAAGTTCAAGGTTGTTCATAGGTGTTCAAGCCTTTTCAAAGCTATTCAAACCTGTTCAAAAGATATGTTAGCAAAAGACTTTTCTCTCTTTAACAAGGAAGGATGGAACATAGGGGAGAACTTTCACTAGGATTTTAAACATGAGGGCTTAGGCAGCTTGAGATACACAAAATAATAAGGCGACTCTAAAAAAGTAAAATTAAGGACAAAGATCAAGATTTGGACTAACAGGTAGTTAATTTTATATTTTGAAAGATGATAGAAATAGAAAGCTTGACTCCAAAAGTGAAGAAGGATTCTTTCTAGGGTATTCCACAAAGAGAAAGGCTTATAAGTGTCTTAACAAGTCCTCTAATAAGATCATTGAAATTGCAAATGTCTGAATAGATGAATATGTAGAGAAAAATGATAAGGAAAGTAGAAAAGAACCAAAAGACTACAATAGGTTTGTTTACAATGAAAAACCTGACACTCTACTTGAGCAACAGTGTATCTCTTCTGAGTAACAAAACATTGCACCCTATCATCAGGCTGCAATTACCAAAAATTAGGAAGATACTCAAAATGATGTTCCGAATGATGGAGATCAGAATGAAGGTTAAGATGATGATCATAATGATGGACAAAGAGCTAAACCAAAACTTTCCAAGTATGTCATAAGACATCATCCACATAATCAAATCATAGGAGACAAGAAGGCTAGAATGAGAACAAGAAGTAAGTCACTAAGCACTAGATGTTTAATTTGTGATTTTGAGCCTAAATCTGTTAATACTGCTCTAGAAAATGAATAATGGATTAGTGCTATGAATGAGGAAATAGAACAGGTTGACAATAAAAAGACATGGATACTAGTACCGAGACCAGATGACAAGAATGTCATCGGTACCGATTGAATATTCAAAAACAAGCTGAATGAGAATGGAGAAGTCACAAGAAACAAAGCATGGTTAGTATGCAAGGGGTATGCACAAGAAGAACGTATTGATTATGGAGAAACCTTTGCACCCATTTCTAGACTAGAAGGAGTTAGAATATTACTTGCTTATGTTGCATTCAAAGGATTCAAGGTATACCAGATGGATGTCAAATCTACATTGTGAAATGGAATACTGGAAGAAGAGGTATACATTAAACAACCAGAAGGGTTTGTTGATCCAGAAAAGAGAAACATGGTATGTAGACTACATAAAGCCTTGTATGGATTGAAACAAACACCTAGAGCCTGGTATGAAAGACTTCACTCCTATCTTATAAGCGTTGGATTTGTAAGAACAAGTGAGAATAGTGATCTGTATCTAAAAGAAGATACTGATGATAACATTATGATTGCTGAAATATTTTTTGATGATATCATATTTGGGGGTAATGATATGTTATGTAAATCTTTTTCTAATGAAATGATCAAACAGTTTGAAATGTCTATGTTTGGAGAGATCAAATTATTTCTTGGTCTACATATTATTCAACAAGATGAAGGCATATATATCACTCAATCCAAATACATCAAGGAAGTGTTGAAGATATTCAAGATGGAAGATTCCAATATAGTTGGAAAACCTATGGCTATCAGATGTAAGCTAACAAAAGAAGACAAATAAAATGAGGTAAACTAGACCCTGTATAGATCAATGATTGGAAAACTAATGTATGTTGTTCATACCAGACTAGATATAGCACACGCGGTTGGAATAGTTGCTAGATTCTCTTCTAATCCCAAAGAAACACATATGACTGCTGTTAAGAGAATTCTGGGATATCTAAAGAACACCGAGGACTATAGCTTATGGTATAAAAAAAAGGAAAAATTTGAGCTTCAAGTCTATAAAAATTCTGATTGGGCTAGAAACTTAGATGAGATGAAGAGCACAACTGGAGGAGCATTCTTCATGGGTGACAGAATTGTCACATGGATCAGCAAGAAGTAAGGATGCATCTCACAGTCTAATGCAGAAGCAAAATATGTGGCTGCTACAAACTAGTCTAATATTGCATTGATCAAACAATTGTTGGAAGGTATGAATATAAAGATTCTTGACCCAATAATTATCTATTGTGATAATACCAGTGCAATTAACATATCAAAGAATCCAGTCATGCATGCTAAGACTAAGCATATTTCTATCAAGTATCACTACTTAATAGAACAAGTGAAAGAAAAATAAGTGATACTAGAATATGTTCAATCAAAGGAACAATTAGCTGACATATTCACCAAGCTATTGCTGAAAGATACATTTGAGTACCTGAGAAAGAGACTAGGGGTCTAGCCCCTGTCCCTCGATCAGTAAACTAACTAGGAAATTGCATCAGCCTATACACAACTTAGAAGATCATTCATTTTGATGAAAGCAAAGAAATGGATTGTAAAGATACATCTATACACAGTAAGGTACAAATATACACCAAACACTAGAGATAATTTTGGCTAATATAGAGCTATATTGCTGATGGAAAGGAAATTCAAGGAGTATATTATAAAAAGGTGAAAGAATATAAATTTGGCATGATCAATGTTTACTTTGGCATTGTTGTCAAAGGGAGAGAATATCAAGATGGGAGAGAATATCCCGAGGAGATCCAAAGGAGAGAGATTATATATACATATGAAATATCCATCAAATGGAGAGATGTAACCTATAAGGGAGAGAATATTCAAAAGGAGAGAGTTACAATTCAAATATCCATCATGAAAGAGAGAATACATACTAAGGGAGAGATTGATGTCAAAAGAAAAAAGAGATGATCAAGGAGAGGAACATTCAGGGGAGAGAACATATTAGAAACAAAGACAAAAGATGATACATCTATCTAGTAAATGGATTGAATATTTATGAAGGAACTCTACAAGAAACAAATCTATCTATATGAGCTTACCTAGAGCCAAACATTTGTATTGGTTATAGAACAATAAGATTGGTAGTTTGATGAACTACAACTAATATATTTCAAGTTATACTAGTAATAGTATAGTGTGTTAATGTAGTGTGTTTCCATCAATGCCAAAGGGAAAGATTGATGAACCATAACTGATTGAATATTTGAAGATGTTAAGTTGATCATCAAAATATATAAAGATAATGCAAGACATTTAATCAATTAATGGATTGTATTGTCATTGATGTCAACTTGATATAATTTGTTTGGTTATATAGAAAGTGTCAAAGACTTCAAAGAACCAGAAAGATAAAGGTTATGCTATCAGTAATGAAGAAAAGTTTAGTATTCACAAAGTGACAACAGACACTGACACAAATGCACATTGACGGATAGAGAACCCCAAGAAGAAAATTCATAGTGAGGCCTGAGCAAGAAACCCGGCAAGAATTACCGACAAGCAGAATCACAAGCATTAACAATGGACAAAATTTCACAGTGTTACCCGACAGACAGACAACCCCAACAAACAGACAACCCCGATGGAGATACCCAAGGAGAACTGGAGTGTTGACCAAAGCTAACAAAAAGTTAAAACACTAAAAAGAACTCGAGTTCAGAAATGACAAAAGACTTAGATGGAAAGAGATAAAGAAGGAGATAAATGGTTGTTAATGTTTTTTTCATCGACAAGTTTAAGCCAGAGATAAGTAAGAGATTTAAAGTAGTTTTATTCTAGTTGTTAAAGAGAAACCTATGGGATAAAACTGAAGTATTGTTTTAAAGAAAGATTGGCTAGAATTGCAAATCACGCCAAGAACAAGAAATTCAAGAACTTAGAAATAGTTGAATCATGTCTACAAAGAGACAATCTAATTCATTATGAATTAGGGGAGTGAATAGAAAAAAGGATGCTGAAGAGAAACTGATGAAGAACAACTTCATATAGTCCTAATCAATCAAGCTGAAGAACAAACCTATATTTCTATGGACATTGAGCAATAGAGAAGCACAAAATCACCAAGTAGAAATTGTAACCACCTGAATTTGGTCTGTCGTAACTATGGACCCTATTTTCCCTAAGTGTGATCATACCCTTGATTTATGTCCAAATGACCCTGTTACTTCTTGGCATAATTCTTTTAGTCAATTTAATATCCTAGGTGATTTTTATCACTGATTTATATTAACTATTATAGCCATACAATTCAAATCAATTTCAACCAATCAAATCAAATCAAAATCAAACATGGCTATAGTATTTAATTAAAAAGGAATTAAATAAATCCCTAAATCAAATACCCACTTGCAATTAACCCATTCCCCAAGCCTATTTAATTTAATTAAAATGGCTATAGTTCTCTAATTATTAAAAAGCAATTTCATTGTTTAAATAATTAATTCCTATATTTTTAAATGAATTAAATAAGTTTATTTCATTTATTAATATTCTC
>MU224778.1:2407032-2538084 GCA_018584345.1 Thuja plicata | reverse complement strand
GCTGGACTTTCTTAAAGTCCATATTCTCTTACATCCTCCCTTCCCTCTTTAAGGCCTTCATTAATGCCTTCATTAATATGAAGACCTTAAGCCCATGTCTCTCCCATGCCTTATTAATGCCTTGGGCCTTAAAGACTCTTACATATTCATTTATGAGCCTCCAAATTCATAAATGAACCTTGTCCCCCCGCTCTCTCTCCCATTCTTCTATAAATAGAAGACTGTTTTGAGAGCAAATAAGCCTTCATCTTAGATCAGAAATACATTGTTATGCTGTTAGCTTCACTCTAGACTTACATTTCATATATTATCTCATGCTAGTTCTTAGTTTTCATTTCATGTTTTAAAGCTAGATTGTATGCTTTTTCTCATTTTTAGTTTAAATTCTAATCAAATCCTTCATGCTAGGATAGTATTGGTCACTGATTTTGAGCATATTCTGAGGGCTAAATATGCAACTAATCACACTCTTTCTAGTTAGAAGGCAATAGGCAGATATTAGTGGTTTTACATGTTTTAACTAACCTTTCAAGCTAATGTAATGACCTATTGAGTGTTTGTGTCATTTTCAACAGGTACCCATTTACACACCACAGAAATAAGTGGAGCAAAGGTATTGAAAAGATACATTGATCAAAAAGGTATAATGAGCTTACAATAGATCTAAAAATTTGCAAGTCTATAGTTGTATATGTGAACAGATCATTTACTATTTCTATTTAACCATTGGATCAAAAAGTCTCTTAACTGAGCAAGACTTAACAATGCTTTCTATATTGAGATACATCCCAAGGAGTATCAAAAATTTTGGTCATGAAGATAGCAGGAGATTCCAGATACCAATTGACAAACTACACTGGGTTTGGTCATAAAAGGTAGCATAGAGATGCCTGATATCAAGTGAAAAACTATTCTATTTAAATCTTCTATCAAGGTCACACCTAACACTGTGTTTGTAACCTTTAACATGGTTGGCTCTTCACCAAGCTCACTTCAGAAGAGTGAAAATTTTGGGTTATCGGTCCCAAGTGGTTTTTCCCTTAACACGGTTTCCACATTAAAAATCCATTTGTCAATGTGTTTATGATTCATTACTTTAGTGTTTTGCATTACACATAACTAATCTAGATTGATTAGTATACACTAAGAAATTTACTGTATTTCAGTAAATGAAAGACTGCTAATTAGTAAATTGTAAGAATAAGGTTTAACAGTGAACTCTGAGCATTAGTTATTTGTTGAGATTATTTCAAGGCATTCATTTTGTGGGGCTAAAGATAACTTGAGATTTCTGTTTAAGATATAAAGTTTTTGTGGTTTATTTATTGGAATAATTTTGTGGCCACTGATTCATCCCCCAACTCAGTTATTCTAACAGAAACTTTATATTTAATCATCAAACTTCATACATGTCAGGTTGTAAGGCCTTCCCAGTTACAACTAAAACATTCAAAATCTATTCATATACTATTCTACATGCGAGATCCATAATCTCTAGCTTCTTCTTCCTAAACTTCACTACCAAATCCTCTCATAAAACTATGAACAAAACATTACATATATACAAGAGACTACCGAAAAGGTCATCCCAAAAGATCCTCAAGATCCAACATAGGAGAAAGTAAAAAACCATATTTAGGTCCACAAATTCCCCAATGAGAAATCCGACATCAATACTATGACAAAAATTAACTGCAAATGTCAGCCCGAAGATATAACAAAAGAAAACCTACTTGGTGAGATAGGAAAAAAGAAACCACCAAGCAAACAAAAAAAATCTACCAAGACCGTTCGGTGAAACTAGGCCAAGAACAGTAACTGAGTTCAATAGTGAACCAAGATAAGAACCTTCAACCGAGAACTCCAGATTAGTTATCGATCAGTTTAGCAAAAGTCTCCAACAAGTTACCGAGCTCAAAAGAAAACATATTTTTGGTTAACAGAATATTGCCATGAACCCAAGATGCTCTTGCATTAGACACCTAGGGCTGAAAGAACTGATTATCTGAATCATGTGTGAGTTCTAACTTGATCTGAATCTAAATTAGATTGAGAAATCCATGTAGAGTCTTGAATCAGTTTGTTCTTCTACTTTACCAAGTATTCCATTTAATCCTTTCCTCTTATGCTTCTTCAAATTATTTGTTCCAAAATATGTTCAACTTCTTCTATCTATTTCTTAGGATAATCACTCAGAACTACCACTTCTTCATCAAGTTCATGATACTCATACAAATCTAAAATATTTAATATAGGTGATATGTCCATGTCATCAGGTAACTCTACTTCATAATCATTTCCACTATCAAACTTTGTCAATATAGTGCAAGGACCAAATTTCTTTATTTTCAATTTACCATAAGTTCCAGTAGGAAATTTTCCTTTCTTCAAATGAACCATCACTTCATCACCAACCTCAAAAATCTTATGTCTTCTTGATCTATCTAAACTATCCTTGTATTTTTTATCACTTTTCTCCGACTTATGTTTCACTTCCTCATGCAATGAATTCATAAACTCAGCAAATTCTTCTCCTTCAACACTCCTCTTCTCTTCTAGAGCAATATATCTCAAGTATGATATACCTCTCAATTGTATGCCAGTAACAATATGAAAAGGTTTCTTTCTAGTACTCCTATTCACTGAATTATTATATGCAAACTCTTCTTGTGCTAACATAAAATACCAATTACTCAGTTTTTCTCCAACTAAGAATCTCAATAGGTTACCTAAACTTCTATTTACAACCTCTATTTGTCCATTAGTTTGTGGATGAAATGTAGAACTATACTTCAACTCGGTGTCCATCTTCTTCCAAAGAGTTTTCCAAAAATAGCCAACAAACTTACTATCTCGGTCAGAGATGATACTCTTTGGTAATCCATGCAATCTGACAATCTCCTTGAATAAAATATCTTCTATATGCACTACATCTGATGTTTTCCTATATGGTATGAAATGTGTCATCTTGGAAAATCTATCGACAATAATAAACATGGAATCATTACCTCTTGCTATCCTCGGTAAGAGAAGAACAAAATCTATGCTGATATCACTCCAAGTTCTCTCAGGAATAGAAATCAGGGTATACAATCTAGTATTCTGACTTACTCCTTTTTCAACTTGACAAAATCCAAAACTCTTCACAAATTCTAAACATCCTTATACAACCGAGGCCAAAAATACCTTTTCGTTGAGTAAACTCAATGTCTTATCAATGCCAAAATTTCTATCCAAACCACTAGTACACTTCTCATTTATCAAATTTCTTCTTATAGATCCTCTTGGTATTCATAAATGAATTCCTTTGAACAACATATCTTCTTGAATGAAATAGCCTTCAAACCTACTCAGTTGATCTAGAATAGGTGCTTTGCACATTCTCCATGGCTCAAAAAAATCAGGGTCAATTTCATACAAATTCTTCATATCATCAAAACCAAGAACCTCAATTCTGATTTCAGTCAACAAATATGTTTTTATACTCAATGCATCAACAACTCAGTTGGATAGTCCACTCTTATGCTTTATCACAAATGTGAAATTCTACAAATACTTTACCCATTTCATATGCTTCTGAATCAAATTATTCTAACTACCCAAATATTGTAAAGCCTTATGATAAATATACAACACAAATTCACTCGGAATCAAATAATGTCTCCATTTCTTTAGAGATTGCACAGTAGTATAGAATTCTTGATAATACACATAATATTTCCTTTTAGCATCATTCAACTTCTCAGTAAAGAAAGCAACATGTTTACCTTCTTGACTCAACACAAATCGTATTGCACTCCCACTTGCATCACATTCAACTTGGAATACCTTATTGAAATTAGGTAAGGCTAACTTAGGAAATTCAGCAACCTTCTATTTCAAAGTCTCAAAACTCTTATTAGCTCCATGTGTCCACTTGAATTCTCCCTTATCTCCTCTCATTGTCTCAGTCATAGCTTTGCAAATTGAACTGAAATTTCTAATAATTTTTTGGTAAAAATTTGCTAATCCATGAAATGATATTACCTCAGTGACATTCTAAGGTGTAGTCCAATCAAGTATAGTTTCAACCTTCTCAGGATTTATCTTCAAACCATCAGCTGAAATAAAATATCCTAAATACACAAGTTCTTCTTTAATGAAGGAATACCTTTTCAAATAAATCAGCAACTTTTCCTCTTTCAATCTCTACAATACCTGTCTAATGTGCAACAAATGATCTTCTCTAGTCTTACTGAATATCAGAATGTCATCCAAGTACACAATCACAAATTTACCCAAGTATTTCTTCAAAACCTCATTCATTAACCTCATAAAAGTACTCAGAGCATTAGTTAAGCCCAAAGGCATAACCAACCATTCATACAAACCTTTTTTTTCTTGAAAGAAGTCTTCTAGTCACCACCTTATCTGATTATGATATGATGATATCCACTCTTCAAATACATTTTGGTAAAATATTTTTCTCCACTCAAACAATCCATTATATCATCCATTATCAGTATAGGAAATCGATACTTAACTATTATCTTTCTTATAGATCTTGAATCTCCATTCTTCATAGGTGCCAACATAGCTGGTACTACACAGAATCAAAATTTATTTGATCAAACCCTTTTGTAACAAATCATGAACTTGGTAGTTGAGGTCCTCATTCTCAGTTGGTGTCAATCTGTGTGGTGCCTTGTTCAAGAAACTAGCTCAAAGAATTAGATCCATACAATGACTAATATTTCTCATCGTTAGTAAACCATCAGGTATATTAGCTAAAATGATCTCCTTGTACTCAATGAGAAACTCCTCAACCTCTTCAAGAGATTTATCTTCTATTTTATCACTTGGTTTGTTAGGAATCAAAGCATAACATATATCATTTCTCTTTAGATCCTTAACAAATTGTCTACCTTCCATCAAACACACTTCACAGATATACATATGTGACCAACAGATTCTTCAACCATAGGTAGCAATATTTGCCTCTTGCCATAAACCCAAATAGTATATTTTTTCATTATTCCATAATGTATAGCATGTCTATCATATTTACAAGGTCTACCCATCAAAATATGACAATAATCCATAGGCATAATATCACACAACTTATCATAATACTTTCCAATTTTAAGATTCACAAAACATTGTTCACTTACCATAAGTGTATGATCATCCTTGATCCATGAAATCTGATAGGGCTTTGGGTGCTTCAATCTTTCCAACTACAAATTTGTAACCATTTCCTTAGATACCAGATTCTATGAACTTACACTATCAATAATCACTTTCCAAACTTTGTCTGAAACTCTGCATCTGGTCTTGACAAAACTCTTTCTTACCAGATCTTGCTTATTATTTTCACTCCATAATATTCTTCTAACTGTCAGGTTTCCTTCCTTCTCAAGTTCATTCAGTTAATATTCTTGCAACAAATCATTTTTTCTACTACTGACCTTCTTTGTTGCATGTGTACACTCAAATGATCTATGTCCCCCTTCTCCACAATTGTAAAACATTCCTTGGAATCCTCTTCTGCCATATCCACCTCAAGAATAATTACCTCTTCCTCTAAATGAACTTCCACCTTTCCACTTGGTCTTTCATTTTTCTTGACCTTTCTTGCCCTGATCAGATCTACTATTTTCACCATAAGATCTACCTCTTCCTTTAGGGAATCTACCACCTTTTCCTCTTTTTCTTTT
The DNA here is from genome assembly GCA_018584345.1 of Thuja plicata. Classification (NCBI taxonomy): domain Eukaryota; kingdom Viridiplantae; phylum Streptophyta; class Pinopsida; order Cupressales; family Cupressaceae; genus Thuja; species Thuja plicata. The sequence continues at coordinate 2,532,388 of MU224778.1, read as the reverse complement.
CTCATGTCTTTTATTTAAGTTATGCTCAGCTTTTAGGGAAAAATGATAAGCCTCCTCAATACTCTCCATCTTTACCAAACTGATCTCTTCTTGAATAAAACTCCTTAATTCATTCAGGTACCTTGCAATTCTTTCCACCTCATCTTTAGCATGTTCAAATATGATATCTATCCTATAAATTCTTAAGTGTAATCCTTCACAGAGAAATATTTCTACTTCAAACTTTGCATTCTCCTAACTAGGTTAATTTGATAATCTCAAGGTAGAAACTTTCCCTTCAAATTGTTTATCATCTTATCCCATACCTTGATTTTGTCTTTACCTTTCTTCTTTTGATCCAATTACAGATTCTCCCACCACATGGATGCATGACCTTTCAATTTTGTGCTTGTAATATTTACCTTTTTCTCCTCTAATATGTTCTCATAATCAAAGTGTTTCTCCATCTTGGTTATCCAGTCTATCAATTCATCTAAATTGAGCTTTCCACTATACTCAGGAGGATTAATCTGTAGTGTGGACTTCAATATTGCAAATTCTTGCAGGAATATTTCTTCTCCTTGGTCCATTATAGGTGTAGGTGTGGCTTGATCCTACACTTCCTTAGTTTCATCATCACTAACATCCTCAAGATATCTTCCTCGGCACTAGGCTATCTCAATAGCTTCTAATCTAGTAGAAATTTATCTTAGCATATCAGCTAAGCCTAGATCTGAATCTCGCTTCCCTCGAACCATCTTGAAACTTTCTACAATTATAGGTCAAATCACAATCTTCTACCCCACAACAAATAACCAACTAGTATTTTCAAGAAGGAACCTCAGATCTAACCTTTCTCTAATACCACATGATGAAAAGAGGGTTTGTACCTAGGGATAAAGGAACTCCCAAACATGAGACCTAATTGTAGAATCACAACTCGGAAGCTCAAACATAGAAAATGAGAGAAGGAATACATAAACTTTATATTTAATCATAAAATTCATACATTTCAGGCTATAAGGCCTTCCCGGTTATGGCCAATACATTCAAAATATATTTAGATACAGTCCTCATACATGTGAGATCCACAATATCTCACTTCTTCCTAAAATTCACTACCAAATCCTCTCCTAAACCTATAAACAAAACATTAGCTGGAAAAGGTCAACCCAAAAGATCCTCAAGATCAAGCATAGGAGAAAGAAATGACCTAGATTTAGGTCCAAAAGTTCCACAATGAGAAATCCAACATTAATACCATGACCAAAATTAACTGCAGATGTCATCTTGAAGATCTAACAAAAAAATCCCACTCAGTGAGACTGGAAATAGGAAACCACCAAGAAAATAGAAACATCCACCGAGACCGTTTGCTGAAACCAGGTCAAGAACAGTAACTAAGTTTGATGGTGAACTAAGATAAGAACCTTCAACCGAGAACTCTAGACTATTTACCGAGTGTTACCCCTCAATATTTGTTGGTGACTAACTCTATATTTCATACTTCTTTCTCTTAAATTTTTCTTTTCTCATCTTGAACTTCCAGTTTGAACCTCTCATTTGAACCAAGTCTCAGTTCAAATTTATTGTTCAATCTCAACTTTCACATCTTATGCTATTGCAGCTTCATTTTGGCTAAGTCATCCTTTAGGCGGTTTCCTCCAATTTGAACTTTTTATTTTAAACTTGTAAAGTTCAATGTTCAATGTTCAAAATAAAAATTTCTAGTGGAAGTCCTTGTGTCTTAACGATTAATGAAGTCACTGCGTCTTACTTGGTAATTCTTGGGTCTAGTCCATTTTATTCAATTTGAACTTTTATTTTTAACCTCTAAGTTCAAAGTTCAAAGTTCAAAGTTTGATGTTTGTGTTAGTAATAATTGAGAGGGGGGGGTGAATCAGTGGCCTCAAAAATTTATCCTTCAAACTTTAACCACTAATCAATAAACATCAGATTATTATGTCCCTATAAGATACATGCCATGAAATACTAATAATGATTTAATCATCTGTCAGTTTTCCTTGTCTGTCCTTATTCTCCTTGATTATCGATAAGCAATATAACTATTTACCAAAACTCAGTAAATAAGTAGAGTATACCGATCAACCCAGTGTTAACTATGTTAGATACAAAAAAATAAAGAAATGAATCATACACACACATAACACATGAATTTTTAACATGGAAACTTTGTTAAGGGAAAAACCACTGGGATTGGTACCCCAAATTTTCACTCTTCTGAAGTGAGCCCTATTAGGAGCCAACCTTGTTAAAGGTTACAAACACACTATTAAGTGTGACCTTGTTAGAGGGTTTTATACATAGAGGTTTTCACTTAGTATCGCGCATCTATTGCTACCATCCTTGAATCATCCTCCTTCTTAGACTGTCAATAGGTATCGGGCAAGTCCAATGCTACTTTCATGAATCAACCTTTTTTTCACTCCTTCGGATGTACCTCAATATATAGAAGACTGTTAAGTCCTACTCTATTAAGAGACTTGATGCTTCAATGGTTAAACTGAAACACTATGACTTGTTCATGATCCAACTTTGAATTTCATATTTTTAGATCTATTTAAGTACATTACCTGTCTGATCAATGTATCAATTCAATTCTTTGTGCTCCACACTTTCTTCTCTATGATGCTGTGCTTCACTGTTCGTCGGTGTCTATAGAATTATTTAGCTCTCCTTCAGCTTGATTGATAAAAAATGTATGAAGTTATTCTTCGTCAGTTTCTTTTTAGCATCGTCTTTCTATTCACTCCCCTTAATCCCTTTTGTAAATGAATTAAGCTTGTATCTTATATAGACATGATATTCATTGTTTCTTGATTCTTGATTCTTGATTATTGGCATGAAAAATAATCCAGCCAATTTGATTTAAAGCATAACTCCTAATTTATCTCATAGTTATCTTCTTTCCAACTGTACAAATATTCTTTAAATCAATCACTTAACTCTGGTCGAATAAAATAAAGAAAACAACTAGTTAAGTCTATCTTTAGCTCTTGCCAGCTAGATATTTTATCATTTTTTGAACTCTCTATTTCCTCAGTCAACTCTATAGTTAGTCATTGGTGACAAATGAGATTTTTGTCGATGTGACTCTAGTTAGCTTCAGGATCTCCATCTATCGGGCATCATTGGATTTTTACTCATTGGGCAACTCTATTTTTAGCTCATCGGGCATCCTGTGGTTTTTCTTCATTGGGCAACATTGTCTTCTACTCATCGGGTATCACTGTGACTTTTCTTCTTTTCCTTTACCGATGGTGTGCACTCCATCAGTGTTGTCTATCACTTAGTGAATACTGGACTTTTATGCATTGTTGAAAGCATAACCTTTTTTCCATTGATTCTTTGAAGTCTTTGGCATTATGTACATGACCGTACAGATGATATCAAGTTGACATCAATGAAAATACAAACCATTAACTGATTTAATGCCTTTCATTATATTCAAATTAACATTATCAAACATTCAATCAGTTACATGTCATCAGTTTGCATATATGAAGTTAGAATTAAAGATGATCAAATAAGGAAATAGGTGGAGTATGGAGAAAGAATATTCTAGGGATTTTAAAGTGTAAGATTTTTATTTTTGAAAGGTAATCATTACACATCAAGTCTGAATGGTTTTAAATGACCATTATTTAATAAAATGTAAGACTTGGTGTCAATTGGGATATGAATGTTTAAGCATGTTGAGTATTTAGGCAAATCTCCCAACTTTTTCTAATAAAAGACAACAACTTTATTCTTCTTTTTTGGTTAAATCATTCCAAATCTGAAGGAGAAAAAAATTTAAGAAGGTAATCTTAGTGGTACGATGAAGTGTCAAGTTGGATGAATTCTGGTAAGTCTATTAAAACTTTATCTTTTCTTATTTTGCAGTCTGTTGTAGTATTGTAAGTTGAAATTCTCTTCTCAGTTTCTTTTGTTTATCTTCTAGAGATTTTATAATTTAAAAAATGAGGTATAATAGGCCTTCTATACCCAAGTCAATGTATTCCTCTATTCTTCTTAGTTTAGTTCTAGAGATGGGAGATACAGACCTTCTTCAAGTAACTATAGAAAAAATTCTAGAGAGGCTCAAAGATCCTAAAGAAGGATCAATGATAGACATGATAAACCAAAGTGGTATGATAGAAGTGGCAACACTTCCCACCATCACCCCTTTCCCTAAGCTAGTTTTTGAATGTATAAATAGGTATGAAAAAATGAAAAATGTATCCATACTATTTCTAGAGAAATTTTGGTGAGAATAGATAGAGGAACCGCTATGAGCATCATGGGTATCCCTGATAAGGAGTTGTATGAATCATGGACTATAGGAAAAACCTATTCATTCTTCTCTAAAAAGGATTATAGAGGTGTAATTTCCACAAGGTGGTTGTTGAATACCAAAAGGGGCAGTTATCAACTCCCCAGTCCTCTCACCCGAGAACATTTCCTTCCAGAGATTAGAGATTTGGTACTTCTATTGAATAGAGTTAAAGGGAACCAACATACTTTTTATTGGGAAGAATGGATGTTTTTCTATATACAGGTATTGTTGAATGGACATAAATTTCTAGATTGGGGTGAGCTAATTGCAGAAAAATTATAGGAAAGCTTTGAAAATTTTGCTAGAATGAAAGGCTTTTACATGTCCTCCTTCCTTTTCAATTTGTTAGCCTATACTAGGGTATGGACTGGTTTACCACATGGACCTTTGGTCCCAAGAATTAAAATCTATGATTATTACCCTCTCTTGCAATTACAGAGGTATTCAAAGGATTTTAACAGAGTAAATGATGTGTTTTTGGGTCAACTATTCTTTGAGATGCAAGGAAACTTGAGGAAGAGGATTTTTGAAGAATCAGTCCAATTGGTTAATACCTATGGTAGCTATTTAATATAGTTCCCTAGGTTCACATATATAAGAGTAGGAGGATTTAAAGGTGAACCCTTAAGGCTTCCTAGGTACATGTTGGACAATCTAGTACTTATGGAGATATGTAGACAATTAGCACTCAATAGTAAAAGCTTGAAACAGAAGGATCTTTCGCGGATAATATTTCCTTTTGAACTTGGATACTACTATTGTAAAACTAGTTATGATGCTTTGAATTTGGTGATAGAGATTAAAAGATTTTACTTTAAAACTTATGTGGCTCATCCCAAATTTCATAGTAAAATCTTTGCACAGTCTTACCTAGGAATGAAAGACAATCTTAAAAATATATTCTAGCTAGAAGCTTACTAGGAGGAGTGTAAGGATGAGTTTGAGGTACAGGAAATACTATGGTCTTGTTTCACATTGAAAAAAAATTTCAGTATGTGGCTTCAGATTAATATCAAGGGTAATGAAAAAGAAGATGTAGAGAGGTGTTAGATTTATAATTCTTGAACATGGTGGAGGCAAAAATTATACCTGAGTTGGACTAGGGTAAAAAGGAGGAAGATAACATACAATCCCAAAGATTTAATTTGATATAGAGAGAATAAAGATGGTTACGTGATGAAATATTGGGAAAATTGTGAGTAACAGAAGATGAAACCTGTGCAGAGAATCAAAGTATTATGGTTTCCTAGAATAAGAAATTTTCTCCTAATCTCCCTATTAATATTGATCTTGCATGTAATACCCACTCATGTTTTTCTTTTTAGTTTGTGATGTCGTACTCTTTTAGGCATTGGTTTAGTTGATTGGCCGAATTCTTTTAGGCTACTTTCATGAGAGTTGTTATTATTTCATTTAATGATGATACTTGATTATGATGTCATGGATTGATCATATGCATAGATAGATGTGATGATGTTTTCATGTTGATTATTATATGTTGATTTTAGATTATGATATACTTACCCCATACTTGCATGTGTATGGTTGTTTTATATGTTGATGTACTTGCTGATGTGTTGTTGTGGTAGAGGATGGAGGCGTAGTTACTTGCTTTACGAGATCCACACGTTCGACCGATCCCTATCATTGTTTGCAATATTATATTATGTATGTACATGTGTGCTCTTTTGGTGACAGGATTGCAGGTACAGGGCATCATCTTCCTTGAATTGATAGTAGTGAGCGTGCCCATAAATATTTGTCTCAATGGTAAAGAGGGGAGGTAACATACAAATCTAAAACCCTAACCTAAGCCTAATCATCCTAATGTTAGACGAGTTTCAGTATGACCACCCTATCTGAATTCATCTAGGTTGACAGCATTTGAATACCCTCTCTCCTGAGTATTTATGTGTTCTGCATGTGTTTGCTTTCAGGTTATTTTTGGATTATTGAGTGATTTTCCATATTCTGTGATTTAATGGATTATAGTTGAATTAATTATTTAATTATATCCTAAGTTTATTTGAAATAATTAATTAAATTGAAATATTTGGATATTTTGATTTAATTAAATATTTAATTGAAAACTATAGTAAATGTGCTTATATGATTAATTAAATAATTAAATATTTGGTTGCATGCATTATTGTGACATAAATATTTAATCTATTTAATTAAATATTTTATTAATTACATGTGCATGAATGTGTTGAAAAAGTATTTTCAAATTCAAATATCTCAACTTGTAATTAGGATTCAAAGTTGAGTTGTGGCAATAAAGAATATTTTAATTATTTAATTTGGATTTACTTTCAATTTTCAAGTTGAGTCAATTTAGGGATTGACTTGGGAGTTGTCATCAAGCTTTGCATGTTTAGGGGAATTTGAATATCTTTAGGGGGAATTGGTCATTCATTCTCTCATAACAGGTTTTTGGATTTGGAGAGCTCTTGGTGATTTTAGGGTTTTTGAAGGATTGTGGGTTGTTGTGGATCCTTGTTGCTTTGAAGTTTTTGGAATTTTTCTTGCTTGTGTGTGTGCTCGGATCTTCATAGTTGCCAGATCTGTGGTTGAATTGGGCTTGAGGGTTTTCAGATTTGCTTTCATCTTCCAAGCTACATTCTTCTGTCTCTTGCATTGGAATCAAGGTAGGTTTCATTTGTCATGTATGGTTTCAATTTTGTAGATCTAAGGTTTTCATTGTTGAGTTAGTGCATGTTTGTCATTTTGGCTTTTATATGGCTTAATTGTTGTTTATACATTTTCCGGTGTTCATTAGGACCCTAGTTCTAAATTTCTTTCATTCTATGTATTCTTAGCATCGTAGGGTTATGCTATCAAAATTTTGGGAATAAATTCCCTCTAGATCTCTTAGGAAACGAAAAATTAATCCTCTGTATAGTTTATACTATAGAGAAAATTAGATTTATGGTTTGTTTGTGTTTCAAAGTTTTTGGGTGTTTATTGGAAGCTTGGATTTATCATTTTCATGATTATATTTTTCTTAGCATAGTTCAGTTATGCTGTCAAAATTTCGTGAAAAGATCTCTTCTAGAACTCCTAGAAATCGAAAAATTAATCCTGCCTATAGTCCTAACTATAGAAAAATTAAAATAAATGAGCTCCTTGTATTTGCTTATAAAAAAAATTAAATGAGTTGAAAAAAATCAACTCTTTGTAAAAAGATACAGAATGGTGAATTAAAAAGAATTTACCCAGAAAAAAGAAGAAAATGGCAAAAGACAAAAAAATAAATTGCCTTTTTGATTTTTCCATTTTTCATATTTTTTTAAAAATAAATAAATTGAATTTTGTTATTAAAAACCGCAGTTTTAATAAATTTCTTAAAAATGACAAAAAAATTTTAAAAAAATTAGTGAAGGGAGGGTTGGTGAGACCCCATCCCCACCAACCCCCCCTTTTCCCTCCTTTCGCACGGTATTTGATGCGCATGGGGAGGAGGACCCTGGTCCCCCCCCACATAGTCCTTAAAGGATTGCGCATGGCAGGGGGTGGGGAACCCGCGTGGGCCCCCCTAGTATTACTTTTAACAAAGTTTGTAAAAACAAACTTTCTTTGTTAATTAAAAAGTTTTTCGTTGTTTTTTTATTATTATTATTTATTTCATTTAACAATTAATAATAGGTAAATTAGTTTAAATGCATTTCATTATTAATTAAATTAATTTTTAAAGTTTAAAATAATTAAATGAGGTTTTATTATTTGCAAATTTAATAAATATAAGGTTGTTAGATTTATTAACTAATGGTTTTTAATCAATTTACATATATGTATTAATGTTTTTTATTTAAAATTAATTTACATATATGTATTAACTAAATAATGTGGTAGATGTTCAATTTAACTATATTTAAATATATAGTTATTAATAAATGGTTTATTAATATTTCAGTTATGGATTAGTTTGTATTTAGTTAATTTTTAAAATATGATTAATGTAGAATGGTAGTCAATTAATAATTGATTAATCTACATTATACTTAATTATGAGTTAGTTAAATGCATATTCTAATCAACTCACTATGTGAGTATTTCATACTATAATTGAGTTATAATGTGTGTATTTGGAATGGAAAGGGAAATGTTAATTAATGGAATTTAATGAATTGTGGATTATATTCAATGTTGCATTGAACAATGTTCCTAGTTGAGATAACTGTAAATGATCATATGCTTATAGTTCATTTTTATGTCTTTTGAGATGTTTTTGTTTCTATGCATCTGTATGGTTCTCTTGTGCTTAAATGTGTTATTATGGGGGCATCAGATGACCTAGGATATATATAGAGGCTGGGGGGTGTGTTTACATTTCTGTTACTTTATGACATGTGTGTTCTATGCTATTACCCAAAACTGACCATGTGACCCTTTCAATTTTGCTATCTATTAGTGTACCTATGTGACCGTTCCTGTTGTATGGGATACTAATTTGGGGTACACTAGGGTTGTGACCTATGCTAGATCTATTAGGATCTTTGAGCCTAGGGTAGGTTACCTAGATGTGTAGTAGGGGGTGGCTTGCAATAAGCTACATGTCCATAAGAGACTACTGGATTACTTATTGTAGAGTTTCTTAATAAGTGATAACTAAAGACATACTGAGAGATTAAAATGAATTAATAATATATGATTCTCCTCACCCATGCTTGAGTGCTAGTAAAGACTGAGATGGAGGTTGAGATAGTGCTTTCCCCCTTATGAAGTGCGGGTTCGGGCATAGTTAGTGATCTTGTCAGTTTGAGAGGTCATTGGCTTCGTGTATGGTCACTTAGGTGCCAAAATCCATTGTGATTATCGGGGCTGAATTTAAGGGTTAGACGTACATGATGACACCTTTCTTTACACATTCTAGATTTCCTACGTTGTCAGTCGCATCTGGATTAGTGAGTCTTACCTTTTCATGATGATTAGTACACCTGATTAGAGAGATATCAGGATCCCTTGCTTAGTGGTTATTCCTTATTGGTTTTGGATATCCCATTGGGATTTGTTGTTATCTCCTCAGCACAGTGGGGTGGACCTTTGTGGTTCCACAGGGATGGGTCCTAGTGATTCTTTACCCATTGAGACTTGACATCCTGGTACCAGGTGCTTGATGGTTCTTTGCAGATGAGCTCTTTATGTTCCTTCATCATTTATTATGTAATCTTATATTAGAGTATCACATGTGATACCTAATCTGGAAATTGTAATATTAAGTAGTTTAGAGTGATTGCCACATACTCTACGACATGTGCAGTGGATGTGAGTTTATGGTGGTTTCATGGTTATCCATGAGGATGTAATTATGGTTACATAAGTTGTATTTGTTATACTTAATTAGATGGAATCTTTTGTTATATTGTTAGTTGTATTTTTCTTTGAGTAATTCAACATCATGAAACCCTTGAGTCGTGTAATCTATGTGAGTGTAAGACATGTGCATAAATGGCAATTGCTTCCACATGAATGTATGTTTCTTTATGTTAACTTTAAAAAAAAATTATCCAGCACTCATAGTGACATGTTCTAGGTTAATCTCTCTTGGGTTCCCTGGCAGGGCGTTACATCTAGTATCAGAGCTCTAGTTTCTACACTGGGAACTCTGAGAATTGTACGCCCATTAGGTTGTGTCTAGCTTGAACTTGAAACTAAAACATAGACATACAAAATATTTGTTTTTAAATTATTGCTTTATGGTTTATTCATTCTTTAGCTTATGTTTCAAGCTATGTGGTGAGATTTGTATTTATCTCTATTTTTTTAAGGAAATATGCTTGAGACATGATCAGCTAGAGGCCATGGTAGGGGTAGGTCTGGTGCCCATGGGGGAGGCTGTCAGGTTAGCTCCTCCACTAGTGTCAGACAGGAGAGTGGTCAGCATTAGGACAGGGGTGAGCAGAGGAGAGAGGATCAAGATGAGTCTGAGGGTTTGGATATTAGGCAGAATCTTCAGGCCATCCTAGATCACCTTCCTAAGAGAGCCAAGGTGGAGCAGGATGCATCCCACCACTCTCAGAGAGAGGAGAGACAAAGGGAGATATCCAAGAGCCCTCGTTGTAGGACTATATTAGTGGATCCAGCAGTGGTTGCAGCCAACCACATGAGAGACCTGATAAAAGGAAAGGCCATTCCTTTCGCTGGACAAGATGTTCGTTTAGAGGTAGAGACTTGGATGATAGCTTTGGATAGATTTTTTGTGATGCATCCCTCTAGTAGTAATACTAAAGTGAGATACGTCGTGATGCAGTTGACACATGTTGCGGCTATCTAGTGGAAGATTGAGGAATAGAAGATAGGACTCTGTACGGACACTTTTACTTGGGAACTCTTTCTCAAGAACTTCAGAGATAGGTTCCTATCTAATTAGTGGAGGCAATAGAGAGCTGACAAGTTTCATAGTCTTAGACAGCTGACTTTGACAGTAGAGCAGTAAAAGCATCATTTTTATGAGCTCAAGTAGTATGCTAGATATAGCAAGGATTCCGCACTAATGGTACAACACTTTATGCAAGGGCTTAATGCCCGCATCATAGGGGACATGAATCTCTTTGAGCCTACAGACCTGAGAGCTACGGTTATTAAGGCCACCCTATTGGAGGCTAACTTGGCATTAGGCCAAGGACATTGGACGGGTGCTCCTACAGGTGGTGCATCTAGTTCTGGGGTTAGAGGTAATCAGTCTTAAGGGACTGGGAGCTTCAAGGAACCCCCTATTTCCTTTGCAGGTAGTCAAAACTCACAACAGAAGGTGACTCCTCCACATAGTTAGAGTGGTGGTACGCGCTCTAGGGATTCTTGAGGTGGTCCACACACCAAGCGCAATTAGTCTAGTCATCCTGCATAGAGCATGCAGTAGTGTATTGGTAGAGATGGTTTCCAGTAGTCTAGTGTGCCCTCCAATGGGAGAGGCAATTTTAGAGGCACCAGATGTTTCACCTGTGGTCAGTTTGGCCACATTGCGATGAATTGTCCACAGCGTGCTTCTGAGTTTTCTGAGAAAAGACCTGTGACTTTCGAACCTACAGTTGGGAACATTGGTAGATCTCATGGAGCATATGTAGCCTTGGATTATCATCCTCCTATGTATCATCCTCCTATAATTGAGTCTGCGTGTAGAGGACCTACAGCTGGGTTTCAGTTTCCTGTAGCGGGGAATGACCCTCAAAGTTTGAACCAGAGAGCAGGGAAAGGTCCTATGGGATCTACACGCTGAGTCATATGTGACTCATTGGGATGCTTTATGTTTATGGGAATTTATCCCTATTTGTTTCAGGCTTCCAGGAGTAAGCCTAATCCTAGGGGGTGGATGTAATACCCACTCATGTTTTGCTTTTTGGTTTTTGATGTCGTACTCTTTTAGGCATTCATTTAGTTGATTGGCCAAATTCTTTTAGGCTACTTTCATGTGAGCTGTTATTATTTCATTTGATGATGATACTTGATTATGATGTCATGGATTGATCATATGCATAGATAGATGTGATGATGTTTTCATGTTGATTATTATATGTTGATTTCAAATTATGATATACTTACCCCATACTTGCATGTGTATGGTTGTTTTATATGTTGATGTACTTGCTGATGTGTTGTTGTGGTAGAGGACAGAGGCATAGTTATTTGATTTGTGAGATCCACACGTTCGACCGATCCCTATCATTGTTTACGATATTATATTATGTATGTACATGTGTGTTCTTTTGGTGACAGGATTGCAAGTATAGGGCATCATCTTCCCTGAATTGGCAGGAGTGAGCGTGCCCATAAATATTTGTCTCACTGGTAAAGAGGGGAGGTAACATACATAACCGAAACCCTAACCTAAGCCTAATCATCCTAATGTTGGATGAGTTTTAGTATGACTACCCTATCCAGATTTGTCTAGGTTGACAGAATTCAAATACCCTCTCTCCTGAGTATTTATGTGTTCTACATGTGTTTGCTTTTAGGTGATTTTTAGATTATTGAGTGATTTTCCATATTCTGTGATTTAATGGACTATAGTTGAATTGATTATTTAATTATATCCTAAGTTTGTTTAAAATAATTAATTAAATCGAAATATTTGGATATTTTGATTTAATTAAATATTTAATTGAAAACTATAGTAAATGTGCTTATATGATTAATTAAATAATTAAATATTTGGTTGCATGCATTATTGTGACATAAATATTTAATCTATTTAATTAAATATTTTATTAATTACATGTGCATGAATGTGCTGAAAAAGTATTTTCAAATTCAAATATCTCAACTTGTAATTAGGAGTCAAAGTTGAGTTGTGGCAATAAAGAATATTTTAATTATTTAATTTGGATTTACTTTCAATTTTCAAATTGAATCAATTTAGGGATTGACTTGGGAGTTGTCATCAAGCTTTGCATGTTTAGGGGAATTTGAATCTCTTTAGGGGGAATTAGTCATTCATTCTCTCATAAGAGGATTTTGGATTTGGAGAGCTCTTGGTGATTTTAGGGTTTTTGAAGGATTGTGGGTTGTTGTGGATCCTTGTTGCTTTGAAGTTTTGGGATTTTTCTTGCTTGTGTGTGTGCTCGGATCTTCATAGTTGCCAGATCTGTGGTTGAATTGGGCTTGAGAGTTTTCATATTTGCTTTCATCTTCCAAGCTAAATTCTTCCATCTCTTGCATTGGAATCAAGGTAGGTTTCATTTGCCATGTATGGTTTCAATTTTGTAGATCTAAGTTTTTCATTGTTGAGTTAGTGCATGTTTATTATTTTGGCTTTTATATGGCTTAATTGTTGTTTATACATTTTTGGGTGTTCATTAGGACCCTAGATCTGAATTTCTTTCATTCTATGTATTCTTAGCATCATAGGGTTATGCTGTCAAAATTTTGGGAAGAAATTCCCTCTAGATCTCTTAGGAAACGAAAAATTAATCCTTTGTATAATTTATACTATAGAGAAAATAAGATTTACGGTTTGTTTGTGTTTTGAAGTTTTCAGATGTTTATTAGAAGCTTGGGTTTATCTTTTTCATCATTATATATTTCTTAGCATAGTTCAGTTATGCTGTCAAAATTTCCTGAAAAGATCTCTTCTAGAACTCCTAGAAATCAAAAAATCAATCCATACTATAGTCCTAACTATAGAAAAATTAAAATAAATGAGCTCCTTGTATTTGCTTATAAAAAAAATTAAATGAGTTGAAAAAAAATCAACTCTCTGTAAAAAGATATAGACTGGTGAATTAAAAAGAATTTACCCAGAAAAAAGAAGAAAATGGCAAAAGACAAAAAAATAAATTCCCTTTTTGATTTTTCCATTTTTCGGATTTAAAAATAAATAAATAAATTGAATCTTGTTATTAAAAATGACATTTTTAATAAATTTCTTAAAAATGAAAAAAAAATTAAAAAAAAAATTAGTGAAGGGAGGGGTGGTGGGACCCCATCTCCACCAACCCCTCCTTTTCCCTCCTTCCGCGCGGTATTTGATGCACATGGGGAGGAGGACCGTGGTCCCCCCACAGTCCTTAAAGGACTGCACATGGCAGGGGGTGGGGAACCCACGTGGGCCCCCCAGTATTACTTTTAACAAAGTTTGTAAAAACAAACTTTCTTTGTTAATTGAAAAGTTTTTCGTTGTTTTTTTTATTATTATTTATTTCATTTAATAATTAATAATAACTAAATTAGTTTAAATACATTTCATTATTAATTAAATTAATTTTTAAAGTTTAAAATTATTAAATGAGGTTTTTATATTTGCAAATTTAATAAATATAAGGTTGTTAGATTTATTAACTAATGGTTTTTAATACATATATGTATTAATGTTTTTTCTTTAAAATTAATTTACATATATGTATTAACTAAATAATGTGGTAGATGTTCAATTTAACTATATTTAAATATATATAGTTATTGAAAAATGGTTTATTAATATTTCAGTTATGGATTAGTTTGTATTTAGTTATTTTTTAAAATATGATTATTGTAGAATGGTAGTCAATTAATAATTGATTAATCTACATTATACTTAATTATGAGTTAGTTAAATGCATATTATAATCAACTCACTATGTGAGTATTTCATACTATAATTGAGTTATAATGTGTGTATTTGGAACGGAAAGGGAAATGTTAATTAATGTAATTTAATGAATTATGGATTATATTCGATGTTGCATTAAACAATATTCCTAGTTGAGATAACTGTAAATGATCTTATGCTTATATTTCATTTTTTTTTGTCTTTTGAGACGTTTTTGTTTCTATGCATCTGTATGGTTCTCTTGTGCTTAAATGTGTTATTATGGGGGCATTAGATGACCTAAGATGTATACAGAGGCTAGGGGGTGTGTTTATATTTATGTTACTTTATGGCATGTGTGTTCTATGCTATTACCCTAAATTGACCATGTGACCCTTTTGATTTTGTTATCTGTTAGTGTACCTATGTGACCTTTCCTGTTGTATGGGATAGTGATTTTGGGTACACTAGGGTTGTGACCTATGCTAGATCTATTAGGATCTTTGAGCCTAGGGTAGGTTATCTAGATGTGTAGTAGGGGTGGCTTGCAATAAGCTCCATGTCCGTAAGAGACTACTGGATTGCTTGTTGTAGAGTTTCTTAATAAGTGATAACTAAAGACATACTGAGAGATTAAAATGAATTAATAAGATATGATTCTCCTCACCCATTCTTGAGTTCTAGTAAAGACTGAGATGGAGGTTGAGATAGTGCTTGCCCCCTTACGAGGTGCGGGTTTGGGCATAGTTAGTGATCTTGTCAGTTTGAGAGGTCATTGGCTCCATGTATGGTCACTTAGGTGCCGGAATCCATTGTGATTATCGGGGCTAAACTTAAGGGTTAGACATACATGATGACACCTTCCTTTACACATGCTAGATTTCCTACGTTGTCAGTTGCCTCTGGATTAGTGAGTCTTACCTTTTCATGATGATTAGTACACCAGATTAGAGAGATCTCAGGATCCCTTGCTTAGTGGTTATTCCTTATTGATTTGGATATCCGATTGGGATCTATTGTTATCTCCTCAGCATGGTGGGGTGGACCTTTGTGGTTTCGCACGGATGGGTGGTAGTCATTCTTTACCCATTGAGATTTGACGTACTAGCACCAGGTGCTTGATGGTTCTTTGCAGATGAGCTTTTTATGTTCCTTCATCATTTATTATGTAATCTTGTATTAGATTATCACATGTGATACCTAATCTGAAAATTGTAATATTAAGTAGTTTAGAGTGATTACCACATACTCTACGACATGTGCAGTGGATGTGAGTTTATGGTGGTTTCATGGTTATCCATGAGGATGTAATTATGGTTACGTAAGTTGTATTTTTTATACTTAATTAGATGCAATCTTTTGTTATATTGTTAGTTGTGTTTTTCTTTGAGTAATTCAACGTCATGGAACCCTTGAGTCATGTAATCTATGTGAGTGTAAGACATGTGCATAAATGGTAATTGCTTCTGCATGAATGTATGTTTCTTTATGTAAATTTTAAAAAAAAATTATTCAACACACATAGTGACATGTTCTAGGTTAATCTCTCTTGGGTTCCCTGGCGGGGCATTACATTGTAGGTATAGTCGAGATTAGAAAGAGCCCATTAAGGAAAGAAAAATTATTAGTTATAGCTCCCACCTCTACAAGAGTCACACATTTGAGGAGAAAAAGACTGAAGAAAGTCTCTGTTAGTGAGGAAGTGGTGAATTTAGACTCTATTACTGAGGAAGATTGTGCAACTATGGAGGACTAGGTATTTGATATATTGGATATTGATGATTTTGGGTCTGGAGGAGACTAAAAAGGTTCACACTTTGTTGATGACACTCTTACTACTTCCTTTACCTTACTACAAACTCCCCCAGATAAAAACCCAGTAAGTACACTAGATTGGCTTTAGTCCTCTATTAGCAGAATGAGAACTACAGGTCCTATTTCAATACCAAATAGTGATATGGTAAGAAAGTGCCTAGGATAAGAGGTTAAAATCAAGAAGCAAAAAACTAAAGCAATGGTTGATGTGTATGTTATAATAGGTCGGTTGATTCAGGGACCAAATACATTGATGCTCTGAGCCAAACTTATGAAGAAGCTACTGTGGAGAAAGATAGCCAAGAAGCATAGATGGCTAAATGGAACAAAGAGAAAGCCTAGTTTAGTATGATGATGGATCAAATAGAAGATGTCGAGAGGTATGACATAATGAAATTTCTAGCTAAGAGATATGTCCCAGGGTTAGATGACAAAATCTTCATTGTATCACAAGAACACTTAGAATGGAGGAACTCAATTATAAAGAAGGGTATGGAAGAGTCTTCCAAGCTCTTAAAAGAGATTATTTCTATGGTTGGGGTAATGCACAGTGATCTTAAGTATATTTAAGTACAATTTTTTAAAGAGGATAGGAAAATAGAGCAAAATTTAGAATATATGAATAAAGATTTCAGAGAAAGGATTCAGGAAATTAGAAAGGCTAAATCGGTGTCATTCGAAGATTTCTCTCAAATAGCTAAGATGGAATCCATGTTGGCTATTTTCCTTGATCAATTAAAAAATGCATAAGGAAAATATTTCACTAGTACAAAAGGAGAATAATGTTTGGAAACAAAGAATTGTCCATATCGGAATTCCCGATCATCAACTGGTGGTGAAATTCTCAAATGAGCACATGGAATGGAGGTAACAACAGAGTAATCCCTCATCGGCCGCAACCCCACCATAGTCTTGAACATGGTTCATGATGTTCACTTCAGAATAACCATTTGTTTTTTTTCCCTTTCTTTTCATTATGGTTGTTGTTAATGAGTTGGAGACTTTACTTTTTACTCTGTGCTGGAGTTAGTTTTAAAACTTACCTCAAAAAAAGTTATGCTTATGGGCTATTTATATGGTTTATTATGACTTAGTAAGGGTCTGCCAAATTTTTTATTTTCCTATTATTAGGAAGATATTTTCATAATTTTCAGATACTTGAAGAACTTTACAGTCTAAATTATGTTTTGATCTGGTGACTAATATGAATATATATCGTAGCTTTGAATGTGTTCATTTTGAGTACATGTATGTAACTTCAGTTGGGGTTCATTTGTGATTGTGATATAATTTTGTGTTTCTTTGAGCTATGGAAGTAATTCAAGTTATGTTTTAGTAAATTTTTCTCTTTGCATTGTGTAGATCAGTCTATTGGATCAATATTTTTGCTTTTATTTTGAGTGATACTTATGAGATTCATGTCATGGATATGTATGAATGCCTAGGCATTTGATACTTTAGGGTTAAAATTATTATTCATGAAATTTTATTGGTTTAGTTATTGAAGAGATAATTGAAAGTTATTATAGAGGGAGCTACACCTACATGCAAAGGTATATGATCATCAAGACAAATCCCAACTATTATTAACATATTTCTTTCTGATTGGGTTATATAGAGTAAGCTGAATTAATTTCATTCAATTAAGGCTTAGGGACAAATTCATTAACTAAAAGATTTTTGATGACTCTACTAGGGAAAGGAAAAATCTTGTTTTTGAACACAAATATCATTTTCCTATTTATGGAGAAAAATGGTTTTACCCCATGAGAATGTCTACCCTGTTCTACAACCAAATTTAGATTTTGAAGAAACCCAGGAGAATATCATTAGTGATTTGAATACAGTATCCTAGCGCTTGAGAATAAATATTGACAACTATAGAAGGGAAAATTTAGTTCTTGAAAGAGAAGAAAACATTGTGAAAAACTTCAAAATTCTTGACTGAGAGGCATAGAAGAAGAGAAGCTTAGAACCAGGCAGAAAACCCTCTCCAACCCTTGAGGAATCAAGAATGACAAAATAATTAATTTAGTCTTTTCCTTTCATTCTTTTCAGACTGGATTCCAAATGTTTCATCAGGTGCTAAGTGAAATAGGGATTAGTAGATCTAGACTTAGAATCTCTTAAACAACTTATAGGTTCTCTTGATTTAACCCTACCTCAGAAACATAAAAGAAACCCTAAGCCAACTCAGACATCAACAACTTCACCATCTTACCATGACCTAGTCCTTTCAGGGACACCTACACCTTTTAACTTAAATTGTAACCCATTGAACATTAACCTTTCTTCCATATTCAACAAAATGGTTGATAATCCTTGGGGTGTTGTAGTAGGACCTATGAATATACCCACACATCATTCTTTACCAAAAGGTTCTAAAGATGTCTTACAAAGATTCATAGGAGATAGGAAGGTTTTGGTTGATGAATATTTGAATACCTTTAATGTAGCTAGTGGTATCCTGGCAGTGCAACATGCGGACATTGTCATGAGGCTCTTTGTGCAAACCTTGTCAGAAGGCACTGCAGAATGGTTTAGTCACCTCCCAGTAGCTTTTATAAAAAGATGGGATGATATGTGAATTAACTTTGAAAATAGGTTTAAGAGCGTTGATGATGAGCATTCACTACTGGCGTAGCTGACCCAGATGAAAAAAAAATATATGAGCCAATGCGAGGTTATGTAGCTAAATACAATAAAATTTTACATAAAAAATTTATAGCTAAGAGACCCACCCAATAGAATGAGAAATTCTTATTTGTAAATTCTATTCCCCCAGACCTTGGATTTCATCTCCAAAGAAGTAGGCCAAAAGACTTGAATACAATTTAGACTTAAGCAATTGAGCTAGAAGATGACCTAATTACTGTAGGGAAGTGAAGAAAGGATGTTCAAATTCCCCATTCACAAGAATCATCTTCATCTGATTATGTGGTCCAGAGGCTTGTGAATGAAACAATCACCCTAAAGAAGCAACCTCCTAGAACCAATACTCCATATCAAGACATCCCATGAAGGTTTCAAAATCAACCCACTGGAACATCTGGAAGGAAGTTAACATTACCGTCTTCTCAACAGAGGTTAGCTATAGAAGGGCCCCCAGGAAGCAGAACTAATATGTGTGTATTCCATCTGACAGATGATCATGATGGTGGTACTTGTCCAAAGATAGTGAGATATGTTCATATGAATAATCAAAAATAAATAGTGGAGGAGGTTCATGAAGATAAGGCTAGTCCAAAATTACCTAGCAACTCTAAAAGTTATTACCTTGAATAAAAATCAGATCTAGAAAGGGGAGGTGAAATTTTGGTGACTTTGGAGGAGCCCTCATGTTCACTATTAATGAGAAACCAAAGAGGATACAAATCCTCTCCTTCTATCCCATCTTCAACGTCTGTCAACAAGGCGAATGAACCTTTGAATATAACTCCAAGCAGTTTAAAAATTAAA
The DNA here is from genome assembly GCA_018584345.1 of Thuja plicata. Classification (NCBI taxonomy): domain Eukaryota; kingdom Viridiplantae; phylum Streptophyta; class Pinopsida; order Cupressales; family Cupressaceae; genus Thuja; species Thuja plicata. The sequence continues at coordinate 2,512,790 of MU224778.1, read as the reverse complement.
ATTTCAAATTCACCGGAGCTTCAAATCTTGAAAAGGTTCAATGCTAAACCCTATTTTGACATTCTTGAGTTTTGAAAATCTTCTACAATACAAATTTCCTGGGCTAAGTATCTCAATTTGAATCCTAGGGAATTATATAAACTTGTTGAGTATGTTAAAGGAAATGATTTACAAAAGGAAAATGAAAAGTAGGTGAATGCACAACTAGATCAACCATCTTCGTCCACCTCACCAAGTCATCTTGAAATTGTTGAACCACAACCTTAAAAAGAGATCCTAACTTAAACTTCTCAATCACTTTCCAAGCCTTAGCCTTTTTATGTGTCCTTATTTATTCATGGTCACAAGCTTAGTAACTGTATTATTAACTCTCACACTCTAACAACATCATGCCCTCTTCTATGGCTAAACCGCTAGACTTTCCCCTCACTAAAAATTTTGGTCATTTCTATTCAATGGACTCTAAGAAAGTGCCCTTTTTAGGTCAAATTAAGGATTCCCAAGTAGCCTTAGTAGATCATCCCTCAAAAAGTCTCAAGCTAACAATTTTGGTTGCTAACAACCCTACAAGTTATGGTATGATGTTAAGTCACACCTTCCTCAAAGACCTTGGAAGGGAAATTAAATTGGACTGGTCACAAGCTATCATCTCAGTAGGTAAAGAGAAGGTCATCCTTCAACCTAAACTAAAATAAAAGTATACTATTTTTCCTTCTAAAGACTCTAGGTTCCATATTTTGTATGAAGAATCTAAATTTGGTAACTAAGTAATCCTTCCTAAGAATGATGCAGCAGAAGATATGCAGTTGGAAAACCATTCCCTATAAACCATGGAGTTTGATGGAAGTTGTTCCAATGCCGGTTCAGGAGTGGGTGTGGTATTGATATCACTAGAAGGAAAGAAAATTCCTTATTCTTTCAAGTTAGATTTCAATAACACTAATAACATGATGGAATATGAAGCTCTGTTATTGGGAATTGAAGAAGAAAAGAGGAAAGGGATTAAGTTGTTGAAAGCTTTATGGGATGAAGAACTAATTGTAAAATAGGTACAAAATATCTTTGCAGTGAAGAATGATAGACTCAATCATTATCACAGTTGAATCTGGGATGAGATTGAGGGTTTTGAAGATTTTTCTACTGAAGCAATACCAAGGGAGTTCAATTCTAGAGTGGATGCTTTGGCAGGGTCAACCTCTCTCATGATACCTCATCTTGATTTCAATGATAATGTATATAAGATATATTTGGTTCATTTTCCCAATGTCTAAGATAATTCAAACTCATGTCAGGTCTTGTGTGATGATAAGAAAATAAATCTCTTTATGCAGTGTTTAGATATGTTTTCTACAACATAATTTGAAGGGTCTGAATCTGACTATTATGAGTTTCCTCCTGATAAAGAATGTAACCCAGAGACAAAAGTTATTCAACTAAAGGGTAAAAAATTCCAAAGGGGCTGGTATCTCTTGATAAATTGTTTGACAGATGGGATTGTTACACTTGTAATCATGTGACACATGAAAGTTCAGACCCAGGGGCTTATGAGAAGGTAAATATTGGAGAAGAATTTGATCCCAAATTGGTAAATTTGGGAGTTTATTGTATGTGTGAGAAAAAACAAACATTTACTGAACTACTAAAGTCTTATAAGGGTGTCTTTTCCTGGTCTTATGAGGTGCAGTACCATATACCACTCAAACCAGGAATAAGTCATTTCAAGAATAAATTAAGAAACTATAATCCTAAAGTAGCTGATGCTATTTTAAGAGAGGTAGAGAAGATGTTGCAAGATTGCATTATCTATCCAATTCACCATTTGACATGGGTGGAAAACATTGTACCAGTACAAAAAAAGAACTAGGAGATACACATATGTGTGGACTTCCATAATCTCAATTAGGGGATTTTGAAGAATAATTATCCCCTCTTGATGATGCATCACATCTTGCAAACCATGGTGGGATTAGAGTTGATGTCATTATTGGATGGATTTTTTAGTTACAACTGAATTAGCGTAGCTGAAGAAGACCAACACAAAATGGCCTTGATGACACCCTGGGGTACATTTTCCTTCAACCGTATGCCCTTTGGCTTAATTAATGTTGGTGCTTCCTTTCAGTGGGATATGAACATAGCTTTCAGTCATCTAAGAAATAAAATTGTAGTCATTTATCTAGATGAATTGAGAGTTTTATCGAGGAGAAGGAGGAAGCATATCAAAGCTTTACAGTGTGTGTTATAGAAGTTTCGAGAGCATGGAATTTCTCTAAACCCTAAAAAGTTAGTTTTTGTTGTCACTGAAGGTAAGCTCTTGGGCCACATTATGTCAAAGGAAGTAATAAGGGTAGACCCCGAGTGCATAAGAGAAATCCAAAAGTTGGCCTTACCATCCAACAAAACTGGAGTGAAATCAATCTCCGATCAAGTTATATTTCTCAGAAAAATTGTCTTGGAATTTGTAGAGACCACGAGGACCCTCATGAAACTAATGAGTGAGAAGAAGATGTTTAGATGGAATGATGAAGATACTACTAATTTTGAATCTTTAAAAGAAGCAATTTCTAAATCCCCAACATTGATTCATCGTGACTCAAGAAAAGATTTCATCATCTATTTTAATGCTTCAAACCATTCATTATCAGGTATTCTGATGTAGAAAAATGAGTAGGAGGAATAAATCCCAATATCCTTTGTGAGCATTCCAATGGAGAAACATGGGTTGAACTACTCTCTTGCAAAAAAATAGGCCTTGTCAGTGGTTTAAGCAGTTAAACAGTTTAGGTACTATATTTTACACTCTCATTCTAGGGTGTATGTACCAAGCACCGCTATGAAGATAATTCTCATGAAAAAATAAGTTGGGGTCAATAACAAATCCACTTTAATAGCCAAAATTCAAGAATTTTATCTGGATATCACGCCCAAAAAATTGGTCTGAGGGGAGGGTCTGTGTAAGTTTCTAGCTGAAAGAAAAGAAGAGAAGGAAGACTTTCCCCTAACACTACTAGTTGGTCTGACAGATCCTTATTTTTTTGTGTAGCACACTATTTGACCTATGGAGATTGCCCAAAGAACTTGATCGCAAAGGAGAAGTATAACCAGAGAATTAAGGCTGCCAAGTATGTGTTTGTTGATGACATACTTTACAAAAAGGGACTCGATGATATGTTCCTTAGGTGCATAGACAGGGAGAAACAAGAAATGTTATTGAAGGCTTTCCATAATGAAGCATGTGGGGGAAATTTTTCTTCAACAGCGATGACATTTAAAATTTTGAGAAACTTTTACTAATGGTGGGGTATGTTTAAGGATGCATACCAGTGGAATACTAAATGCAAGAAGTGTAAGTTATTTACCAAGAAACTACAATTAGCATCTCTACCTCTGAGACTGGTAATTATTAAAGAGCCATTTCATTAGTCAGGCCTTGACTTCATAGGGCCCTTGAACCCTCCTTTGTCTACTAGACATATCCATATCTTGACTGTCATAGACTATTTCAAAAAATGGGTCTAGGTCATCCAGGTAAAGAAGACTACTTCAATTGTAGTCTGTGATTTTTTGAACAATTTCATCCTAGTGAGGTTTGGTATACCAAAAAATATAGTAACTGATAATGCCACAAGTTTTTCCTTACAATAACTACATATTTTCTTCTATGACCACAATATAACTCTCTCTCATGCCTTATACTATTACCCATAGGGTAATGGTCAAGAAGAATCAAGAAAAAAAAACCTAATCAATATCATGAGGAAATTGGTGAGCGAGAATGCTAAAGACTGGCATAAAAAGTTATATGTGGCATTGTGGGTAGACAAGACCTCTCCAAAGAGAGAAATCAAGATGTCCCCTTTTGAGTTGGTTTACAATGTAGAAGCTCAATTGTCCCTTCCCTTCGAATTATCTATCGCTAAATTTCAAAAGGTTATTGAAGACAATAATTTTCAAAATGCAGTTGAAAAAAGGATTATGTACCTGTCAAAAATATAAGAAGAGCAAGAAAGGCTCATTGATCATATCACAAAGCATCAGGCTAGAGTGAAGTAAATTTTTGATGGAAAAGCGAGGCCTAGGAAATTTATGCAAGATGATCAAGTATTGCTCTAGGAAATGCGCGGGGAACCTAAAGGTGATCATGGTAAGTTTGAATCTTTATGGAAGGGCCCCTTTGTTACTAGTGAAGTTCTTGGACCTAATTCATTTAAGCTGCAATATCTTGATGAGACTCCACTACCCATGCCCATTAATGGAAAATATTTTAAATTATATCAAATGTAAATTCTCTAAGTTTCCCCTTATACATAATTTTTTGTTGTGCTTAGGTGGTAGGAAGTTTTGTTGTGTAAAGTTTGGCCCATCCAACTCTGTAGCCCAAATGCAAAACCAAAGATACTAGATTTAATCCCTTGTCCTTAAATAGTCCAGGTCCCCATTCGGAGCACATGTTACCCATGCATATTTTCTGGTGACTAAGTGTATATTTTGTACTTCTTTATCTTAAGTTTGTCTTTTCCCATTTTGAACTTCCAATTTTAACCTCTCATTTGAACCAAGTCTCAATTCAAATTTAATTTTCTATTTCTTCTTGCATGTCTTATGCTTCCACAATTTTGTTTTGGCTAAGCCATCCTTTAGGCGGTTTCCTCCAATTTGAACTTTTATTTTGAAATTGTAAAGTTCAAAGTTCAATGTTCAAAATTAAAATTACAAGTGGAAGTCCTTGTGTCTTAACAATTAATGAAGTCGTCGCATCTTACTTGGTGAGTCTTGCATCTAGTTTGTTTTATTTAATTTGAAATTTTATTTTGAACCTCTAAGTTTGAAGTTAAAAGTTCAAATTCTGATGTTTGCATATATGAAATTGGAATTAAAGATGTTCAAATAAGGAAATAGGTGAAGTACGAAGAAAGAATATTCTAGGGATTTTAATGTGTAAAAGTTTTATTTTGGAAATTTAATCATTACACATAAAGTCCAAATGGTTTGAAATGACCATCATTTAATAACATGTCAAATTTGGTGTCAATTCATCATGAATTTACGTAGGGATAAGAATGTTAAAGCATGCCAAGGATTTAGGAAAATCTCCCAACTTTTTGTAATAAATGACAACTTTATTCTTTTTTTGGTTAAATCATTCCAAATCTATAGGAGCATAAAATTGATGAAGGTAATCTCAGTGGTGTGATAGAGTGTCAAGTTGGATAAATTCTAGTGAGTCTGTTAATACTTTTTCTTTTTTGATTTTGCAGTCTATTGCAGTATTGTAAGTTGAAATTCTCTTCTCGGTTTCCTTTGTTTATCTTCTATAGATTTGATAATTAAAAAAAATGAATTATAATAGGCCTGTTATACCCAATTCAGTGTGTTCCTCTAGTCTTGTTAGTTCAGTTCTAGAGTTGGGAGATATAGTCATTCTTCAATTAACTATAGATTAAATTCTAGAGAGGTTCAAAGATCCTAAATAAGGTTCAATGGTAGACATGATAAACCGAAGTGGTCTAATAGAAGTGGAAACATTTCCCACTATCACCCCTTTCCCTGAGCTAGTTTTGGAAAGTATGAAAGAAATGAAAAATGTATCACTATTATTTTTGGAGAAGTTTTGGTGAGAATAGATAGAGGAAGCGTTATACGCATCATGTTAATCCATGATAAGGAGTTGTACAAAGAATGGACTATAGAAAACAACCCATTCATTCTTCTTTGAAAATAAGGAGTATAGAAGTGTAATTTCTAGAAGCTATCTTTCGAATACCAGAAGAGGTGGTTATCAACTCCCTAGTCCCCTCACCTGAGAACATTTCCTTCTAGAGATTAAAGATTTTCTAATTCTTTTGAATAGGGTTAAAGGGACTCAACATGATTTTTATTGGGAAGACTAGATTTTTTTGGTGTAGGGAACCCATGACTTATCTAGTTGATTCAAGTTGATTTATTTTGCATCTTAATAAGGACTAATCCTTTTGATTATCCCACTTGTGACTTGATCCATTTGTGTGGTCAAGGATCCCTAAGCTGCATCTATAAACCTTAGGACACCTTAGTACACTTGGATCCTTTGTTTAATTTGATAGGTGTCAATAGGTGTTTTAGGGATGTGAAGTGTTTAGGTGTTATATCCAAGGAATTTGGATGATTTTGGTCATGTTGGATCATTTTGTGGTCATAGGAATCCAATGGATGTCATTGTGGGTTCAAAAAGTGTACAATGCAACAATGTTGCAATGCTACTAAAAAGTTGTCAAAGTTGCTTGAGAAGTTCAAAATGTGGTTACCAACAATCATAACCCTTCTTGATCAGTTGGAAATATGTTTTTATGATATTTAAGCATATCCAAGCCTCTTCTACGGGGTTGGAAGTTGTAGATGCAGATTTGATGCAATTTTGAATAAAAGGAACCAAATTTATTGACAGATTGGGAGAATGAATGTAATGCCATAATTTGATAGATCTATGAGTCTAGTTTTCAAAAAAAATTATTTGAGTGCAAATGGAATTATAGATCAAAAGTTACATACAATTTGGTGAAAGCAGTTTTTTAGGACATCAATTCTCAACCTGTCACACAAAGGGAACCCTAACTTGTCATTTCTCCTATGGAAATCCATGGCCTCTTGAGAAATAAAGTTTAGGGATGTATTAATAATGATTCCTAAGGCTCTACTCAATATCTGGCATTTTGGTCCTTTTAGAATCAAGCCCTAGGCTAAATATCTCAATGTATTTAGCCAGTCTAATAGGAAAAATCATGAGAAAATGAAGTATTCAATTGAATGGATCATTTGAAGGGTTGATTTAGATTATTTGGAGTTACTAGAAGGTTTAAAAACCCCTGAATTCATTCTTTGTACCAATCATAGACCACTTTCTTTGTAAACCAAGCATAATTTGGCCAATTAGGCATGTGTGGTTTGTGAGGGTTTAGTGGTGCTAGAGTAGAGTGGGGATCTGGGTATTTTGGGATCATAATAAATTCATAATGGGTTCCTAAAACCAACCAAATTTTTTTTTTTCCCTTCATAGTCAAAATTTGTGCAGGAAAAACCCCTTGGATAGTGCTACAAGGAGTTGGAGAACAGTATGAGTTTGGCTATTTGTGAGTTTGTATGAACCAATCTGTTGGATGATTCTCTATCCATGGGACCCTAGCAGGGTGTACCAAGCATTGGATTTATTGTGTGAAGCCACTGGTGAATAATTTCACACTTTGGTTGGAGTTTAGGTAGAGTGTCCCTAAGTCATAATTTGAAGAGATTTGTTTCATAACCTTGGGTGTTGGATTGGGGTAAGAAGAGTGTCTAGACCTCATAGGCAAGTAGATATCCATCCTATTAAAAGTATTGTTGAGTTTGATTGTTCCTAGACCAAGGTTGAAGGGTTTTGGATTGTTCATTCTACCAGTAAGTGTCGAGTTTTAGTTTTTTCCTAGTGTTAGTGAGTGTCAAAATGTCTAGTGTTGGCTGAGTGTTCTTGTATGTGCTGAGTGAACCAGAGGTTTGTTGATACTCGGTAGCTTCTTGTTGTGCACTTTGAATTAGGTGGCATCAGAGTAGGTTGGATTGGTTTTGGGAAGATATTTTAACCATGGAAGAACATAGTGAAGAGGAACTTCCTGCAAGGATGACCAATGTAGAATTGGAAAAGTTGGTGAGAGAAAAGGCATCTAGAAGCAGAAGGCTTGAAGTGGAATTAGAGATGATGAAAAGTAAACAAGGAAGGAATGTTGCTGAGGAGTCAGAAGAAGAGGAAGAAGAGGCTCCTATTCATAATAAAGGAGAGATACCTTCAGAGTAGAGACCCCTCCTCAAAGCCCTTGAAAGAGTGGGGAGGAAAGACAAAGTGGATCTACTAATATTTTGTGGTAAGATGAATCCAAAAGAATGCATGGACTGGATAAAGGCATTAGAGAATTATTTTTAATGTGAGGAGGTATCTGAACACTAGAAGGTGAAGTTGGATAAGTCAAAGATGAAGGGTTTGGCCCTTAGTTGGTGGAACGTCATACAAAGTGAGAGGGTAGAAGAAGAAAGAAAACCTATTTCCACTTGGAAGAAGATGGTGAGTGAGATCAAGAAATAGTTTTTCCCTGAGGACTATGAATTATTCCTACACAAGAAACTTCAAAATCTAAGACAAAAAGACCTTGATGTAAATTCTTATACAGAAGAGTTGCATAGAATGAATCTTAAGGCCAAGATACCAGAGGGTGAGAAACAAAAGCTCAGAAGGTACTTAAGTGGTCTTAAGTACAATATCCAAGATGAGCTTAGTTTGTTCAACCCTAAGACTATCCATAAGTGCTATCAAATGACACTAAGGGTTGAGGAGAAACAAAGAAGAAAAGGTGAAAAAAATAGTAGAGGTAGAGGGGAAAATTTAAGAGGTAGAAGTGGATTCAATGGTGGGGGATCATCTTCAAGAAGCCAAAGTGAATCTATCAATCAGGGATCAGAAGGAGAGACAAGTAACAAAGGCGCTTTCAGGGGAAGGAGATCAAACAATAGGAGAGGATTTGGTGGGATAGGACCTAGTGTCTTCATTGGTAAGTGGTTGACTTGTAACTAGGTTGGGAATCAATATTTTAGATGTCCTAAGAATCTTGGCACCAATAGACAAGGAGGAGATAGAAGAGTGTAGTTGACCCAAGAGGATGACATTCAAAGTATGTCTTATTATCACACCACCACTTCAAGGCCTAAAAATCTAGAACAAGGAGAATGTATCATGATGAAAAGGACATTCCTAAGGGTACCTACCACTTTAGAGCCACCCTAGAAGAAGTCATTATTCATAAAAAGTTGTAAAGTGAACAATAATTTATGAAAATTTATTGTAGACTCTGGATCCACTGATAATATTGCATCATGAGATTTGGTTGATAAATTAAAGTTACAAAGAATCCCTCATCCATTCCCTTATAGAGCCTCATGGATGAAAAAAGAGAAACAAACCCTCATTTGTGAACAAGTTTGGGTAGAATTCAATATAGGAGAATATTTAGATAGATTTTGGTGTGATATCACTGAGATGGATGCATGTCACTTATTGTTAGGAAGGCCCTGAGAATTTGATGTGAATGATAAACATGGTAGGAAAACCAATGCCTGTACTATAACTAAAGGAGGTGTTGAATATGTTATGAATCTACTTACTGATGATGGGAAGGAAAATAATGTGTTTAGTAGTGTCTTGTGTGTTTTGGAGAAAGAATTCATGAAGGTATTGAAGGAAACAAATACACCTTTTTTTTAGTTGTGAGACCCCAAAAGATAACCCTAAAGGAACCAAAGGTTAAAGCCACTAGCAGAAATGTAGGTCCTAACGAGGTTAAAGCACTATTGGATTAGTATAAGGGTCTGATTGCATAAATTACACCAGAGCCTTTACCACCTTAGAGGGAAGTGAGTCATTGCATAGACCTCATACCAGGGGCCACCCTTCCAAACAAGGAATCATAAAAAATGACCCCTGAATAGAATAATTAAATAGCAAGATAGATTGAGGAATTGTTGTTTAAAGGGCTCATTAGGAAGAGTGTGAGTCCTTGTGTAGTCCCTATAATACTAGCACCTAAGAAGGAAGGTATATGGAGACTATCTACAAATTCTAGGGAAATAAAAAGGTTAACTATCAGATATAGGTTTCATGTGCCTAGAATAGAGGGTCTAATGGATTGTTTAGGGTGTACAAGCTATTACTCCAAAGTCGATCTAAAGATTGGTTACCATCAGATAAGGATCTAAGGTGGAGATGAGTGGAAAACAAATTTCAAGACCACAAAGGGTCTTTATGAGTGGCTTGTAATACCTTTTGGTCTCTCAAATGCTCCAAGCACTTTTATGAGGCTTATGAATAAAGTCTTAAATCCTTTTCTTAGTTAGTTTTTTGTTTTATATCTTGATGATATTCTGATTTTTAGTAGGATCAAGGAGGAACATATCAAGCATTTGGATATGGTTTTGAAGAATCTCCATGAGGAACAGTTCAAGATCAATTTAGAGAAGTGTGTGTTCCTTCAAGAAGAGCTTTTATTCTTAGGATCTGTAATATCCAAGATTAGCCTCAAGATGGATCTTTATAAGATTGAAGCCATCCTCAATTGGCCACCTCCTACTACTGCTTCAAAGGTATAACATTTTCATGGTTTGTGTAGTTTCTATAGGAAATTTATCATAAATTTCAATGGCATATGTACTCCTATCATCAATACTAATAAAGGTGGAAGAAAATGCACATTTATATGGACTAATGAGGCTAATAAGTCTTTTGAGTTTCTGAAGAAAAAGATTTCAGAGAAACTCATATTGGTTCTACCATACTTTCACAAAGTCTTCATAGTGGAATGTGATTGAAGATAAAAGGCTATTGGTGAGGTGTTGAGCCAAGAAGGGAGACCAGGTGCCTTCTTTAGTGAGAAATTGAATGAAGCTAAGAAAAAATATTCAACCTATGATCTTCAACTTTATGCAATAGTGCAATCACTAAGGAAATGTAGGCATTATTTTTTTCCCAAAGAATCCAATGTTTTTACTAACAATCATGCTCTTAGTTTTTTTAATAGACAAGAGAAACTTAACCATAGACATGTGAAATGGATGGAATTTCTGCAATATTACACCTTTACTATCAAACATAAGAAAGGGATTGTGAATAAGGGTGCTGATGCTCTTAGTAGGAGACGTTTAACCATTCAAGCTATTCATTTAGAAAGTGTTGGGGTTCATGCTATGAAGGACATGTATTTCATAGATGATGACTTCAAGGAGGCTTATTGAGTTTGTAATGAGATCACCGAGAGATATCACACTGATTTCTTAGAGTTCCTTGTGCAGGATGGATTACTTTTCAAAGATAGAATGTTGTGTGTTACAAAAGGATCTATTAGGGAGAACATCATCAAATATAAGCATTGTGGAAGTTTAGAAGGGAACTTTAGAGTGGATAAAATGCTGGAACTTGTCAGGAGATTCTATCATTGGCCCAAGTTACAGATAGATGTCAAAATATTTGTGGAGAGTTGCTTGGTTTGTCAACAAGCTAAGGGTCACACATCAAATGTAGGATTGTATATTCCATTTTCTATCCCTTCAAAGCCATGTGATTCAGTAAGTATGAACTTTCTCCAAAGACTACCTAAGACCAAATCTAGATTTGACAGTATCTATGTGGTCGTAGATATATTTTCTAAAATAGCACACTTTATACCATGCAGAACAACTCATGTTGCATCTCACATAGCATGGTTATTATTTAAGGAAGTTTTTAGACTTCATGGATTACCCTTGTCAATCATATCTGATAGAGACCCTAAATTTTTGGGACATTTTTTGGAGAACACTATGGAGAAAGTTGGGAACAAATGTGTCTCTTTCATCTGCATATCATCCACAGTCTGATGGTTAGACAAAAGTGATCAATAGGTCTCTTGGGAACCTTTTGAGATGTTTAACTCAAGAACATGAAGTCACTTGGGATTCCATACTTGCCCAAGAAGAATTCTCTTACAATGATTCAGTCAATAGGAGTATTGGTTTGACTCCTTTCCAGATTGTCTATGGTGTTCACCCTAGTTGTGTGTTACAACTCAAAGATGTGAAGGATATGGAGAAGAGAAGTGCATTAGCAGAGGACATTATGGAAGTAATCAAGGATATCCATGAACAAGTGTCAAAAAAGTTGCAACATACCATTGAAAAGTATAAAGAGCATGCAAACAAAAAGAGGAGGGATTTTCAATTCAAAATGGGAGGTATGGTGATGATTCACCTTAAGAAAGAAAGGATACCCAAGGATAAATACACTAAAATCATGATGAAAAATATTGGTCCTTTCAAAATTTTGAAGAAGTGTGGCAAAATACTTACAACATTGATTTTGCATCTCATATTGGTCTATCTCCTATTTTCAATATTGCTGAAATATATGCTTATAAAGGTACTATTAGTGATGATTGTGTTACAGGTAATTTAGATCCTTCCCAAGAAAAAGCATTGAATGATCTACCCACACAAAAACCTCATGAGATTGAAAGCATTCTAGACAAAAGAGTGAGAAAGAACACTAGGAGAACCACTTACTATGAGTACTTGGTAAAGTGGAAACATCAACCTATGGAGGATACTACCTGGATGACCCCTGAAAATATTCAAAAAAAGGATTTCAACTTGAATACTTTCCAACTCAAGAGACTTGAGTTCATTTTGTCTTCAGGAGTATGGTGTAGGGAACCCAGGGATTTTCCAGTTGATTCAAGTTGATTTATTTCACATTGTAATATGGATTGATCATTGTGATCATCCCACTTGTGTCTTGACCCATTTTTGTGGTCAAGGATTCCTAAGGTGCATCTATAAACCTCAGGACACCTTAGTCCACTTGGATCCTTTATTTAATTTGATAGGTGACAATAGGTGTTTTAGGGATGTGAAGTGTTTAGGTGTTATATCCAAGGAATTTGGATTATTTTGGTCATATTGGATCATTTTTTGGTCATACGAATCCAATGGATGTCATTATGGGTTCAAAAAGTGTAAAATGCAAAAATGCTACAATGTTGCTAAAAAGTTGTCAAAGTTGCTCAAGCAACTTTTCAAAAGTTGCTTGAGAAGTTCAAAATGTGTTTACCAATGGTCATAATCATTCATGATCAGTTGGAACTGTGTTTTGAAGATATTTAAGCATATCTAAGCCTCTTTTATGGGGTTGGAAGTTGTAGACACAGATTTGATGCAAGTTTGAAAAAAAGGAACCAGATTTCTTGAGTAATTTCTATGTGTATAAATGTGTATAGATTGGGAGTGTGAATTTAATGCCATTATTTGATATCCCTCTAAGTCTAGTTTTCAAAAAAATTGATTTGAGTTCAATTGGAGTTATAGATCAAAAGTTACATACAATCTGGTGAAAGCGGTTTTGTAGGGCATCAAATCTTGGCCTGTCACACAAATCGAACCCTAGCTTGTCATTTATCTAGTGGAATTTCATGGCCTCTTTGGAAATTCAAGTTAGGGATTTATTATCAATGATTCCTAAGGATTTTGTCAAGATTTGAAGTCCTAGTCCTTTTAGCATCAAGCTCTAGGCTAAATATGTCAACGTGTTTAGCAAGTCTAATAGGAATAGTCATGAGTAGATGTAGTATTAAATTAAAGGGATTGATTGAAGGGTGTACCAAGAATTGGATTGATTGGGTGAATCCATTGGTGAAGAGTTTCACACTTTGGTTGGAGTTTAGGGAAAGTGTCTGTAAGTCATAATTTGAAGAGATTTGTTTCATAACCTTGGGTGTTGGATTGGTGTAAGAAGAGTGTTTAGACCTCATAGGCAAGTAGATATTGATCCTATTGAAAGGAGTGTGGATTTGGATTGTTCCTAGAACAAGGTTGAAGGGTTTTGGATTGTTTGTTTTTCTAGTAGGTGCTAAGTTGTAGTTATTGTTGAGTGCTAGTGAGTGTTGAGCTGTCGAGTGCTGGCCGAATGTTACTATATGTTCTGAGTGAACCAGAGGTTTTATGATACTTGGTAGCTTCCCACTATGCACTCTGCATCATTTTTTCTACATACATGTATTGTTGAATGGAAAAACAATTCTAGATTGGGGTGAGCTTATTGCAGAAAAATTATAGGAAAGCTTGGAAAATTTTGCTAGAATGAAAGGCTTTTACATGTCTTCCTTCCTTTTCTATTTGATAGTCTATACTAGGGTATTGACTGGTTTACAACATGAACCTTGGGTCCTAGGAATTAAAATCTATGATTATTACCCTCTCTTACAATTACAAAGGTATTTAGAGAATTTCAACAAAGTAAATGATTTGTGTTTGGCTTGAATAGTCTTTATGCTAGAAGGAAACTTGAGCAAGAGGCTTTCCAAAGAAGCAGTCCAATTGGTTAATACCTATGGTAGCTATTTTTTATAGTTCCCAATGTTCACATATATAAGAGTAGGAGGATTTAAAGGTGAACCCGTAAGGCTGCCTAGGTACCTATTGGTCAAGCTAGTACTTATGGAGATATGTAGACAATTGGCACTTGTTAGCAAAAGCTTGAAAGGGAAGGATCTTTCAGGATAATGTTTCCTGTTGAACTGGGATACTACTATTGTAAAACTAGATCTGATGCTTTGAATTTGGTGACAGAGATTAAAATATTTAAATTTAAAACTTATGTGGCTCATCCCAAATTTTATAGTAAAATATTTGCACAATCCTACCTACGAATGAGAGACAATATTACCCATATGTTCCAGCTAGAAGATTACTAGGAGGATTGAGAGGATGAGTTTGATGTACAAAAAAGACTATGGTCTTGTTTCACATTAAAATGTATTGTCAGTATGCAAATTTTGATTGATATCAAGGGTGTTGAGGAAGAAGATGGAGATGCGGTGATAGATTCAAAATTCTTGAACATGGTGCATGCAGAACCTATACCTGAGTTGGTATGGGGTAGAAAGGAGGAAGATAACATAAAATTACAAAAATTCAATGTGATACAATGAGAATAAATATGGTTACATGAGAAAAGATTAGAAAAATTGTGAGTAACTGAAGATGAAACCTACGCAGAGCCTCAAAGTACTCCATGTCAAATTATAGCATCAAATTAATTAATACAATCATATAATCAATCTCATATATATATATATATAATGTGTTATTATTAATAATCAATTATATTGCAATTGATAACTATCGCTGTTTATATAACAGTCAATAAACATACACAATCGACTAAGCATTATTGGGGTTTCATTCTTAATAGAAAACAGTCGCTGGTCAACATAATTGTATATGCGATAACCATTAGTTAATGGTTATCATAAAAAAATTTTAATGTGTTATGATAACCATTAATTAATGGTTATGAAAACACATATTGTAATGCACTGTCATATGAAGCGACACCAGCCTATACACGGATGTGTAAAGGCATGACTAGACGTGGATTTAGCCATGTAGAGTGATGACCTTACACAGTCATGTCTTCTCACTCATATACTAATACAAATTGTGTGGGCTGAGAAAGACAATCAATCATAGTGGAATTGTCTTCTCTCTACAACATACAAGCAATCAGTAATATATATACATAATCAGTAAAAGTATATACAAAATTCAATGCAATAATAATCACTAGAGTTTCTCTATTATGATCTCACATTCCTAACATGGTATCAGAGCCTCAATAGAAGAAAATATTTCAAAACTAAAACGTATATTAACGATTATCTTATTATAAAAGAAAGAGAAATTAAAATGGCCAACAATATTAAAGTAGAAGATAGACTCAAAGGAGCATCTAACTTCTTCTCATATAAAATTCAAATTCTTACCTTGCTTCAAGAAATTGAGTTAGATTCTTATGTTGAAGAAAATTCAAGCATGCCAGAAGAAGAAACAGAAAAAGCAACTTGGAAAAGACGTAATAACAAAGAAAAGAAGATTATAATTGATGTTGTAAAAGAACATATTCTCCCCTCCATAGCAAGACTTAAAATTTCCTATGAAGTATTCAATACCATCCAAGAAACATTTGAGATTAACAATACAAGAAGATTTCTTACACTCAAACAACAACTACTAAATCTCTAAATGAGTAAAGGGGAAACCATTACATCTTACTTTCTCTGGATTTTAGAACTAAGGGATCAACTCTCCACCATTGGAAATAATGTTGATGACATGGAGCTAACATTAATATCCCTTAGAGGATTACCCATCACATGGGAATCATTTATTCAATGTATAATGGGACGTCCTTCCCTACCCAAGTTTGATCAACTCAAGAATGATTGCACTCAAGAGGAATCTCAGTTAATATCAAGAGGAATTAGACCTACCAAAGGAAATGAGATTCAAGCTCTTCACACTCACTCAAACTTCAAAAACAATAAAAATAAGTTTAAACATAAGAAAGGAAATTCTAACACTAGTCATGTAGGGAATCCCAATAAACATCACAAAAATCAAGACTTCTCTAAAGTACAATGTTTTAAATGTGATAAGTTTGGTCATACTCATAGATATTGTCCTGAGAAGTAGACAATTCAAGAAACATTAGCAGAAGTATCATTATTCTTCCTCATGTTATCAAGTGATGTTATCTCAAATAAGAATACTTGGATAATTGATAGTGGAGCTTCTAGACATATGACATGATTCAGAGGTCAATTTGAAACTCTAGAAGAAGATTTCTCCAAAGAATTCACTATTGGAGACAACTCCACCTATCCAACAAAAGGAATTGGGACCTGCTCAATCAAATTGAAAATAGGAGTAACTCTACAATTAAAAGATGTTCTCTTTGTACCAGGCATAAAAAGAAATCTGATCTCTATTTTAGGCTTAGTTGATCAAGGCTATCGCATTACATTTTAGGAAGACAAAGTGTTATTATGGCCTAAGAACACTAACCTTAAAAGTTCCATTTCAATAGGGTATAGAGATGGAAGTTTATATAAATTATGTAATAGTCAACAAAAAACCTTATGTCATGAAGTATCAAGTTCTAATCAACTATGGCACAGAAGATTAGGACACCTCAGATTTAGTACTCTTCCTTTCCATAAGGAAAATCACTACAAGCATACCCAATCTAAAATCTAATCATATTGGAACTTGTAAAGGATGTGCTCTAGGAAAATTTATCAAAAGATCATTTTCTTCTAGTGAACGTAAAACCAAAGATATACTAGAACTCATTCACACAGATTTATGTGGACCTATGTCAACTCTCTTACTAGGAGGATATTCATATTATGTGATCTTCATTGATGACTATTCTAGAAAAACCTAGATCCAAATTCTTAAACTCAAAGAGTCAAATGAAGTATTGTTAAAATTCAAAGAATTTAAAGCATTAGTGGAAAATCAAATTGGGAAGAAAATAAAAATTCTAAGATTAGATAACGGAGGTGAATACATCTCCAAAACCTTTAAATATTTTTGTATTTTTATTGGGATTAAGAGGGAGTATATTGTACCTTATAATCCTCAAATAAATGGTGTAGCAGAAAGAAAAAATAGAACTATCATTGAATTTTCTAAAGCTATGATACATGATCAAAATCTTCATACCTCATTATGGGCCGAAGCATGCAACACTGCCGTGTACATTCAAAACTGATGTCCTCACTGAATTTTAGAAAATTTTACACCCGAAGAAGCTTTCATAGGGAAGAAACCAAATCTAGGTCATCTAAGAGTTTTTGGATGTCTAGTATATGCTCACATTCCTAAATAAAATAGAACCAAACTAGAACCATCTGGGAAGAAAGGGATATTTGTTGGCTACAATGAAAATACTAAAGGATACATGATCTACATACCAGGACAGAAATCTATTGATGTTAGTAGAGATGTAGAATTTAAAGAAGACATTGCTCTCAAACTCTCCACACTTATAGAAGGACTAAATGAGAATCAGAGGGAGAATACTCACGACACCGAGAATCAGAGGGAGAATATTCACAACACTAAGAATGCACTTCAAAATGATGAGAACTACATTGTTGAGAATCAAATAGAAAACACTATAAATGTCCCCCCATCCAATCTTGAAGAGGTTGATATTCATAAAAACAAGAAAAGGCCACTATGGGCAAGGAAAATGTTTGAAGAAAATAATATTGAACCAGATGAGATGTTTAGAGAAAGTAAGAGAACAAGAAATCAGAAATGCTATCTTGCACTTATGGCTGAACTCACAAAATCTGAAACTCCTAATGTTAAAGAAGCCTTAACATGTTAATCCTGGAAAGATGCAATGATCAAAGAATGTCAATCCATAGTTAAGAATGATGTTTGGGAAGTAGTACCAAGACCCAAAGGAAAGTTAGTCATTTCTTCAAGATGGTTATTTAAAATCAAATATGCTTCAGATGACAGTATTGAAAAACATAAGGCCAGATTTGTAGCTAGAGGTTTCTCTCAAAAGGATAGTATTTATTATGAAGAAACCTTTGCTCTGGTTTCTCAATACACATCTGTAAGAAACATTATAGACATTGCAGTATCTAAAGGTTGGAAGATACATAATATGGATGTAAAAACTGCATTCCTAAATGGAGTGATTGAAGAAGAAGTATATATAGAACAACCAGAAGGCTTCAACACCCATGACAAAAATAATTATGTCTGTAAATTAAAGGAAGCACTCTACAGTCTTAAGCAAGCTTCCAAGCCTTGGTATGAACTAATAAACAATTATCTCTCCAAGTTAGGGTACTCCAAAAATGAAGCTGACCCTAATATATACTTCAAAATATACAAAGGTGATATGGTAATCCTAGTCCTCTATGTTGATGATCTACTAATAATAAGAGAAGATCATCTCATTGCTAAATGAAAATAAGATCTCACAAATGAATTTGACATGAAGGACCTAGGTCTATTACACTACTTCTTAGGATTAGAAGTACTACAGAAATAAAACTACATTATTCTAAATAAAAGGAAATACACCTTGGACATTCTAACTAGATTTGGAATGATGGAGTGAAAACACTAACCACTCCAATGGAAACAAATCTTAATAAGCTCAAGGATGCAGCAGCAAATTTAGAACCTACAAATCCTACATATTACAGATAACTAGTTGGGTCACTTATGTACTTGGTAAATACTCATCCAGATATTTGCTATGCTAAAAATGTTTTAAGTCATTTCATGTGTGAACCAAAGAAGATCCACCTAACAACTGCCAAAAATATTCTAAGATACTTATTTGGTACAATCAAAATGGGCCTAAAATACGAGAATATTGAGATTCAACTTCAAGGGTTCACTGAATCCGATTGGGATGGAAATTCAATCGATCGTAAAAGCACTATAGGATGTTGCTTTAGTCTTGGATCAGCTATGATTTCCTAGTTTAGTAGATAACAATCAATAGTTTCTCAAAGCTTCACTAAAGAAGAATACATGGCCACTTCAATGGGAGCTCAAGAAGTAGTATGGTTAAGGAAATTACTATTTGGATTTTTTGGTAAGCCATTAAAACCTACCATAATTCATTGCGATAATGAAAGTTGTATTCAACTTTCAGTAAATCCGATCTTTCACAATCACTCCAAACACATAGAAATTCCTTACCACTACATAAGAGATATGGTAGAAAAAGATATTATTAAGTTGGTCTACATTAGTACTAAAGAACAAAATGCTGACATCTTCACCAAGCCTCTTGCGAAGTTGAAAATCGAGTACTTCAAAAAGAAACTTGGTATGGTTAAATTGTGATTAATTTTGAGATTAAATCTCACTATTATGTAAATTAAAATATTCATGAATAAAATTAAAATTTAAATATTGAAATATTATGTATGTTGAAAGATGACAATCGTTCTTTTCTGTGAAGTCACTATTGTAAGGTGATGACCTACAATAGTTTGACTTATGTTATCATTCAATCCAGTTCTTAATTAGTCGGGGATTATGATAACAACTAGTTCAAGTTTTGATCCGGATTGCACCAGATATCTTGAAACCCATGTTTATCCTTATCCAGTTCTGAATTTAGTTAGGGATTAAGATAAAATTGCTTATCAAGTTGAACTATGTTTTGGATTATGCCAGAAGTCCTGATTCAGATAATTATGTGTTATTCAAAGAGAATCTAGAAGAATTCCAATAATGCTCACATCTTGTGAATATTAATCTCCTCTCACTATGAGGGAGTGTTAAATTCTAACATCAAATTGATTAATATAATCATATAATCGATCTCATATATATATATATATATATATATAATGTGTTATTATTAATAATCAACTATATTGCAATTGATAACTATCGTTGTTTATATAACAGTCGATATACATACACAATCAACTAAGCATTATCAGGGTTTCATTCTTAATAGAATACAGTCACTGGTCAACATTATTGTATATGAAATAACCATTAGTTAATAGTTATCATAACACATTGTTAATGTGTTACGATAACCATTAACTAATGGTTATGCAAACACATATTGTAGCACACTTTCATATGAAGTGGCACCAGCCTATACACAGCTGTGTAAAGGCATGACCTGACGTGGCTTTAGCCACATAGAGTCATGACCTTACACAGATATGTCTTCTCACTCATATACTAATACAAACTATGTGGGATGAGAAAGACAATCAATCACAGTGGCATTGTCTTCTCTCTACAACATACAAGAAATCAATACTATATATAAAAAATATATATATACATAGTAAGTAAAAGTATATGTAGCATTCAACACAATAATAATCACCAAATTTTCTCTATTACGATCTCACATTCCTAACACTCTAGTTCCTCATAATAATATCTTTTCTCCTTATCTCCCTATTAATATTGATCTTGTAGGTATGATTGAGCTTAGAAAGAGCCCATTGAGGAAATCCAAATTATTGGTCATGACTCCCACCTCTCCAAGGGTCACACACCTGAGGAGAAAAATATTGAAGAGATCCCCTGTTACCAAGGAAGTGGTGGATTTGAGCTCTATTACTAATAAAGTTCACGCAGCTATGGAAGACTAGGTATTTGATATACTAGATACTAATGATTTTGGGTCTAGAGGAGATTCAAAAGGTGCACACTCTATTGATGACACTCTGACTACTGACTTGACCTTACTACAAAATCCCACCTCTCCCACCTCTCCAAGGGTCACACACCTGAGGAGAAAAAGATTGAAGAAAGCCCCTAATACCAAGGAAGTGGTGGATTTGGGCTGTATTACTGATAAAGTTCACGCAGCTATGGAAGACCAGGTATTTGATATACTGGATACTAATGATTTTGGGTCTAGAGGAGATTCAAAAGGTGCACACTCTATTGATGACACTTTGACTACTGACTTGACCTTACTACAAACTCCCCCTGATTAAAAAACAATAATTACATCTGATTGGGTTATATAGAGTCAGCTGAATTAATTTCATTCAATTAAGGATGATGGACAAATCCATTAACTAACATCGAGTAGTTTACTAAAAGTCTCCAACAAGTTATCGAGCTCAAAAGAAAACATATTTTTGGTTGACACAGGATTGCCATGAACCCAAGATGCTCATGCGTCCCCAAAAGTAGATACAAGTAAATGCAGATCAATGATTGGAGCATTATTGTATCTGATTTCTACTAGACCATATATCATGTATCGAGTATGTTTGGTAGACAGATTTTAGAAAGAACCAAAAGACTCACATGTTATGGCAGTAAAGAGGATTTTTATATATTTGAAGGAAACATAAGGGTTTGGATTATGGTATCCAAAAGGTTTATATTTCATGTCAATAGCTTATACTGATGGAGATTGGGTTGGTTGTGTCAATGACTGAAGAAGTACTAGTGATGGAGCTTATTATTTTGTCTCTAAGTTGGTTGCTTGGTCAAGAAAAAAGTAGGATTATGTAAAATTATCAACTGGTGAAACATAATACATTGTAGCTTCCTCATTTTGTATTGAGGTATTGTCGAAGAAACAAACTTTGAAGGATATTATTGTCACTTTTAATGAACCGATTTCAATAATGTGTGACAATAACAATGTTATAAATATTTCAAAAATTCTAGTGCAACATGAGAGAACAACACATAAATTTATCAAGTATCATTTATTGAGAGATAAGGTCTTGGAGAAGGAAATAAATCTTGAGTATGTGCCTACGAAGGAGTAGATAGAAGACATATTTACAAAACCCTTTAGCAAGGATAATTTTGAGTATCTCGGGGGAAAGCTGGGCATTCTACCCCTTCCTAGTATTCACTAGATGCACCTATATGTGCATTGGGTCACTATATTGCATGTTTAACATTTTATCGATCAATTCTTGGGGGCTTCCTCATAGGGGGAGCCGAGTAAGTTAGTAAGGGAGATTTTTTTCCCTTTTCATTGTTTTCAAACAGGGAGAAGAAAAGTTGGAGAACTTTGATGCTATTAAATTTTGATAGAGAGTTGTTTTCTTTTTATTGATGAATGTTACCATCAATGAAAAATGGGGAGATTGTTAGAATGCGAAGATGATATTATTCATGTTATTTTCATTTAAGACAACATATCTAATGCATAGCTGTTGATCATTCATAATTTGGTTTATTTTTTGTATTTCTAGAGGCATTTACCAAAATATGTGCTTACATGTTTATCCTTATCTGTGTCGGTGATGGTTCCTTTTATTTTGAAACATATTGTGGAGTGTTTGGTTTAGATTAGTCTTATCTTAGATGTATTCATCATGTTTTAGTTGACGCAATTATAACCTGTAGATCCTATCCATTCATACCAAGAACTAAAAGATTGTGTAGTGTGATGAAGCATATTGTATTAGGTGAGGTGGTCTATGTTTCATTCCTTACCACTGTCGGAATATTTTGGTGTGACCTATTTCAAATTGATTTAGGCTAAATTGATTGTAGACATCAATTAGTATAAAGGAAGTGATATTCCCAGTTGTTTGTTTGGTTTCTTGTATGTGATTAATATGTTAAATGAATGTGAATATAACAAGGAAAGATCTATCTATTGATTTATGTGTGAGTTGATGCAATCAATAGAATACTATTATATTATTTCTGTAATACAGAGTATCAATGACGGTGAATTTAGTAGTGGATTATTTCTTTCATTTCCTATATTATGGCATTGAGACAACTTGTAATTACTAGTGAGCCTTTCATTATTTAGGATAGTTATCCCAATCAACACTAAGCTAATCCCGAGTGAGAAAACAGGTAATGAGCCCTTGTAAAAATCACCTTAACCAGTTGATAGGGAGAGGTTAGTATATTCGTGTATCCTCCTATGAGGATCTTTTAAAAACAATTCTACTACAATAGGGTCCATAACCTAGGTGAGTGTTCCTCCTTTCCTTGGACGAATACAACCCCTTCAAACAGGTTGCACACTAAATCCTCACAACCCCAACCATATCCCCTTTAATAACTCATCATCTCATTATTATTTTCATTTACCCTTGATTCCTATTAAGTGGGTACACCATGAAATTTATGGGAATTCAACTACTAGTGGATAAATTGGACTCCCACACCCTTCTAAGACCCTTCAAAATCCATCTCAATCATTCATTCCCTCAAGAGTGGCTTCAAACATCAATTGTCTACTTAGACCTAGTAAATAGGCCTATTCCCTAGTAGCCATGGTTTCCCTATTTTTGGTGTACAACTTCCAAAACTCCCAAAGAAGTTTATGAATAAATGGGAATTCAAAATACCCTTTTTGGAATTCTACCCAAACCCTAGATCTTGATTACCAACTCTTCCCAAAAGAACTTCAAACCATTATGAACAGAATAGGGAATTAGGCCTACGTCAAATTGAATTACAAAGAAACACCCCTCTCTATACTTCCAAAAACACTTGTACAACCATATAAACTTAGAGGGATCTAATAAATTACTAAATCTTCCATTAATTTGTCTCTCACCACCCTACCCTTTCTTTTGCAACTTAATTTGCAGACATAGTCAGGGTGAGCACATTGAGATGCTCACCTAGGGCATCCATTTTATCTACAATCCTAAGGTATCTCTGCACAACTCTTTGACAAACTTATAATAAATATTCTATACTAAAATTTCCAATAGCTTTTTCCAAATTCCAGAGTGTAAACTCAAGTAAGAGGCATTTGTTTGTGGAAACCTCACTAGACCCTCAAAACCAGGAAGGTTACAAAGATTCTTGTCTAAAATGCTTCAAACTCAATATAATGAAATAAAATGAAGTTCATATAAAAGGTAATAAGTTGTGTTATTAATCGATGAAAAAATTCCTCCCTACCAATCAACACACACACACGTTATATCTGTGCTTACACCAAATTTGTAGGAAAACATTGAATTATTATTGCTTTGAATGCCCAATTTTTTTCAAAAACATAATTAGGGATTTATGTTCATGTCTAGGGCCTTAAATCACCCATAAAAAATATCCCCCAACAAAAAAATCTTAATTTCAAACCAATTATCCTTTATGCAACTTTTGACAACAATTTGCAAAAGTTGCTTAGCAACTTTTTAGCAACATTTTGGCAATTTTGACAATTCACTCCCATTATGACTCATAACCCTATGAGACCATAAAAATGACTCATGTAGGTCATATTAAATCCATTAGGTCCTATTTTTCCATTAAATTTATTATACATGCCCCTTGGGTTTAATTACAACATTTTGGCCCATTGGCCCTAAATGTCCCTAAAGATAATTTAGGGTCAAACTTTGACTCTACATTGGGATCATAATTTTACCCTTATTACAGAAAAGATACATAGGGTTTGATAAATCTCCAATATCCCTGATTTTCGATGATTACAACTAGCCCCTTAGGAATAAGCCTTGGTGCTCCTACACCATACTCCCCAAACTGAAAGAACTCAAGTCCCTTGAGTTGAAAATGCCTTGGGATCAACTATTGCTTCTTCATATCTTCTTCAAGAATCCATGTTGCCTCACAATCTGGTTGGTCTTTCCACTTGACCAAATGCTCCCAATACTTCATCCTTCTGGTTTTCTTGTCTATTCTTTTCTCAAGGATTCTCTCTACCTGTGGATCTTGTTTAATTGACAACTATTAGATCTATTCATTTTGTTCTTCATCCACCACTTCTCTATTATCTTCTATGATTAGAGGTCCTCTATACTTCACAAATTCTCCAACATTATCGATTGGTGAAATGGCTACATCTCTAGGTAAATCCACCTTGTATGAATTAGCACCATACTTAGCCAAAACTTGACAGGGTCCAATCCTCCTTAGCATGATCTTAGTATGAATACCCTTAGGAAGTCTTTCTCTATTAAAATGAACCATTACTAAGTCCCCAACTTGGAATTTTAGATCTCTTCTCTTTTGATCCACTTTCTCCTTCACCTTTGCATGTTTTTGTGAGGATATCTATCACCTTGTCATGGATATCTTTCACGACTTCTGCAAAATCCTCTGCTTGGCCACTATTTTTCTCCAAGCATGTCAAGTCCCTCAATTAAAAGAATCCTCTAGGGTGTATCCTATAGACCAATTAAAATGGGCTTCTACTTGTGCTCCTATTTATAGAGTCATTAAAAGAGAACTACTCCTGTGGAATAATGGGTTCTCTTGACCCTCCATGCTCTTTTGTCAAATATCTGAGAAAATTCCCTAAAGACCTACTAACCGCCTCAGTCTTCCCATCTATTTATGGGTGATAGGTAGAGATGAATGAAATATTGGTGCCGAATCTCCTCCATAAGGTCCTCCAAAAATGACCTATAAACTTTGAGTCCCTATTTGAGACTATACTCAATGGAAACCCATGAATCCTTACAATCTCCCTGAAATTTTTTTTTTCTATGTAGGAGGCATCATGAGTTGTCTTGCAGGTTATAAAATGAGCCATTTTTATGAATCTATCTACCACAACATAAATAATATCACATCCATTCTTTGTTCTTGGTAAACCTACCTAAAATTCCATGCTTAGGCTCTCCCATGGCCTATTAGGCAATGGAAAAGGTTGGTACAATCCTACATTTGATGAAGTCCCCTTGGACCTTTGACAAGTGGTACATGACTCTACATAACTCCTTACATCCTTTTGCATCCTTGGCCAAAAGTAGAACCTCTACACAAACTCTAATGTCTTATTAAGACCAAAGTGGCATCCAAGACTCCCATTATAATTTTCTTCGATCAAGTTCTCCCTCACTAATCCTCTTGGAACACATAAATATCCTCCCTTAAAGAGAACACCATTTTTTAGGGTATGTTATACAAAATCCCCATGGAAACTATTCTAAAAATTTGTGCACACCTTTTATGCCTTTGACAAGTCTTGGTCATCTTTGTATAGACCCTTGAATGTATCCACCCCAACACTTTGTAGTTGAATATCCCACACTGTCATCACCCTGCTGCTAAGGGAATCTTTTACTTTGTTAGCTTGACCCTTCTTATGTTTAAAAGTGAAGGTATAGCAATGAAAGTGCTCCACCCACTTCACATGCCTATGGTTCAAATTTTCCTATGAATTCAAAAATCTCAAAGTATGGATTTAGTATACACAATAAATTCTCTAGGTAGGAGGTAATGCCTCCACTTTTTTAGGGTCTATACCATAGAATATAACTCAATATTATAAAAGGAATACTTCCTCTTTGATTCATTCAATTTTTTACTAAAGAAATCCATTGGCCTTCCTTCTTAACTCAACACTAATCCTGTAGCCACATTTCTAGCATCACACCCAATGATGAACAACTTATTGAAATTAGGAAAAAATAAAATAGGTTGAGAGGCTACCCTTTCTTGAGTTATTTAAATCCCTTATCTACCTCATCAGTCTAAACAAACCTTGTCTTACTTCCTCCTTTGATGGTGTCTAGAATAGGTGAGAAAATCCCATTGAATTTTCTGATGAACTCCCTAAAAATTGTAGCCAATCCATGGAAGCTCCGCACATCTCTTGCAATTCTAGGAGTAGTCCAATTGAGTATGGATTCAACCTTGGAGTGATTAAATCTTCAAATCTCCCCGTGAGATAAAAAAACCCAAATATACTAGTTCCCGCTTCATAAAATCATGTTGTTCAAAGTTTATCATTAGTTTTCATCAGAAAGCTTCTTCAAAACAAGATTTATATGTTATAAATGGTCCTCTTTAGTCCTACTCAAGATTAGAATATAATCTAAATATACTACCATAGTTTTACCAATGTAGTCCTTCAAGATTTCATTCATGAGTCTCATGAATGTGCTAGGAGCATTAGAAATTCCAAATGGAATTAAAAGCCACTCATACAAGAATTATGTGGTCTTGAAAGTGGGTTTCCACTCATCCCCCTCTCTATTTTTATTTTGTGGTAACCCCTTCTCAAGTTAATCCTTCATAAATATTCTACCCCTCCTTGATAATCTATCAAATCCTCCATCCTTGGTATAAGGAACATGTATCTCATGGTAATCCTATTGATTTCTCTTGAATATGTACATAGTATCCACTTACCCCCTTTGTTTGGATCCAAAACTTTGGGGACTACACATGGGCTTATGATCTTTCTTATCAAGCCACTATCCAAAAAATTTTAAACCTACTTAGAAATCTCCTCATTCTGTTGAGGAGTCATTTTGTATGCAACCTTATTTGGGAGGGAAGCTGTTGGACCTAACTGGTCTCCTTCTGCCCATTTCAAGTGGACTGTATTCTATATGTTACCCCATTCTTCTAAAATGCATATGAATTATTCTAACCATCATGGTGAGCCTTCCTATCAAACTACCATGGTCTACCTAGAAAAAGGTGATAGGAATTCATGGGTAGAATTTCATAGAGTATCTTATCCTTATACCCCCTATACTAAATTATACCCAAGCCTACACATTAACCACTACATGTTTCCCTTTATTAAACCAAATGAACTTATAAGGGAAAGAATGAGGAACCCTTTCCATTTTCAACTTATTAACTACTTCCAAAGAAAATATATTATCTATGGAACCTTAATAAATAATTAATTTAGACAACTTACCTTTCATTTTTCACTAGATCCTAAAAAGTGCTTTCCTTTGGGGTGTCTCCTCCTTGACGGATTCCTTCGATAATGTCCTCTTGATCATAAAATTTTCTCCTAATTATTCTGATGCCAACTACACCTCGGGAGAATGTACACTAGAAACATCTTCTTGTACATAATTTACCCTCCTTTTGTTTCCTTGAGAAGTGGAAGCCTTCTATGGACACCTATAAGGAGGATGTCCCAATTGGCCACAATTGTAGCAATTCATTCTAGAGAACTTGGATCATCTACCTGATCCATTATACCTTCCTCCATTTGAACCCCTACCTCTATAGCCTCCTCTACTACTTTATTCCCCCATCTTCTCTCTAGGGCTAGACTCCCCTTGGGATTCTTGGCCTTTTCCTTTGTGACCAAAACTACCTCTTCCTCTATTATTTCTTCCACCTTTGCCTTTATTATTTTGATCACTTCTTTTCCTTAACTTATCCTCCACTCTAAGAGACATTTCAAAATATTTTTTTCACTGTATTAGGAGCCAAGAGAATTATCTCTTCTTGGATATTCAACCTTAGGCCATTCAAATACCTAGCCACTCTCTTTTCTACCTCTTCTTGCTTCTTGGATCTAAGAGTCACTTTGTGAAAATCTTCAATATATGCACTCACATCCAAATCCCTCTAATTTATTTTTTGGTGCTTCTTGTACATTTTTTCTATTGGAATTGATTTAGTGAGAGGTGTTGACATTCATGTTTTTTCATTGATGTCAACATATATTTTTGTTGAAGACTTAGATAGATTGGTTATCACTGGTACATGGATGACTAACAGAAGTGTATGAACACTGTAAGTACATTTTTGAATATGCTAGGATAGGAATGTGTGTAGGGATGAGTAGTGATCTTATATCCAAGGTCACATCGCTTGATGTTACTGTTAGAATTAGTTACAACTATTTTAGTGAAGACTGGATATAGGACAACAATAGTGAATTGTGATAGAGTTGGTCTCTTTATTTTTGAGTTAACTTGGATGTGAGAATGATCTGTGATCTCTGAGCTTAAGGTATGGTAGAATACATGTTGAAGAATATTACTTGTGATTTTTGGGTCTTTGTGTTCTTGGTTATGTCAGCTGAAGAGTGTGATCTTGTGAATATCTATTTATGGCCGACTATAGTTCTGTGATGTGTTTAGATGATGGTGAGCATGGATTTCAGATCTTGGAGTATATTTGTTGAATTTTAATTGATTTTTACTTGTGTGAGGTACTGTGTGTATCTTAACAATTGTCTATTTAATTATTTGTACATTAAGGAAGTCTTAATAGGCCAACCTGATTGTTTATTGTAAAATTGTATAAAGAAGAGGTCTTTCTTGATGAGAAAGTATGTATGGGATGTGGAAGCTATGAGCTTGTATTGGTGAAGTGTGCTAGATGTAGAGTAAAGATAGAGATTGATTAAATTCATTGGAACTATTTAAGAAAAGCTAGTTGCTATCAATCAGTTCACTAGATATTATATCTTATGTATATATGTATCTCAGACAGTGAGTCTTGAAGGTGGATTTAACCTTCTCTAGGCATTATGCCTAGGAAGTGATCCTGTTATTTCTCTTGACTCCTAACATTTTTTTTCCTTTAACAGGGAGTGTTTACTATATGTAATAATAAGCTCATAAGAGGGATAAATCTCCTAACATGGATACTATACTATCAGTGAATTATTTTTGGGTGCTAATTCCCACCATGTTTTTTTTCCCTTAACAAGGTTTCCTCGACAATTTTTTTTTGTGTTATGGTGTTTCATTTTGTGTTCAGATTTGCATTAAAGTGTTTAGTTTATAAAGTATAAAGTTTAATAATCTTCCTCACAACTAATTCACCCCCCTCTCAATTGTGTTGGTGGACTATTATTGCTAACAATTAGTATTAGAGTTTTTGGTCCTCGGAGAGAAAGCTTAACAACTTGAGGTGATCTTGAAGATGACATTCTATAGGAAGGAAAGTCCAAAGTTAGATCCTGAAAACTTTGATAGTTGGAAGAACAAGATGAGAAAACATCTATTGTGTTTGGGAATTTACTACTGGATGATAAAAAAGAAAGAAGAGAATATCAATCTTTAAGATGAATTAGACAGAGCTATTAAAGATGAAAATAAGTTGTTTTATTGTAACATGGTCAAAAGGGAAGCACTGATTAGTGCACTTTAACATGGTCAAGGTGAATTCACTGAGGTTAAAGATTTGGATTTTACACAACATTTGGTCAAGCTTAGAGGCATTATATGAAGGAGATAATTTTACTAAGTAGGCAAAGTTGCAAAATTGGAAGACAAAGATGGAAACTTTGAGAATGAGAGATGATTAGAATGTTAGAGAATATGTATAGAGGGTTACTGAGGTTTTTATTGGTATTAGAAACTCTGGAGGCACATACAATGAAGAAGAAGTGATCACAAAGATTCTTA
The DNA here is from genome assembly GCA_018584345.1 of Thuja plicata. NCBI lineage: Eukaryota > Viridiplantae > Streptophyta > Pinopsida > Cupressales > Cupressaceae > Thuja > Thuja plicata. The sequence goes on along the minus strand of MU224778.1, from coordinate 2,482,809 downwards.
GGTCTTTGACACCTATTTACAAAACTAAAGTGCAAGCAATAGAAGAGATCATACCTTTGATGATAAAATTCAACAAAGAGATGTTGATTGTGAAGTCAACTTCCTTTGAGGCCGTAGAGCTGGGAGATTCATTACCTAAGGTAGAATCAACATTCAAGGTGACTATACATAATGATAAAAAGACTTTATCAAGTCTTGTGAGCACAAGTAGAAGTGACTTTCATGAAGAGCTTGGAGAATAAGTTGATGATTAAGAAAATATATAGGAAGAAGAGAGGAAGTTAAATGAAATTGTGGCCCTAGTTGCAAGAAGAGAAAAGAGAGGTAGGGGTAATTTTGAGGGAAAGTTACCTCTAAAATGTTTTTCATGCAATAAGATAGGTCATTTTGCATCTAGATGTCCTACAAGGGTTCCTAAACATAAACCTAAATTTCACAGAACTAATTACTCAAAGGATAAAGAATGTTACTATGCTAGTGAAGGAGTTTTTGATGATGATTATATGGATTATGATGAAATTGGATTTATTTCTCTTAAAGATGATGAACCTATTCATGAAGAGAAAGCCCTAGTTTCACATGCTGACAAGAAATCTGAATGGATCATAGACAGTGGTTTTTCACATCATATGACTGGTGATAGAAATAAGTTTTTTTAGCTAAATAAATATGATGGTGGTGTAGTCAGATTTGGTGACAATACTCCTAAGTTTATCATTGGAGTAGGATCAATTTCTCTTGATGGTAAAACTAATATAGATGATGTATTACTTGTTGATGGACTTAAGCATAACTTGTTGAGTGTTGGAAAATTTGTAGACAAGGGTTATCAGTTAAAGTTAAATGATGGGAAATTTTCTATTAGAAGTAAGACATGAGATTTGATTGCATTAGGTACTAAGTCAAGATGTAATGTATTTGAGTTGAATACTACAGAGGCTTCTTGTGTTGTTGCAAAGTTTGATGATAGTTGGTTATGGTATATAATATTTTGTCATGTAATTTTTGATAGCATTGTGAAAGAAAGTATGAAAATTGTTGTTAGAGATCTACCGAAGATTGTGAAACTTTCTAACACTATGCATAGAGAATGTGTGACGGGGAAACATACTAGAAGAAATTTTCAAAGAAAATCTTACTCATCAAAAGGGAAGTTGGATCTAGGGCAAACTAATCTGTGTGGTCCTACATGAACAAGATCGTACTATGGTGAAAGGTATTTCATACTTTTTGTTGATGAATTTTCTAGGATGATGTGGGTTTCATATCTTAGAGAAAAGTCTGAGGATTTTGAAAATTTTAATATTTTCAAAGCAAAAGTTGAGAATGAATATGGTTTGAAGATAAAATGTTTAAGGTTAGACAGAGGTGGAGAGTTTACTTTAGATATGTTCAATACCTATTGCGAAGAACATGAAATATACAAATAAACATCAATTCCTAGGACAACACAATAGAATGGGATTGTAGAGTAAAGGAAAAGAACTATATTAGATGCTGCTAGAACTATGTTGCTTGAAGGAAATGTGTCACATGTTCATTGGAGATAAGTTTTTTGCACTATAATTTACACCTTGAATAGAATTCAGATTAGAGAAGGTACTAATAAAACTCCTTATAAACTATGGTTTAATCATACTCCTACTGTGAAATATTTTAGAATATTTGGTAGTAAATTCTATATCAAAAGGGATGATGAGATAGGAAAGTTTGATGCTAGAAGTGATGAAGGAATTTTCCTTGGTTATTCCACTAAAATTAAAGCTTATAAATGTTTAAATATGAGATTAAGGAAGACAATTGAAAGTGATAATGTAAGGATTGATGAGAAGTTTAAGATTTAGGAAAGAATATATGACTGTAGCCAGACATTAGATAACAAGGAGAATACTACAAATCAAGAATAACATTTTGAGGTTAATCTTGAGATTGAGATATGCCTGAATGATTCTACTGAAACTTCAAAAACACCAAGGTATGCTAAGAAGAACCATCCTAAAAATCAAATTATTGGTGATGCAAATAAAGGAATGATGACAAGATCTAGATTAATAAATGAGATTTGTTTGATTTCTCGAGTAGAACCAAAAACTACTGATGAGGCATGTAAAGACGAATCTAGGACTAAAGCAATGCATTAAGAATTAGAATAGATAAAGAATAATAACACTTGGGAATTGGTTCATAGACCTAAGGAAAAGAATTTTATACGAACGAAATGGATTTTCATAAACAAAATGAACGAAGAAGGAATGGTTGTAAGGAATAAGGAAAGACTCATTTGTAAATCCTACTCCCAACAAGAAGGCATAGACTTTGAAGAAACATTTGTTCCTGTTGCTAGGCTTGAGATAGTAAGATTTTTTATTGCTTATGCTACACACAAGGACTTTAAGGTGTATCAAATGGATGTGAACCTACATTTTTGAATGGAGATTTAGGAGAAGTGTATATTGAGAAGCCTACTGGATTCTCTATGACAGGTGATGAGAACATGGTTTTCAAAATGAAGAAAGATTTTTATGGATTGAAATAGGCACCTAGAGCATGGTATGCAAGATTGGATAAGTATTTACTTAGTCTTTGTTTTAGAAAAGGTAATGCAGACTATCTTTTATATTTAAGAACTAGTAAAGATGGGATCTTAATAGTTGAAGTTTTTGTAGATGATATTATTTTTGGAGGCAATGATGAAATGAGTAAGAAAATATCTAAGAAAATGGAAAATGAGTTTGAGATGTTGATGATTGGCGAAATGAAATTTTTCCTTGGCTTGCAAATTAATCAGAATAAGAATGGTATCTTTATTTCTCAAACCAAGAATCTTAAAGAAATGTTGAAATTTTTTGGAATGGAAGAGTAAACACATGTTGGAACACTTATGGTTACTAGTTACATGCTTACTAATACTGATGAATCTTAGAGTGTTTTTAAGACAAAATACAGATCTATGATTGGAGGCTTACAATACCTAACTCACACTAGACTAGATATTGCTAATGAAGTTGGAATTGTGGCAATATTTCAAGTAGATCTTAAAGAAACTCATCTTGTTGCAGTAAAATGAATATTAATATATTTGGAAGGGACATTAGAATATGGCTTATGGTATGAAAAATATGATGATTTTGTTTTTCATGCTTATACTGATGCTTATTGGGTAGTAAGTGTTGATGACATAAAGAGTACAAGTGGTGGTGCATTTTTCCTTGGGAAAAGGCTAGTTTCATGGTTATGTAAGAAGTAGGACTGTATAGCTCAGTCTGATGAATCAGAGTATTTTGTTGCTGCTATAAATTGCACACAGATTATTTGGATGAAGTAGATGATGAAGGACATTGGAATAAATTTTAAAGAGCCAGTGGTTATTCATTGTGATAACACTAGAATAGTGAATATGTTGAATAATCTAGTTATATTGTGTTCTGAAACTAAACATATTTCAATAAAGTATCATTTCTTGAGAGACAAGGTTGCAGAGAAAGATATCAGACTAGAGTATATCAGCACAAATGAAAAAATAAAAGACATATTTACAGAAACTTTTCCAAAGGATTCCTTTGAGTATCTCAGAGATATGTTTGGGGGAGATCCCCTCCTTGTTAAAACTAATTGATGTAGGAATGCACTGATCTAGTGGATTTGAAAGCTATATCATTTCTTGGACTAGACGCTTGTATCCACTCCTCAGAGGCAGTGATCACATGAACAAAATTGAACACATTTGGGTGATTATGCACCTGGTTGATGGTTAGAGAAATATTAATGGAATCCTTTTCCATTGATGTCAAAGGGGGAGAAATTAAGTGAAAATCCCTACTATTTTAGGAAGAGCTATGAAGAGGATATTGAGAAAGTTATATTGAGGATATTGAGAAAGTGGTATTGAGATGGGTAGTTTTGAATTGATGGATTTTCTCATATTTTGTCATCAATGCCAAAGCAGGATATTGTTGGAATTGGTTTAGTGAGAGGTGTTAACATTCATGTTTTTGCATTGATGTCAACATATATTTTAGTTGAAGACTCAGACATACTGGTCATTACTGGTACATCGATGATAGAAATAACTGTACAGACATTTTAGAATATGGGAAGATGGGAATGTGTATAGGGATGAGTAGTGATCTTATATCCAAGGTCATGTGGCTTGATGTTACTATTGGAATTAGTTAAAGTTGTTTTAGTGAAGACTAGGTACAAGAGAGTGACAATGAATTGTGACAGAGTTGGTCTCTATATTTTTGAGTTAACATAGATGCGAGATTGAGTTGTGATCTATGAGCTTAAGGTGTAGTAGAACATAGGTTGAAGAATGTTACATATGATTTTTGGATCGCTGTGTTCTTTTTGATTTCAGATGAATCGTGTGATCTTGCAAAGATCTGTTTATGACTGACTATAGTTTTGTAATGTGTTTAGAAGATGACGAGCATGGGTTTTGGATCTTGGAGTATATTTCTTCAATTTTAATTGATGTTTATTTGTGTAAGGTACCGTGTGTATCTTAGAAAGGGTCTATTTAATTTTTTGTACATTAGGGAAGTCCTAACAATCTGACCTAATTGTTTATTGTAAACTTGTATAAAGAAGAGGTATTTCTTGGTGAGAAAGTATGTATGGGATGTGGAAGCCACGAGCTTGTATTTGTGAATTCTAATGTATGTAGAGGAGAGATAGAGATTGATGAACTTCATTGGAACTATTTAGGAAAAGCTAGTTACTATTAGTCAATTCACTAGATATTATATCTATTGTATATCTGTATCTCGGACAATGAGTCCCGAAGGAGGATTTAACCTTCTTTAGGTAGTGTGGCTGGGTAGTGAGCCTTTTGTTTCTCTTTATCCTAATAGGTTTTATCCTTTAATAGGGAATATGTACTATATTTAATAATAATTTCCTAACGTGGCTAAATCTCCTAATAGAGATACTTTACTTGTAGTACATTATTTTTGGGTGCTAATTCTCGCCAAGGCTTTTTCCTTATCAGGGTTTCCTTGACAATAATTTATTGTGTTATGGTGTTGCATTTGATGCATTCAAATTTGCATTAAAGTATTTAGTTTATAAAGTATAAATTTTAATAATCTATCTCACAACTGATGCACCCCCCTCTTAGTTGTGTTGGTGGACTATTATTGATAACATGTACTTCATAGTTTATGGGTAGAAATTGGGCCTTGAATTTTGACTTCATTATCTACCAAGATGAGATCATGTTTCTACCCTTCTTCACTCTATCTCCTACAAAAAATCTCCACCATTCTAGTGCAACACCTTTTGACTTCCCTTTTGCAATCTTAACTCTGCATCCTTTTGACACTTGTTTCATCTCAAAGTGGTTGGTCATAGATTCCATCCATTCAATAGCCTCATTAGGATCTAGGCCAACCCCATAGGTTGGTAGATTCTTAGTTCCATCACCTTTTATTGACTTCATTGAATCCAAAAATGGCTTCTTGTATACAGGTAAGTCCCTTATAGGTTTTTGGGTTTCTTCCTCTTCACCTTCTTTATTTGCACACCTCTATCTTTACCACCAGACCTCTCAAGCTCTTCAATATTTTTTGTAACCATCTCTTCCATCATCTTCCTGATGGCTTCTTGAGATAGTTTTAGGAGGCATTGTGTCATCCTCAAATTCCACTTCTGACTATTCTTCAGAAATCCAATCCCTAGGCAAATCTTGTCTTCTCTAATATGAATATGATGGGAAGAGGTTAGTGTATTCTTGTCTCCTCCTATGAGGATCTTATAAAACTATAAGTTTCTTAGAAAAAAAGGGGCCAAAACCTAGGTGAGTGTCCCTCCTTTCCTTGGATGATTCCAACCCCTTTAAATAGGCTGCACACTAACTCCTCAAAACCCCAACCAACTCCCCTTCATTCACTCAACATCTCACTACTCTTTCCATTTACCCTTGATTCCTGTCAAGTGGGTACACACATGAAATTTGTGGGAATTCAACTATGAGTTGGTAGATTGGACTCCAAAACCATTTTTAGATCCTTCATAATCCATCTCAATCATTTATTCCCTCAAGAGTGGCTTCAAACATCTATTGTCTACTTAGATCTAGTGAATAAGCCTATTCCCTAGTAGCCCTAGTTTACCTATTTAGGGGGTACAACTTCAAAAATTCCCAAATAACCATTTGAGAAAATGATCATTCCAAATACCATTTTTGGACTTCTACCCAAATCCTAGATCTTGATTACCAACTCTTCTAACAAGTACTTTAAACCATTCAAAACAGATTAGGCAACTAGGCCTACTTCAAATTGAATTACAAAGAAACACCTCTTTCTATGCTTCCACCAATACTCCTTCCACCATAAACACTTAGAGGGATATAAGAAATTAAAAAATCCATGATTATTGGTCTCTGACCACTCTACCCCTTCTTCTGCAACTTAATTTGTAGTCACAGTCATGGTGAGCACATTCAGATGCTCACCTAGAGCATCCATTTTATTTTAAACTCTAAGGTCTCTCTAAAAAAATATTCAATAACCTTATAATACATCCACTATAATTGAATTCTCCCTAGGGCTGTATAAATACCATGGTGGAAACTCAAGTAAGAGGCATTTGTTTGTGGAAACCTCACTAGACCCTCAAAACTGGGAAGGTTACATAGATACTTCTCTAAAATTCTTCAAAATCAACATAATAGAATCAGACCAAGTGCATCTGAAAGGTAAGAAGTTGTGTTATCAATCCAAGAACAAAATTCCACTCTACCAATCAACACACATGTGCTATCCGTACTTAAACCAATTTTGCAGGAAAAGATTAAATTCTTATTGCTTTGAATGCCAAATATTTTTCAAAAACATCATTAGGGTTTGAACTTTGTGTGTAGGGCCTTAAATAACCCATACACAACTGTTCCCACCAAAAAAAACTTAATTTCAAACCAATTAGCCATTATGCAACTTTTGACGATATTTTGCAAAAGTTGCAAAAGTTGCTTAACAATGTTTTAACAACATTTTTTAAATTATGAAAATTTACTCCCATTATGACTCCTAACCCTATGATACCCTAAAAATGACTAAGGTAGGTCATATTAAATTCATTAGGGACTATTTGGCTATTATAGTTCTTCTCCATTCTCCTTGGGCTTAATTACAACATTTTGGCCTATTGGCCCTGTTGGCGAATAGATTTATCTCCACTTCAAATAAATCTCTATTGACCCTATACCTCTCTCAAGAAACAAAATTCTACAATAGTCGGGTAAGAATGAGATATATTTATTCCCTCTAGATTTTGTGAGGTACAACTCCCTCTCAAAAATGTTCAATGAATTTCTGCAATAAACATAAACAAATGTACTTTTGACTGGAAAGTACGCAAGGATCTCTCAAATACTCCTAAGTATTGAGGTATTTTCTAGAAATTAAGAATATAGAATTTAAGGTTAAAGGAAAGAACAGTTCCTTCAACTATCTGAAATTATCTTCCTACAAGACTAAAAACAAGAATTATCTAGAGAGATTGACGATCACCATGTATTAACAAACAACACAGAGTAAGAGATATACCAATTCAAAAAGTAATTAATACACCATAAGTTCAAATTCACATATTTAAACCGAACCTTGTAATTAAGTAATTACGCTTGAATAAAGAAAATTCTAAGACAGGTGTAGATCACTGTATCTTCCCATTTAATTCCTTTCAAAATAGAAAATCTAAAACAGTACTGGAAAAAACTTTCAAACTAAGTCTAATTCTAAAGCTTATAACCCTTCAAACATTCTATGCTCTAGCATATATAGTTTTTCAATCTGGGAGGCCTCCCTAAACTTAGCCTCTCAGATCAAACAAAAATTGAAATGGTTACAAACTAGTAACTAAATAAAGAAATAGTTTAAGGACAACTATCCCTTAATCAAAATAACTTAAAACATAAGATCATTGCACATTTCTAGCTACTTGTTTTTGGACGTGGCATCTTGAACCAGCTTCCAACTGCTAAATGTGCTCTAGAGCTCCTGAGTTGGATGAGAATGTAAACCCTTCAAACTAATTAGCTTCACTCGACATGCATTTTTTCCCACTTGAGCTCCTGTATTTTCTCCAACTTCCTAGGTAACTACCCTCTGTTCACGTAGAACATGGATTCTACATTCACTATCTTGGTTAAGTCTTGAGCAACTAGTTCCTCATTTTCCTTGATAGAATTTATAGTATCCTCAAAGATATTTATCATGGTGTCTGCATTCATGTTTCCTTTTTTAAACTGGAGGATACCCGATGGGTTCACCACCTTTATGTCCTTCAATGCATTGGTGTGCATCTCCCTGATTTATTTCTCCATGGCATGCATGCTTGAGACCGCAATTTTAAATAAAGAACCCTTCCAGCTCAAGTTATTTTTCAATATAAATAGCATACAAGGATCCACCATCTTCATCATATTTTTTGACAGGAATTTTTCCACCCCATATTCTTCTATCTCATGAAGATGTCATACGATGGCTGTGCATTTTTCTTCATACGACTCCCAGCCTGGGATTAAGGTCTGAATTTCTCCAATCAATGCCTCTCCTTTTGCATAAGTGGTGATGAACTCTCATATAAATTTTTTGCCTTCGACTATGACACCGTCAACCTAGTTCTTCATCGCTTCCATTAGGACTCTGCCATTCTACATTTGCTTCAACAATTGTTTACTGTCCGTTGAGTTGGGCTCAAAGTCCTATGGGGATTGAGCTAGACGCAGTGCCCCAACATCACTCAGGGAGCTGAGAAATTCAGCCATTGTGATCACAAGGTGTTTAATATCTCATTTTTCTTTGCCATAATTTTGAGATTGTCTGAGCATGTGGTCAGCCAAAAACTTCAACAAGTGGTCCCTGGTATCTTTGGTCAGCACACCAAATTCCATCTTCGCAACTTCGAAGTCTTCTACTTCAAGTTCTTGAATCCATTATTTTTTCTTAAAGGTTGTGATCTTAGTGGTCACCTTCCCAGTAGTGGGGTCTATGGTTAACCTTGCATTTCACTTGACCCTTTTTCTCCTTTGGGGCATGGATGACATATTTAGTAACTATTTCCTTAACTGGCAAGGAAATAGGCTTGAAATTGCTTTTTCTATTCACTAAATCTATTAGCCAAGGAGGGACTGAGATAGAAGCCAACCTTTTATCAGATGTTTTGGTAGGTATTATATTATCCTATTGAACCTCAGGTTTATTAGTAGATAAATCTTGATTGTTCTTATGGTGTTCAGGTGTGAAGGAAAGGTCTTCATTGTTGATGTCAATATCAACAAAGATAGAATCTTGAGAGGTCATTTGTGCATGACTCTAAGATCTAGTTCTCGACCTTTTCTGGGATGTGGTAGGATTCCCACTTGAGGTTTCTTTCTATTTAGACAAAGGAATATTACCTACATCAACAATCAAGAGGGATGTGTTAGAGGGATTAGGTAATACTTCAATTGGGAAATAGTTTGCATCACTCTTTTTAGGGGATGTAATTTATGTCTTGTCTTGCCTCTCTTCTTCAACCAGACATATGTGAATCATAAAATGGAACTAGCCCTCAATTTTAGGTTCTCCTCTTCTTCTCTAGTCCATTCTATCTCTAGAAAATCCTCTGTATTTGAATTGTCATAACTTGGTTCGACAGGGTTTGAACTGTCATATCTAGGCCCTATGTTGAACTTCAACTACAAGGTTTTGATCTAGGAAATCAAAAACCTAGAATGATTCCTCTCTTTAACTACCTCTTCATCTCCAATTTCTTTGCATAAACCTTTAATATGTGGGTTTAGTTTTGGCTGGCTACTCAGACTGAGGACTTGCCTTGCAAAACCTTTATTATGAAACCCTCTCTTTGGTTCATAAAATTGCATGCAGAAATTCACCAGGTTAATTCCTATTACTGAGGCATCGATCATGTTCTTGCATGTCATGGATCCAAGTCTAATTGGGAAGATAGAATCCCATATTTCCTCTAGAAGATTTTTTTTTTATCACTGCAAACATCTGCCTGCAAACCTCTGCTATGATAGATCAGTCAAAGGTGAACCTCAGCAATTTAAGGGGCTCTTCATCAAAACCTTCCACTCTAATATATCTAAACCATGGAAATTGAATATAGAAACTGTCGTAATTCTGAACTAGTTTCTATGCCTTTGAAGAAATTCTCTTCCTTGGGGTTCTAGCTAGTTGGTAACATAATTTTTGAAGAAAAACATCATGAACCCTTATGTAATCCTTTAGGAATATGTCTCTCCTCAACAAGGGGTAATATTTAAAGATACCTATCTCTTCACTCCAAGGTTCATGGGGAATTCATACTAGATCTTGAGTACATGTAAGACAATAAATTGATTATGAGGATATAAAGAGTTCTTTCTTCATTTCCTACACTTGCTTGAGTTGGTCTCTTAATGACCCCACAACTATTTCAGCTCAGTCTAGACTTTGCTCCCCCTCCAAAATAATCTTTGTGAAGTGGTACATAAAAAATTTGAAAAGGAACACTTGGTCTGACCCTCTCACTCTATGCAACAATACTATTATGTCATGGATGTGAGGCTTCATATGGTCTTTGGTCAATAAATTGGGCAATCTGGACCCTCCTCTGTAGAACGACTTAGTCCACTTATGAGCAATGTTACTACGATTTTTGTCACTTCTTTCTCAAAACTAAGAAAGCAACTAGGTTGAGGTAAAGATGGAAAAAGACTCATTAGGAAGCTTGAAAACTGACATTATCATCTCTCTGGTTATAGACAAGAAACTCTGACCTTCATTATTTAACACACACTTAGACTTGATGTCATAGTGGTTTTATGCACTGCTGAACTAGCTCAGGGCTTATCACAGCTAGGGGAAAAGTGGCATCTTGAAGCAACCCACTAGACATGAACTCTAAAGTATACTCTTTCTCTATGAAATGCTTCATATTTTCTACCATTCTTTCTGCTTCAACCCCCAACAAATCAGTGTTTGTGATCACCGGGGCATGACACTCTAAATTCATAGTATTTCCAAAGAAATGCATGATGGACGTCATCTTTCTTCTCCAAAATAAATAAAAGAATTGCAATCCTTTGAAATCTGACTATCATGTAGAAAATAGGAAACAAAAGGAGGCTTTTTAGAATTTACTTGTGCTCTATCAACTCAGGGAAAAAACCTCTATCTTTCGAAGCTGAGACTCCACAATTTTTCTTTGAAAATAAATAAGCAAAATGTCATACTTTAAAAAAATTTCATACCATAGAGTACGTCTAAAAATATGCACATTAATTATGGTATGAAGTCTAAAGTAGAGTGAATCTAATGATGTGACATTTGGATGTTGCTTCACTTTTTAAAACTCCCTAAGTCATCATTACTTTCCATTTAATGCCACTACTTCACTCATGCTGGGGTAAAGTCTACATTAATTCATATTGTCAGCTCAAATTCCCCCCATGGTCACCATCTTCTCAAGGTTGATCATACCATTATCCCAATGATTGCTTTACTAACATGCCATGTCATCCAGCTCATTAGCTATCACTTCAATCATTGGGTTTACTATTATCTCCTTTGAACTTCTTTGAACTACTTCAAACTGAGGTTTGAAGAGGTTCAAAGTAGTTCACTACTGCATGTTGATGTATGTGCGGGTCCTGCCTACAATTACCAACTTTAGACAAAAATATTTTGATTGAACCCCTTTGAACTACTTTTAAGTGAGGTTCAAATTAGAGGTTCAAAGTGGTTCATGAAGGATCAATAACTACCAACACTTGACCGAAAGGAGCCAACTATACTGAGACAAGTTTGGAATGCTGCGATGGTTAACTCAAGGGAAAATCTGACATTGAAAGACCTTTTGATGCAAGATTTCAAAAAGGAGGAAACTAGACAATGATTAAATATATCAAAGGGTCAAGGACACTTTTAACATGGTGACTCAAATAGACCATAACACTGACTCTGTCTGGGGGACTACATGTTGCCCAATATGCAGAGAGATCTAGATTACTACTTTCAAAAAACAAAAAGGGAGAAGGGAAAGAAGTGGCACAGGTGACTACACCTAAAGAAAGTGGGAAAAGATAACTATTATATACAGGGGTGACTAGGAACAACATTACAACTTGAAAAATTTGAGGTCCTACCTATTATAAGTGAAGGGAAGATTAATACCATCTGGGTAGGATAGACAAAAATCATTAGAACCAATTACTTCTAAAATAATGAACGGGCCTTTCCATAAATATTCAAACTTCCCATGAGATCCCTTAGGCACCTTCCTTTTATCTCATAACATAACTTCATCCCCTTCAATGAATTTATGTGTATGGGCTCTCATGTAAAAAAATTTCTTTACTTTCAGTTGATTCTCTGTAATGTGATCCACCAGGTCATTTCTCTCCTCCTCCAACTTATTCAGGTACATGATGTGCTTCTCTAGGGAACTTTGGAAAAACTGATCTTCGATCATAGATTGTAGCTTGGTTGTACACAATCTCAAAATGAGCCATACCAATGGCTCTTTTTGGGGTATTCCTATCAGCCCTTAAGGCTTCATGCATTTTCTTATGCCAATCGCAAGGATTATCACCCAATAATTTCTTCATTATAGCTATAAGGTTCTTATTGCTGGATTCCGCTTGGTCGTGTCCCTGCAGGAAATAGTTTGATGAGTGGGCTAAGGTTATTCCATACTCATAAAAAAAAAGATGAGATCTATTCTAAAGAAAATTATATATCATTTTATGCTACCACCTTGACTGGTATCCCAAACCTGATAAAAATATGGTTCAACAGAAAATCACACACAATTGAGAATTTGCCTTTTTGGTAGGAACTGCTTCCACCCATTTGGTGAAGTAATTAGTGGTGGTTAAAATATACATGTGCCCTGCACTAGATGGAGGATTCAAGGGTCCTACAAAATCTATCCACCATTATCTAAAAGGTTCATCTACGACCACTGGCTTGAGGGGTAAAGCTGCAAGTTGCAGGCATCTTGCGAACTGTTGACATTTTTCACAATTCTCGATGTAGTGATACGTGTCCTTAAACATTCCTGACCAGTAAAAATGGTTCTAGAGAATATTGAATTCTATAAAAATCAAGGAAAATTTCCCTCCACAAGATTCATTGTGGAAAGCCCTTAGTATCTCTTTCTGATGTGCAACATCTACACATCAGAGGAAGACCCTGTCAACACCTCTTTTATATAACACATCTTGGGAAATTACATACTTGGACGCATTCAATTTTAGATTATGCCTTTCTCGGGGGGTTTAGGTGTTTAGGGAATTCTTCATAGGTTAGGAAATATGTCACATATGAAACCAGGAAACCAAGGATCAGTCAAACATACTAACAATGTCATGGGAACTTCATTTACTTCTTCTTTTAATGCCTCTCCATTTTCTGCTATCAATTTACACAAACCCCATCCTCTCACCAAATTTTTTAGCTTAGTAGTTAGGTCATATTCTTGGATTTTAGCTATCCACACCACCCTATTATAAATCCCTATCTCCTTTTGAGTCAGGATCTTTTTTACAACAGTTTTTGGGAGATACACCATAGAGTGAGAGTGCAATATGTAGTACCTGAATTGCTTCACTTCTTTTACTACGATGAATTCTTGTTTCTCGATTTGAGAATACTTGTGTTCATGTTTCTTCAATGGTGTGCTCATAAAAGAAATGGATGCTTCCTTCTCCTTTTCATCTTTCTATGTCAAAATGTCGTATAAAGTGTGTTCCAATGCATAGAAATAAATAATGAAGTCCTTTTTGAAATCTAGATTTGTTAACATAGGTGCCTGGGATATTGCTACCTTAATGTCATTGAAAGATCCCCACCCTTCCTCACTCCAATTGAATGGTAACTTATCTCTCAACATGTCCACCATGTGTCTGGTAGTCTTTGAAAACTCCAGGACAAAAGCCCTTAAAAATTTCACTTGGCCAAAGAAAGACTTCAAGTTGCTTCTGCTGGAAGGAAAGTTAAGATTTTGAATCACCTTGACCCTATCAAGATCAATTTTGATACCTTCTCTTGAAACAATATTCCCTAACAATTTACCCTCCTCAACAAAGAAAATTGATTTCTTCGGGTTTAAGGATATACCATGAATCCTACACCTTTGTAGCAGGGTTTCAATATCTCTCAAATGGTGATTCCTTCTTTTTGAATGAATAATCAGGTCATCCAGATAAATTATGATGATCCTATTGCGAAGATCCATGAAGGAGGAATTAATCAGCCTCTTAAAATTTGCACCAACATTGATCAATCCAAATGGCATCTAGTTATATGTGAAATTACCCCATGGAGTTATAAAGGTTGTCTCATGTTGATCTTCTTTTGCCACGCTAATTTGATTATATCCAGAATAATCACCCAGCATTGATATCACCTCTAATCCTGACACAACTTAAACAACATGTTCCATCACTAGTAGCACGTAATTTTCCTTTAGAATGGCTTGATTCAAATTCTAGAAATTGACATAGATTCTGATTTCACTGTTCTTTTTTCTCACAAGGAATATATTATCAATCTAGGTAGAATGGTGGGTGGGGTAGATGATCCTGGCTTGCATCATCTTCTCCACCTCTTTCAATATAGCCTCAGATACTTTCAAATTGTAATTCCCTAGATTTTGATGAAAAGGTGTGGTGCCTGGCTTCAAAAGGATGTGATTTCTAAACTGACCGCCTCTGAAGTTCTTAAGGTCTTCATACCCCCAAGAAAAAACATCTCTATATTCTGTTAGTATCTTCTTAAGGTCATCCCTCTCCTGCTGAGAACATGTCTTACCTATAAAAATCCACTTAGGATCACCTTCATCACCTATATTGCTTTTATCATACTCCTTGGGCTATGAGAATGGGATAGCTTTCCTTTGACTATACTATCATCCATTCTATGAAACTAATGCTCTAAAGAAACTATACCCTTTGGAATCTTATTTCTGTTTAGCTGAATGATTCCATCATCTTCTATAGAACCTTTGCAGACCTCCTTGCACTCACTTCCAGAACCTTCAAAATAGACATTAGTGAAATTATTGACACACCCCAATAAATCCTTGAGTTGAGAATCATTATCAAATACCTCCCTGTGCTCTACATTATTTGGCACTTTCGACCTACAGATCATTTCTATTGGATAACTCTACATTTTGAAATTTGGATGTGGTAACAACAATGAAACTGAAACTGCCAAGGAATCTTCTTTAGTGTTCAGACTTTGGGGTATGAACTCTATGGAAAAGGAATCAAAAGACTCAATTTCATCCCACATTAAGTTTCTACACTACCTTAATTCTTCATTTTTGATAGAGAATTGAGCCCTTACCTGCTTAATGGTTAGTTTGGCATCACTTCTTGCAATCAAATTTTTAACCCCTCTAACCTTTGCTTCTTCCAATCCTAGTAGCAATTCTTCGTACTCAACCATATTATTGGTATTCTTAAAATCCAATTTAAAAGATAAAGGAATACATTCTCTAAGATGAGGAAAAAGAACTACCCCTTCTCCTAACCCTAAGCTTGAACAAATGCCATCAAATTCCATTTTCCTTAAACCCTCTTCTTTTGAAACCTCAGCAATAGGCTCAGTTTTACTATCAGAGAGAACCACACAATTTCTGAAATGACATTCTTCATAGAGGATATGAGCTTTGGGATTGTCTAAAGGAACTACCATGTACTTATTTTTGAGTTCTGGCTTGAGTTTTTTTTTCATCTTGCCAATTGGAATAACCACCTTGGACCAATCCATCTTTATATCACTTCCCATGTCTTTACAGAAGGTTCTGCTAAGAAACATACCGTAGATGGTGTAACCACCTAGATTTGGTCTATTCTGACTATAAACTCTATTTTCCCTAAGTGTGATCATACCCCCAATTATGTCATGACAATGTTACGTTTGCATAATTCATTTTAAATCAGATTTAATGTCCTAGGTGATTTTTATCACTTAATTATATTAACTATTATAGCCATACAATTTAAAACAATTCAAACCAATTAAAACAAATCAAATTCAAAACATGGATATAGTATTTAATCATAAAGGAAATAAATAATCCCTAAATCAATTGCTCACTTGCAAATGAACCCATTCCCCTATCCTAATTAATTTAATTAAAATGGCTATAGTCCCCTTAATTATTGAAAAGAAATAAAATGCTTAAATAATTAAATCCTATATATTTAAATGAATTATGTCAAATAATTCATTTCATTTATATTCTGCTAAACCCCAACCTAACCTATCTCAACCACTTCTACTCTGGGTTCTCACCCATCTCGGCCCATTCACCCCATGCTAATCTATTTCTAATCCTAATTCTATCCTAACCCACCTTGTAATGTTGTCACATTCCATTAGGGAGTGATTAAGGAATTCACCCACTTGAGAAAGTCAAGGAATCTCAAGATTCCTTCCTCAAGTCCACTTTCTCAAGCCACTCTCTTACACCCTTCCCATGCTTCTTTAAGGCTCTTATTAGTGCCTCATTAATGTAGATTCCTTAAGCCCATGTCTCCCCCATGCCCATTGAATGCCTTTGGCATTTATTTCTTCTTACACACCATTAATGAGCTTTTCAACTCATTAATGCACCTTGTCCCCCCTCTCTCTGCTCATTCTTCTATAAATAGAAGGTATTTTTGAGAGTAAATAAGCCCTTAACTTATATTGAAAATGCATTGTTATGCTGCTAGGATTTAGATGCATTCATATTTCATTCATAGTTTCATTATCATGCATTGTTACTATCTCCATTTTTAGAGCTAGGATGCATTTCTTAGTGATTAATAGTTTGTTTTAATTCAAATCTTTCATGCTAAGTCATATATGTCACTGATAGTAGCATAATCTGAGGACTATTATGTTATTAATCACACTCTTCTTAGTTAGAAAGCAATAGGTTGATATTAGTGGTTTTATATGCTCATCTAGCCCCTTTTTCACTAATGCAATGATCTATTGAAGTGTTGTGTCTTTCTTAAATAGGTACAAAAATCACACACATTTCTGGCGCCCACCGTGGGGCTTGCATCCAGTATTTATAGGATCGCATCTAGGAACTTGCATCTAGGATAGTGGGCATTTGCAAGATAGTTTCTTAGAAAGTCTTAGTTGATTTGGATACCCTTTTGGCTCTTTAGTCTGTCCCTATTATCTTTTCTGGTCTCCTTGTCGTTATATCAAAACACTTTTTCAGACATCCACCTTGTATGTCCTGTCAGTTTCTTGTAATCTATCTCAATACGTGTGGTCTATCCACTTCTTAAAAACACTTGGTTCCTAGCTCACTATCAGGGAATTCTAACCCTCTGATGCTGGAATCATTTACTTCCACCAAAACTCAAATGATACTTCCACCTAGACACACTCACTTGAAAGATTCAAGATACTACCTGATACTCTTGGGAAACATTGATGAAAGTTGAGACATAACTTCATGGTTAACACAAGACACAAGTACACCTCTAAAGGATCAAAAGTGCCTCCTAAAACACCACACTTTCTAGGGGAAACATCTCACAGTTCCCTACTTGATCTAGACTCTCCACAAATGGGCAGATCCACTCGCAGATGGAGTGAGGCTTTTGAAGAATATGAAAATAGAAAAAGTCAAAAGCACAAAGATCTTGATGAGAATGAAGAAACCACCTTTGAACATCATCCATTTGGATCAGATAGTGAGGGGGAGATCTTTGAAGATGAGTATGATAAACTCAAATAGAGTAAGAGGTTCCATAAGATATTGGAAAGGATAATTGATGACGATAAAGAGAAATACTTCCTCCATTTGGCATCCACCAGTGTATAATAACCCCCAGATCATGATGTGAAGAAAAAGAAAATGAGCTACCAACTCCTATATCCATTCTCACCAAGAAACTCACTTTAATGCAAACATAGCTTGCAAACCTCAAACAAGAAAAGGAGAAACCCAAGACAAAATACTCTTTGGACACCATTTGTCCATTCCCTTTTGACAAGAGTATCACGATGGTTCCATTTCCTCCCAACATGGCATGGCCAAAATACAAAAAATATACAGGAGAGACCGATCAAAATGACCATGTTCAAGAATTTTGTGCTCTTAGCATAGAGTACATGCATGAACCCACTTACCTCATGCACCTATTTCCTGGAAGTCTAGGAGGCAACTCCATGGAGTGGTTTTCAAAACTAAACCCTAAGGTCAAAACTTTTGAGGAGTTGATTCAATGATTTATCCAACATTACTCCTATAAAATCCAACATGATGTGACTATGATGGACCTATGTAATACTAAACAGAAGACCGGTGAATCATTTACACACTTCCTACAAATATGGAGGAAAATATTTGCATGGTACTCAAGAGCTATCCCCGAATCTGAGAAGATGGAAATCTTTGTCAATAACTTGGTACTAGAATTGAACTACGCATTACAAATGTAAGACTCTCCTAGCTTTGACAGGATGATAAAAATCATCCTTTGCATCAAAGAAGTTATGGTCAGAAAGGGGAGATCACTCTTCAAAGTGAAAAAAAAACTAGCAACTCCAAGCCTAAATGGTGGAAACATAACAATAATGTTGTCAACGATGGCATAGTAGACATGTCTAATGTTGGCCCTAAACCTGAGGTATTCAATCTCACTAACAGTATGCAAGCGAGCAAGGATGCCAAGGTAACAACTCCCATACCCAAAGAAAACAATGATAATAGTAAGGGTCAGACATGGAATTCAAAACCTCAAAGAACATTTACTCCTTTGGGAGAGCCTCTTGAGACTATTCTAAAAACACTCTTGGATAACAAAGTTCTCACAATCCCATATTCCAAACCGTGGGAACCAACAGTCAAACCTAGATGGTGGGATGATAACTCCTACTGTGTCTTTCACAAGAACAAAGGGCACAAGACCAATAATTTCCTTAAACTTAAACATGTCATTCAAGACCTCATTGAAGGAGGTAAGATCAAAGTGGACGGACACACTACCAATGAAGATCATACAACATTCAATAAACTATTTCCTAATTATGACAAAGGAGAAACATCTAAAGGGAAAGGTAATGAGATAAACTAGGCCTATTCCAATAATGAAAATGTGATCAATATGCTAGACATTAAGACTGAATCAATTAATGTGGTCACGATCAAAGGTGTTTCATTCCACTTGAATGTAGTAACATGGAGCCAAGTGCAGGTCATGATCAAAGGACCCCCAAAACCAACATCAACGTCCAAGGTTCCTATCATTACTATTCCTAAACCAACAACAACACACGTGGTTACTATCCCTGGAGCAAATTATGACTTGGTAGACCAATTGCAATGAACCTCTACCAAAATTTCCATTTTTGAGCTGCTCAAAATATCCACAGTACATAGGGAAATCCTAGAATAAGCTCTACATGCTACTAACATCCCAAAGGATATTGATATAGACAAATTCCAAGTGATGGTCAATCACATCTTAGTGCCACATTACCTCTCCTTTTCTGAAGATGATGATAAGTCATTGATACATCTACATAATCAACAACCCTCCATATCAAAGTCCTCATTCATAAATCCCATGTTAGACACTTTTTGATAGATGGAGGCATAGGATTGAATATATGTACACTTAATATGATCAAGAAATTGGGTCTCTCAAAAAAAACAATTGATTCTAGAAGCAAGATAACTATCAAAGCTTATGATGAGGAAGAAAGATCCTCTAAAGGACTTATTGTTCTTCCTATCAGGGTCAGACCAATTAAGAGGAATGTCATATGTCAAGTTCTAGATCTACCCCTAGCCTACAATATCCTATTAGGGAGACCATGGATTCATGAAATTCAAGTTGAGCCATCCACTTACCACCGGTGTATAAAGTTCCCACATAATGGGGTGGAAGTGAGGATTCCTACAGATGCTAACTATACTTGTAACAATATCAAAGTAGGTAGTATGATCCCACATAACAAAGAGGCTATGGATACAATTTCTCCTGAAACTACAAAGGACATGGTTATGAAGAGTTTTGGCAAAACCTTAAAACTTGAAGAAACAGGTATGGGAGAGTACAAGATGAACCTGACTCCCTCATTGACAGAACTTTCTGTATCACCAAGATCCTATGGAAAACCTTCCTCGACATTCACACCTACTACATCCAAGGAGCTAGAAGTACACAAAATAAATGGCATGGTAAAGGCATCCACATCTTCTTTAGATAACACAGAAGAACATGCAGTCTTGGACTAGCTTTACAAAGGAGAACCAGTGGAAGCTGAGTTCAAACATGTAAAGATATCCCCAGAATAGTATGGAAAGGGATATGATTTCCTCAAGAAGATGGGATACAAGGGAAAGGGACCTCGAAACAACACAGGATGAGGGGTTATTGAGCCCATACCCATGGAATTTTGGAATACCAGAGACAAAACAAGATGATGCTTTAATACTAAAACTAACAAACCTACTTCAAAAGACAACCCAGCCTCAAACAAAGGGAGTGATGAAACAGATGAACTAGAGTAGTGGTCATATGAAAGGTTATTACATGTTGGCATAGAGAATCCCAACTATCAAGGAGAGTGCTATGTACCAAGCTTTGAGGTACCACAAGATCTTCACACTCCTTTGTTAGCACAACCTCCCATTTATGAGGTAGGAGACTCGACAACAGATAATTCAGAAATACCCTTGATAGCAACAACTAAAGAAAGCACACCCCAACACTAGGATTTACATCCTAACTGGGGGAAATTGGTCACAGTTTCACATATTCTTGATCTACCACACTTTGATCCGTAGGTAGCTAACCGAGTACATCAAATAACTATTGCTGAATACTTAAATAGATCCGATGATGAGGTCACCAACTCTCATGATTATGAATGGGATGAGCTATCTTTCACCACTAAAGATATTGGAGTAGATACAATTCACATGTTTGTGGCTCCCTCAGCTCCTCATGAATAGTCTAACACTACTCCCAATGATATTGATAATCCTAAGGTAGAAGAAGAATTCCTTCTCCCTATCAAGGATGGAGAGACTAGTGCTTTTCTAAGCCGGGAAGAAGTTCTAAGGCAACAAGAAAGAAGCCTCCATTTATGGAGAGATGAAGATAACAGTTTGACTGATGAGTCACTAGAGTTTGATCAACATATGACTAACAATGACCCTTTTTATGATGACCTAACTCTTATTGATCTAAACATTAAATAAATTAACTTAATGGAACGCATCATGTCAGTTAATAGTCATGATGCTAACACAATGTTGTCCTTCCCCAAGTTTGATTCCTTATCTTTAATAAACCCTAACCTTATTGATTGGAGTTGTACAAATCATACTCCTATCCTTGACTTTCCCAATGACTATACCCTAGCTTGTTATCTAATTGCTTGTGAACCTTACCCTTCTTCCACCAATGCAAGGAGTGAGAAAATGTCATAGGAGGATATCAGGTTTCTTAGTCAAAAAATGAAAAATAAAAAGAAAAAGGGGATTGATAGTGAAAACCACATTGTGGCAGTGTCAGATCCTAAAATAGTAAAAATAAAAGACGTATCCAATGGTGAAAATCTCTCAGAGGTGCCAAAGGATGAGATTCTTGATATCCTCCCTGAACACTTTTAGGAAAGGTCTTCAGTTCTAATTGAACCGACACAGCCAGTAAATTTGGGAACCATTGAAGATCCTCAAATAATACACCTTACATAATCTTTGTCAGAAGAAGAGAAGATACAGTTCACAGAGTTCCTAAGGGAAAATAAAATCAAATTTGCATGGTCTGATACAGATATTCCTAGACTAGATCCTAATCTAATTATGCACCACTTATCTATAGCTACTGGGATAAAGCCCATGAAACAAAAACTTAGAAAGATGCATCCTCATGTTGCATTGCTAGTCAAAGCGGAGCTAGAGAAATTATTGAAAGCTAGATTTATCAGAGTCATTTCCTATGTAGGATGGATCTCCAATGTGGTCCCCGTGTCTAAATCTGATAAATCTATCAGTATCTATACAGATTTTAGAGACTTAAAAAAAGCATGTCCGAAAGATGACTTCCCACTACCTAACATTGACATGATCATAGATGTCACAACAAGCTACCAAATGTATTCATTAATGGATGGATTCTCAGGCTATAATCAAATCAAAATTTCCCTTGAGGTTCAAGATAAAACTGCATTTACATGCGCATGGGGCACCTTTTGCTGGAACGCCATGCCGTTTGGGTGAAAGAATGCTGGTGCAACATATCAAAGAGAAATGAATACTATATTCCATGATATGATGCATAAAAACATGGAGGATTACGTGGATGACACATTGGATAAATCCAAAGAAAGAGGTACTCATTTTGATGACTTAAGAAAGATCTTGGGTCGAATGGAGAAATTCCAACTCAGGCTCAATCCAAAGAAGTGTGCCTTTGGCGTCCAATCAGGAAAACTCTTAGGGTTTATAGTTTCAACAAAGGGAATTGAGGTAGATCCATCAAAGGTGAAAGTTATTCTAGAGATGAATCCTCCATGCAACATCACTCAAATGAGGACATTGCAAGGGAGACTTCAATCAATCAGAAGGTTCATGTCACAACTTGCTGACAGGGCAGAACCCTTTACAAAATTACTACTTAAAGGGGTTACCTTCAAATGGGATGAGCACTATGAAGCTAACTTCAAAGAATTAAAAGGGTTCTTGGCTACTCCTATTCTTATGGTGCCTATTCATGGAAAGCCATTACCCCTCTATATTTCAGCTACAGCTACATCATTAGGAGTATTATTAGCATAAGAGGATGAAATGAAGAAAGAAAGAGCTATCTACTACATCAGTAGAACACTAGTCTCCTATGAGCTCAATTACAACATTGTTGAGAAAGCATGCTTAACAGTCACCTTTGCATCAAAAAAATCAAGACACTACATGCTCTCACATACAGTAAGGCTCATTGCTAAGATCGATCCTCTAAAGTACCTTTTAAGAAAAACAACATTAACAGGATGCTTAGCAAAATGGGTCTTCATTCTCAGTGTATTTGACATTGAGTATGTGGATAGGATAGCTATTAAAGGACAAGTCCTCACTGATCAACTAGCGGATTCACCACTTCAAGATGATGAACCTTTAAAGATTGAATTCCCTGATGAGACAATCATGCATCTAACTAAGTATCCATGGAAGATGTATTTTGATGGTTCTTTCACACAACAAGGCTTTGGAGAAGGGGTGTTGTTCATAACTCCTCAAGGTTACAAGATACTGAGGTCCTACAAACTGATGTTTCCATGCACGAACAACATTTTTGAATATTTAGCATTGGTAAATGGACTCAAGCTTTCCATGGAATGGAATATTGTAGAGTTACACATGTATGGTGACTCTCAACTCATTATTAATCAAGTTAATGGAGACTACCAGACAAAAGATGAAAATTGACACCTTACAAGCAACTGGTTGATGACCTAAAGAAATACTTTGTCTTCACCACATTCCACCAAGTACCTAGAATAGAAAATAAGGTTGTAGATGCCATGGCTACATTGGCGTCCATGTTACAAATGGAAGAACATCAATTCCACTATGACTTCTTGGTGGAAGAACTATCCTATCCCGCCTTTGATACCCCTGAATACCAAGTAATCTATGCTTTAAACACCCCAGGCCAATCTTGGTATGTCAATATCATTTCCTATCTCACTGACTAGACCATTCCTACTAATCTATCCAAAAATGAGAAGAGAGCACTGATTAGGACAACATCGCATTATGTCCTCATAACTAATAACTTATATCGAGGAGGTCTCGATGGTACACTTCTTAGGTGTTTAGAACTCGAAGAGTCTGATCTCACATTAAAAGAAGTCCACGAAGGTGTATGTGGATCACATTCAAACGACTTTTCATTAGCTAAGAAATTGCTCAGAGTTGGCTATTATTAGCCTACCATGGAAAAATATGCTATTCAATTCTCAAAAACATGTCATAAATGTCAGACACATGGAAATCTCATCCATGCTCTTGCCAGAGAACTTATACCTTTCATTACACATTGGCCATTTCAGCAATGGGCCTTTGACTTGGTTGGAAAAATATATCCCAATTCTTCAAATGGACACAAGTTCATCATTACAGCCACTGAGTATTTCACAAAGTGGGTCGAGGCTGTGCCACTAATCAAAGCCACGGGAAAACAGGTGGCTATGTTCATTCTGAGCTACATTATTTGTAGATATGGGATACCTGTTGGCAAGTTGACTTCCTGAGGATGCATGATTTATTCTGTGTTTTCATCATGGCAACAAAGTCATACTAAGTTTCTATCTAAGTAAACTTAGAAGACAAAATGACTAAGTATGGAAAATAGGACAGACAGAGTTATACAATGATCAGCACATCAGCGCACGTGCAAGAGACTGAATCAGAGTATGCACGTTTAGATATATATTCTATGTGATGTCTACATACTATGTCTAGACACGCATGGTATGACATGATAGTACAGAGAAGTTACAGATAGATCAGTACACCAGCAGTCTAGAAGATAGAGCATAAAAGCCGACTAAGTGTTTTGATTAGCATATATTATTTTTTTATGTAAAGGCCAAGTGCCTATGATAGTATGTTTGTAATGATTTAATTAGTAATGTTATTAACATGCTTAAGCCAATTAGTTTGGAAGCATTGTGTATTATGTTTTAGGGCCAACCATAAGTCTTGTTTTGGGTCACATCTATTCAGGTATGAACATATAAGTATGTAATGTAAAGTTATGTTACAAGTGTCAAATAATATGCATGAGGAAGATATAGAAGAGCAGTATGATGAAGTCATTATGATATAAAGCTCTTTAAGAGAGTAAGAGCATCTGTGCATACATGGAACTGATTAGAAAGCAGTGTCATCATAGTAGTTCACTTTAGATATAGTGTATATCAACTATCAGAAGGTTGTAGCTTTCATCTTATTGAGCAGTGAGCTCTGGAAGTGAGCCATATACCTTTAACAAGGTTTTGTAAAGACTCCTAACAGGGTCATTATACTTGCATTGTAAGGACTGCTTCTAACAGGGCAAAGGAACTTTAACAGGTTCATTATACTAGTATAATATTTTTGGGTACTAATTCCCACCAGGGTTTTCCTCTGATCAAGGTTTCCCTATAACCATATCTTCTGTTATGAGTTCTTGTATTAAGCTTCGTTGAATGTATGTTTGATTTATGTTTAAGTTGCTGAAATAAAATAAATTGACAAACACTAATTCACCCCCCCTCTCAGTGTTTCTAACAATTGGTATCAGAGCTCTGGTCCTCTGAAAGAAAGTTTAACCACTTAAGGAGATCATGGACTCAGTAGAAGAAAAACATTTGAAAATGAATCTTGAAGCAGCTCTTGAAGATCTTGATAGATCTGAAAAAGAAAATGAAGAACTTAGACTAAAAGTTGATGGCTCACAAATGCTTATCAATAAATTGAGAAAGGATTTGAAAGATTGTTCTACAAGTGATTTAGGGAAAATGATCAAAAAGCTGAATGAAGAGAACATGTCTCTGAAAGATAAAATTGAAAATCTAGATGAACAACTAACTGACAGTCAAATTTCTATTGAAGAAAAGATCAAAGAAAGCAAACAATTAGAAGATGAACCTTTGCAAGAAAACATGAAATTCTTGGAATTGGAGAACATAAAGAAGAAGATGGAATCTGAATTAAAAGAAGCAAAGGATAAGATTGATAAACTCCACACAAGTTCTGATTCACTTCAATCTCAGCTCAATGCACCAAAGAAAAAATGTGACACTACTGGTCTTGGATACAGTGTAGCACAAATTGAAAAAAATTCATTAGAAGAAAGAAAGAAAGCACATGAGGCATCTTCAGAAATAAAGAAAGTTGAAAATATTGTAGAGATTAAAACAGATCCACCTAAAGGAGAAATCAAGCAAGTTAATAGAACTTGTTATGCATGTAATAAACATAGTCATTTGGAAAGAGATTGTAAAGAGGTAAGACCTTTCAATGGTTATTGTTACTCCTGTAATAAGTTTGGTGATAGGGAAATACATTGGAGAAAAAATCAAAGAAATCAGTCATAGCAGAATCAGAGAAAAATGAATCAAAACAATCAGAGAAATCAACATCAAATAAATTTGCAGAACATTACATGCTAGATATGTAATTACAATGGACACACAGCAAAGCAGTGAAACATGATGAACAAGAACATCAGACCTCCTATCATTTTTCACACATGTGGAAAGGCTGGACACATCTCAAGCTTCTGTAGATCCAGAACTCAAAAACAAGAGGATCCTAAGAAATCACTATTTGAAGAAGAAGGAGAAGTCAAGTTTGTTCAAGAAAAAGAAGATTCAAGAAAAATTAGGGTTGAAGTAAAGAAGGACAATGATGTTGATAAAGTATTTGATGCATCCATAGTGGACGCATCCTCTATTTCTGGTTGAATAGACTTTCTCAGTCTTAGGGGGAGCTATTCTAGCTCAGAACCCTTGCGCGGCTGGTATACTCACCTCTGAGTATGCACCTATGCATTCATGCTTATGATCACATGATATAGCAATATGCATACACACACTATCTATAATGCATTCAGAACAAAGTTTGAAACTCTTTGTGAAAATTGTGTACGGTTGCAAACATTAAATGCAGTAACTTTTATAAAAATAAGTAAGTGTTTGATCTTTTTCACATTTACATTTGAGATCACAAAATTCAGAGAGCACAGGAGCACTGAGCATCAAAGCTCAAAATCATAACATATTTGGTGGTTAAGAAGCATGGTTAAGAAGTTGGAACAAAACCCTAGCAGTCGTGCCATTTCAAATTTTTGTGAAACCTTATTTAATCCATCATCAAGTAAGTATGGCAACTCCAGTTGTATTTGACATTGCTGAGAGGAAAAGATTTTTATTTAAGAGGCATCCATTTAAATCCATACTAGATTATGTGGAAGGATCTTTCTCCAAAACTCTGTTAGGAGTCGTTCATGTAGAAGACATCCGCGCATACATTTATTGTAAAAAGGAAACAATTGGAGATAATAGTATAGCCACTCTCATCACTTCGATGATGAAACTAGACTATTCATTCAAGGATGAATATGTGCACCTCATAGACAACCCTATCTTTGAGTATTCAAATACGCATGAATTCTATGAACTATAATTGGTTAAAATCTTGTTGAGCAGGATTCATGATGACCTCTACTGGATTGGTGAAGTTCCCGTCCATATTACTGTAAACCTAATCCATAACATGAATGGACTTCCTAATACTGGACCAGTTCTTCCTACTGGCAAAGATGTCAAGAAACAGGTTGAGAAAGCATGCCTATCCAAAAGTGACAGGTGTGGTATGATAATTGATCCTATCAAGGAAGAAGACATAAAGCTTCTAACTATGATCCTTGGTTACAAGTTCCAGCAAGCAAGTAGATTGAATAGTGTCTCTATAGCAACTGTTCTAGCAGCTATTAGAATGGTGAAGAATAACACTCAGTACAATCTATGTGAGATATTGCACACTCAATTGATTGATAAAATTCAAGTTATCAAGCATGACAAGAGGAAGACATTCAGGTTTGGGTCTTTGATCATCTATCTATACTTGCATATTGTTGGTAAGGTTGCAAATCTTTACCTAGATAGAAGAAAACCTACAATGTCTTAGATTTCACTTAAAGCCACATCAGAGAGTAGTGCAAAAGATGCCATGGACATGGATATCAAAACCTTCAGGATCAAGATGCAGAAGAGGTTCAGGATACCTGAGACGATTGTTGAAAAGTATAAGGAAACCATATGCTTCATGGTAGAGACTGACTGCACTTGCATGGAGGAAGTTGAGCCTAGAACTAAATGGAGTCATCCACTTGGGTATGAAGTGGAGGAACATGTATTGGAAGGATATACATAGGTCCTTTTGTCTACACCCAAAGATCCCAATGAGCCCAAATGGGGCACTTAAAGAGAGAAGAAGTTAATGTAGTTGATTCTGTATTATATAGTGTTGATAACAAAAGAAAGGCATCTAAGATTACATCTAGCATTCTAAGAGTTCATGGTGTCACTCAAGAATATCTTGACAAAGATAAAGAAGCAAAGATAGCCAAAGAACTTGAGAAGACTGATAACATCTAGAAGAAGAATAAAGTAGAGAGCACCTCTGCACCCTCTACCACCATTGACCTAGATTCATCTCCACCTTCTATACCAAGCAAAAAGTCTAGAGGAAGGAAGAAAGCACCCAAAAATCACCCATCCTTAAGGAACACATGGAGCATAGCAAGGAACACTCAAGCTACTCCTGAGGTAGGATTCAGACCAAGTCTAAATGTCTTGAAGAACAAGATTGTTAATGAAGGTAGACTAGACACACTTGCTAAGGTTTATGACAAGTATCAAGAGATAGATAAAACTGAGATACATTCTATGATCATCTCTCACATGATCAAGTTTAAGAATTTAGTTCTTAAACTTAAGATAGTGATACCTGATAAGTTATGGAACATACTAGAAATTATGAAGAGACATGCAATTGAGGAAGACATAAGGATAAGAGAAGAAACATTGGATAATCTTCTCCCTGTGTGCTCACATGATGAGAAGGAAATTCTATTAGATTTGGTGAAGCCTCATCTCAGAACCAAGACAAGGACTCTTAAGATTATGAACAAAGAGTATGAGAAGATAGGAAAAGAAACTGAAAAGGCATTTGCACAAGTGTTTATGGATAAACACATGTATCCATCAATGGTGCCTACAACTAAGGTAACTCCAGCTCCTCCCAAATAGGTTACTGAACTAGTGATTCAGAGAACACCTATGACAGGTCCATAGGTTTCAGCGCCCTCAGTGACAATAACTTTTGATATAGCAAAAGACTCAGAAGATACTATAGAAGTTGATAATATCAAGGTATACATGACAACATCTGACAATGACATGGAAAAAGTTGATAAAGCATTTGTAAGCACTGAAGAGATGTACACTAATGATACATTTGTACAACAAGATGAAGTTCCCTCCAATGATCCAATAGACTTGAATCAAGAGAAAGATACTCAAGATAATGTGACACCAATCAAAGAGATACTAGTAAAGAGTGAAAGCATGGATACCAGTCAAAATAATATATTCACTCCATCCATTTTACCATCTATTTCATTGTTGTCAAGGTTAACTCCTGATCCAGCAAGTCTAGATGCATGGGGAGAAGAAGACTTAATAAAGATCAACATGCTAGCTATGGAAAAGGTAAAAGAAAATAGGTTATGAGGAACCCTCTTTTCCTAGAATTAGTAAACATCTTGAATGATCTAGTGCATGCAGACAAGAAAGTAGCCACAATTCAATCAGTTGAAGATGTCGACAACATTCTAACAAGTTTCAAAGCACACTTTACAGATCTAGCAGACTCTGCTACTAGAATTGCAGAAGATGAGTATAAAAAGGAGAGATTGAATTAATTGGTAAAGAATTTTACCTTAGACTTAAAATCTTTAAAGATTGGGCAATCCATATTGAAAGAATTGGTAGCTAAGGTTAAGAAGGTTATAGAAAACTGCATGGATAGAGTGAAGTTCACCTCTGAACATATCAAAAAGATAGAAGAGGCTGAGATCATGGTGGACACTATTAGAAAATAAGTTGAGACATCTACCCAGGACATGAACATATGTAACAATGTCTATCAAGGTCAGTTGGACAAAATTGAAAAGGCTAAGTTGGAGATCAGCAAGATAAGAGTCAGACAAACTCAATTGAGAAATGCACTTGCGCCCTCTCTAGCAGTTCTGAATGAGAACATCAAATAGATTGATTCCACCATTGTGACATATGATCAAGGTCCCTACATGGATTTGGTAAAGATGGAGAATCTTACATATTCCCTATGGACGCATCTTCAGACAGTTGATGCAATGAAGGTATTATGGCAGAAAGAGATCAAATCTCTTCAGGTTGTGTACCATGATGTTTACATGGATTAAGTATCTAGAAGACTTACAAGTTTTGTACACCTTTATCATTAATTTCAAAGGGGGAGTAATAGAGAATGTGTATATATGGGGAGTAGTATATGTATATATTAAAAGATGCTATGATAGATAGTTTTTTGTGATTAAGTCATTTTGGGAAACTTGGCCACATTCCTTTATTGCCATAAATGACAAAGGAGGAGATTGTTGGCAAGTTGACTTCTTGAGGATGCATGATTTATTTTGTGTTGTCATCATGGAAAAAAATTCATACTAAGTTTCTGTCTAAGTAAACTTAGAATAAAAAATGACTAAGTATGGAAAACAAGATAGACAGAGTTATACAACGATCAACACATCAGCGCACATGCAAGAGACTGAATCAGAGTATGTGTGTTTAGATATATATCCTATGTGATGTCTACATACTAAGTCTAGACATGCATGGTACTGCATGATAGTATAGAGAAGTTACAAACATATCAGTACACCAGCAGTCTAGAAGACAAAGCATGAAAGCCGACTAAGTGTTTTGACTAGTGTATATTATTTTATTATGTAAAGGCCAAGTTCCTATGATAGTATGTTTGTAATGATGTAATTAGTAATTTTGTAAACATTCTTAAGCCAATTATTTTGGAAGGATTGTGTATTATGTTTTAGGGCGGACCATAAGTCTTGTTTTGGGTCGTGTCTATGCGGGTATGAACATATAAGTATGTAATTTAAAGTTATATTACAAGTGTTGAAGAATACGCATGAGGAAGATATAGAAGAGTAGTATGATGAAGTTAGTATGAGATAAAGCTCTTTAAGAGAGTAAGAGCATCCACACATACACGGAACTGATCAGACAGTAGTGTCATCATAGCAGTTCACTTTTGATATAGTGTATATCAACTATCAGAAGGTTGTAGATTTCATCCTATTGAGAAGTGAGCTCTAGCAGTGAGCCATATACCTTTAAAAAGGTTTTGTAAAGAATCCTAATAGGGTCATTGTACTTGCATTATAAAGACTACTTCTAACAAGGCAAAGGAACTTTAACAGGTTCATTATACTAGTACAATATTTGTCGGTACTAATTCCCACCAGGGTTTTCCTCTGGTCAAGGTTTCCCCATAAACATATCTTGTGTTATGAGTTCTTGTGTAAAGCTTCATTTAATGTATGTTTGATTTATGTTTAAGTTGCTGAAATATAATAAATAGACAAACAGTGATTCACCCCCCTCTCGGTGTTTCTAACAATACCCTCTTCAATTGTAACAAACAATGGGGGCCAATTTAAAAATCAAGACATTGATGACCTTTGTGAATAGTTCCATATCACTCAACATTGCTCCTCAATCTATTATCCTTAGGGTTATGGACAGGTTGAGGCATCCAATAAAAATATTCTAAAAATCCTACACAGAACTGTGAGTAAGTCTGGCAGAGACTGGCATCTACAACTGAATCCGACACTATGGACCTACAGAACAAGCATCATAACACCAACATGAGCCACACAATTTTCCCTAGCCTATGGTGCTGAAGCAGTTCTACCTATTGAGGTTGAAATCCCATCTTTGTGGATATCTTAACAAGGTCTTATTACTGATGAGCAGTACCACATCGATAGGGTGAATTCTTTGGCCCTACTAGATGAGCACAGACAATAGGAATTTGACCATCTTAAGGTGTACCAAGCATGCTTGTCCAAAGGGTACAAAAAAAGGTCAAACCACAAAAATTTGAAGTAGGGGATCTCGTCCTAAAGGAGAATCCTAAGAACCAGCCTAATAGAGAGCAGAAAGGAAAGTTTGAACCTAACTGGCTAGGACCTTATGTTATTAGTGCTACTTTTGGGATTGGAGCTTATCAACTAGCTACACCTAAGGGGGATGTTCTTCCAGATCCTATCAATACTCTACATCTGAAGTGGTTCTACGCTTAATGTTAAGCTAGTAGAGCCTATACAGTGAAATAGTTCTCAGAAAATACCAAAAACATTCAAAAAATTGATCCTGAAGAAATCCAAAATCAAATGGAAAAAGTCCTAAAGAAAGGGTATCCTTGGTGAAAACCTGGTAAATAGGCACCTTGATACTACAAAAACATTAAAAAAAAAGCAAAAAAATTGAAAAAGAGAAAAGTGCCTTGATGACAACCTGGTCAAACAGGCATATTGGTAGAAAAAACAAAGAAAAGATCTTGCCAAGTGGTGAAAACCTATAAATCAGGCATCACTTGTGTTCTGCACTCCATCTATCAAAGAATCACTGATACTAGGCCTTCACAATTACACCTATGCTAAAACACTGACTTTGTTTCCTTATGACTATCTTTTCCTTGCTTGGGATTTGTCTATCTTTTCAGTTCTAGAGAACAAATCATTCTGCACTGGGGGAATCTTTGCCAGTCTGATAGGTTGCATTGGCTAGGTCATCATAGATGGTTTGTCTTGTGATACACTACTCTTGGCTACTTTCACTCCCACTATCACTTTTATGAAACAAGGATGACACAAACATTGCACTAACATGAACGGTGTTCCTAAAACCTACATTGGATTATGAACAGTGACAAGATTGTATACAGGTAAATGTATGCCATATTTTATTGAATTCCAAAATTTTTGATTGATAAATCTATACTGTGCTTGAAAAATGAATCAATAGTATTACATAAATAGAGTTTGGTCTTGGATTGATCATAGCTCTTTTATGTCCTGATGATGTTTAACTAGGGGTATCTAAGCAGTTATGAATTTTTATTGATTTTCAATTGATGTTGTTATACCTTCTGAGTTACTCCATGATGTCTATGCAAAGACAAAGAGTTGCAAGGATAGGAGGCATAACATTTTCTTTTTCTTCTGCATATGGTGGTTGTTCCAAGTAATCCTATAAATTTCACCTAACTTGGATGTTTAAGGTAAGAGCTGCCATCATGAGTGGATAGCCGCATATATCTCAACCTTTGTTATGTGTAAACTACAGTAAGGTTGAAGCAATTTACTTGTCTATTTTCTGACTTAGACTCTCGCTAAGGTATACGAAGCATAATGTACCCAAGGATATGAATTTTCAAGGTTGTTGCGGGTTCAATATCTTGCCTTAGAAATATTTTGATATGATAAAAGGAAGGTGACTATTTTTTTATCTTGGCTTCTATGCCTTGATGCCTAAGTCTATTTTTGACATTCCAATAAATATTGTATTCATATTGTCATAATATCAGTGGGTATTAGTGATGGTTGTACTATCAGGTGGTATCCATTCTGAAAAGCACCCAATGATGATAAAAATGTTGCAATATTTGCTAATTAGTGACAAGTCCTAAGAGTCTGCATATAGCTACATTTAAAGGTTGCATGAAGCATTTTGAAGGAAATAAAAAAATTTGGGAATTTGTGCTCAAATGTGATTTCTATCTTTCTTCTTCTAAAAACCAAGTTAATTACATCCATCCATATTACTGATATATATATATCGTTGCACATCCATAGCATACATTGTGGATTCATAAAAAGAATCAGCGGTAAAAATACAAAAATAAAGCATCCATGTATTGCATTTTTACTTTTCCATCCTAAAGTGCATCCATACATTCTAAATTGCATCAAGGAAAAAAATCAAAAACATACATTTGCATGTTCACATAGTATCATTTGAAATATACTTATATCAGTGATAAATCCACAAAACAACATAAATGATGTCATCATTTAAATCTATCTCATCAAGAGACCAAGATATAATCACATGTGCAAAATAAATCTATCAAAATAGATGGAGCTCATATAAAATGTTATAATAGAATCAATGACATCAGATATATATCTCAAAACATAGTACAAATCAAAGCATGGCACAAATCCACATAAAGAGTATCAGAGGGACATAATGATTCAGATATCTATATGTATGTTATGTATAAAAAGAGCATCTCAGAAGGATCCAGATATACAATATGAACTCAGATATACAAAATAAGACAAAATATCATAGCTTTGGCTCCCACCCTCTCCCTGATTTAGAGGAGGAGGAGGAGGTACAAATGGAGGAGGAGGAGGCATCACCCCCTCAGACTGTTGTGCTAGGCATGAAAAAGATACCACTCTCTGTCCCTCTAGCACTGCAGCATGGTATAAAGCATAACAATATGTGGCTCTCTGAGCCCGATGGACTGTATTCCAAGCCTTTACATCTCTCTCTGCTTTGAGCATGTCACCCTGCCTGTCCCACTCTGTCCTAAGCCTCTCTAGCTGCCTATCCCTATTAGCCAACAATGCATCTAAAACACTGACTCTAGCCTCTAAAGTAGTAATTTGTTCCCTAAGCTTCTCTCACTCCTACTCACACTAAGATAAGAGATCTTCCTCCCTACCTAAACCCCTACTGGTATCCTATCCTACAAATCTATCTTATGACTGACTTGGTTGTCTTTGCTACTGCTGCCTCTATTGCTCTCCTATCAATAATGGCCTTGGATCCATCCTGGGAGCAACAAATCTAAAGTGGGTGGGTTGACCCTCTCCACTATTGCTGGAAACCTCTACATGACCACCCACAACACCTCTACCCCTATCATCTCCCCCATCATCACCATCATATGGAGGAGGTCATCTCCCATCTCTCCCTCCATCTTAGCCTCCATCCCTCCCTCCATGTCATCCTCTGCCCCTATCTCTCTGTACTCATCTCCTCCCTCTGGTAGGATTCTCATCTATATCATAATCAATTGGCTCCTCAATACAAGGAATGGGCTCCTCTGGCACTATGAAACATGGAAAATGATACTAAAGCATCTTTGAAGCATACCCATCAGAAACACCTACATTGACAACATCAAGGTAAAGGTCCCAGTCTACTCTGACCATGTCTCAGATCTCTTCATGAGCTATCTTGTACCTAAGATGAACACCCCATAGTGGTGTCTCATCTTGGATCTATGCATATACAATGATATCTTGTGTCCTACCCTACCGATGACCATATTGTCTGAGGACTCACGTGTGTATGAACCACTCTACAATATAACTGGTTCCTCCAATGAGATACTAGCTCTAGAATAAAAATGGTACCTGCCTGGCATCTGAGGTCCACTCCTCACAGTCTAAATGTGGTCACCATATGATCTCTATCATATCATCAAAGATTCTACGCCAGTACTCTATGTTGCCCTGATGGGGTTGCTGAATATGGCCTGCATACATATATACATATGGGAACTCTGGTGCCCGCTGCCTATCTACTATCAGCCGTGTAACAAGGATATCCTCCCAGGACCAAATCTAAAGAATTAAGATACCCACAGTCATGCTTCAGGTATAGTGGTACATGATCTCATGAAGGTCACGATACATATGGGCTAAAATGCAGCTGCCCCATGCAAATCTCTATCTCTAGACAACCATATGCTTGAGCATGTCCACCCAAATAACCATAAAACCATGCTATCCTCTTTCAAGCATCAAAATGACACCAATAAGGCCTACCATGTATACACATAGTTGATCATAATGATCCACCATGTAATCCCAAGACAAGTATTTATGGTCAATGGTATCATCCTGGAAGTATCGGCGAGATGCACCAATTGCCACAACAGATGTAGACTCGAAGCGCACCTCGCAGACCATAATAGGAACATGGATTATGTGCCATACATCCTCTGGAGTAAGTGTCATCTCCCAAGTTGGGAGATGGAAGGTGTTGTGCTCTGAGTGCCATCTCTCGGCAAAAGCAGTCAACAACCCTCAGTTTACCCCTATAATGGGTAAACCCATCAATGATCGTAATCCATAGTGGACTACTGTCACCTTGTCATCAGCTGTCAAAACTCTAGACAATGCGAGAACATGTCCTGGATATGTGCCTCAAAAGGAGACTACCTCAAAATCAACCTATTTTGACCAAAATGAGATAACTCAGTATTCTATCGAAGCTACAATAACAAAAATATGAATCAACTAAGTGATTACAGATCCCCGACAAACACACAATTCAGAAATAATAAATTTCTAAATCTAAAAATGAGATACAATCCCAGAAAGTTAGGATGTGATCTCTTTTACTGGATGCGATCCTAGAAAAAGGATGCGATTGATCATACTGGATGTGATCCCAAAAAATTAGGATTCAATCTAGAAAGTGGGGTACTATCCTAAATTGACAGGGTATGACCAAACTAACTAAGGTTTATGACAAGTATCAAGAGATAGATAAAACTGAGATACATTCTATGATCATCTCTCACATGATCAAGTTTAAGAAGTTAGTTCTTAAACTTAAGATAGTGATACCTGATAAGTTATGGAACATACTAGAAATTATGAAGAGACATGCAATTGAGGAAGACATGAGGATAAGAGAAGAAACATTGGATAATCTTCTCCCTGTGTGCTCACATGATGAGAAGGCAATTCTATTATATTTGGTGAAGCCTCATCTCAAAACCAAGACAAGGACTCTTCAGATTATGAACAAAGAATATGAGCAGATAGGAAAAGAAACTGAAAGGGCATTTGCACAAGTGTTTATGGATAGACACATGTATCCATCAATGGTTCCTACAACGAAGGTAACTCTAGCTCCTCCCAAATAGGTTACTGAACTAGTGATTCATAGAACACCTATGATAGGTCCATAGGTTTCAGCGCCCTTAGTGACAATAAATTTTGATATAGAAAAAGACTCAGAAGATACTATAGTAGTTGATAATATCAAGATATCGATGACAACATATAACAATGACATGGACAAAGTTGATAAAGCATTTGTAAGCACTGAAGAGATGTGCACTGATGATACATCTGTACAACAAGATGAAGTTCCCTCCAATGAACCAATAGACTTGAATCAAGAGAAAGATACTCAAGATAATGTGACACCAATCAAAGAGATACCAATAAAGAGTGAATGCATGGATACCAGTCAAAATACTATATTCATTCCATCCATTTTACCATCTATTTCATTGTTGTCAAGGTTAACTCCTGATTCAACAAGTCTAAATGCATGGGCAGAAGAAGACTTAATAAAGATCAGCATGCTAGCTATGGAAAAGGAAAAAGAAAAATAGGTTATGAGGAACCCTCTTTTCTTGGACTCAGTAAACATCTTGAATGATCTAGTGCATGCAGACAAGAAAGTAGCCAAAATTCAATCAGTTGAAGATGTCGACAACATTCTAACAAGTTTCAAAGCACACTTTACAGATCTAGCAGACTCTGCTACTAGAATTGTAGAAGATGAGTATAAAAAGGAGAGATTGAATGAATTGGTAAAGAATTTTACCTTAGACTTAAAATCTTTAAATATTGGGCAATCCGTATTGAAAGAATTGGTAGCTAAGGGTAAGAAGGTTATAGTAAACTGCATGGATAGAGTGAAGTTCACCTTTGAACATATCAAAAAGATAGAAGAGGATGAGATCATGGTGGAAACTATTATAAAATAAGTTGAGACATCTACCCAGGACATGAACATATGTAACAATTTCTATCAAGGTCAATTGGACAAAATTGAAAAGGCTAAGTTGGAGATCAGCAAGATAAGAGTCAGACAAACTCAATTGAGAAATGCACTTGCGCCCTCTCTAGCAGTTCTGAATGAGAACATCAAACAGATTGATGCCACCATTGTGACATATGATCAAGGTCCCTACATGGATTTGGTAAAGATGGAGAAGCTTACATATGCCCTATGCACACATCTTCAAACAGTTGATGCAATGAAGGTATTATGGAAGAAAGAGATCAAATCTCTTCAGGTTGTGTACCACTATGTTTGCATGGAGTAAGTATCTAGAAGACTTACAAGTTTTGTACACCTTTGTCATTAATGTCAAAGGGGGAGTAATAGAGAATGTGTATATATGGGGAGTAGTATATGTATATATTAAAAGATGCTATGATAGATAGTTTTTAGTGATTAAGTCATTTTGAGAAACTTGGCCACATTCCTTTATTGTCATAAATGATAAAGGGGGAGATTGTTGGAAAGTTGACTTCTTGAGGATGCATGATTTATTTTGTGTTGTCATCATGGAAAAAAATTCATACTAAGTTCCTGTCTAAGTAAACTTAGAAGAACAAATGACTAAGTATGGAAAACAAGATAGATAGAGTTATATAGTGATCAACACATCAGCACACGTGCGAGAGACTAAATCAGAGTATGTGTTTTCAGATATATATTCTATGTGATGTCTACATACTAAGTCTAGACATGCATGGTACAAGATGATAGTACAGAGAAGTTACAAATAGATCAGTACACCAACAGTCTAGAAGACAAAGCATGAAAGCCGACTAAGTGTTTTGACCAGTGTATATTATTTTATTATGTAAAGGCCAAGTGCCTATGATAGTATGTTTGTAATGATGTAATTATTAATGTTGTAAACATTCTTAAGCCAATTATTTTGGAAGGATTGTGTATTATGTTTTAGGGCAGACCATAAGTCTTGTTTTGGGTCGTGTCTATTCAAGTATGAACATATAAGTATGTAATTTAAAGTTATAATGCAAGTGTTGAAGAATATGCATGATCAAGATATAGAAGAGTAGTATGATGAAGTTAGTATGAGATAAATCTCTTTAAGAGAGTAAGAGCATCCGCACATAAACGGAACTAATCAGACAACAGTGCCATCATAGCAGTTCACTTTTGATATAGTGTATATCAACTATCGGAAGGTTGTATCTTTCATCCTATTGAGAAGTGAGCTCTAGAAGTGAGCCATATACCTTTAACAAGGTTTTGTAAAGACTCCTAGTAGGGTCATTGTACTTGCATTGTAAAGACTACTTCTAACAAGGCAAAGGAACTTTAACAGGTTCATTATACTAGTACAATATTTGTGGGTACTAATTCCCACCAGGGTTTTCCTCTGGTCAAGGTTTCCCCATAAACATATCTTGTGTTATGAGTTCTTGTGTTAAGCTTCATTGAATGTATGTTTGATTTATGTTTAAGTTGCTGAAATATAATAAATAGACAAATAGTGATTCACCCCCCCTCTCAATGTTTCTAACAATACCCTCTTCAATTGTAACAGACAATGGGGGCCAATTTAAAAATCAAGACATTGATGACCTTTGTGAGGAGTTCCATATTACTCAACATTGCTCCTCAATCTATTATCCTCAGGGTAATGGATAGGTTGAGGCATCCAATAAAAATATTCTAAAAATCCTACACAGAACTGTGAGTAAGTATGGCAGAGACTCGCATCTACAACTGAATCTGGCACTATGGACCTATAGAACAAGCACCATAACACCAACATGAGCCGCACCATTTTCCCTAGTCTATGGTGCTGAAGTAGTTCTACCTATTGAGGTTGAAATCCCATCTTTGTGGATATCTTTACAAGTTCTTATTACTGATGAGCAGTACCGTATCGATAGGGTGAATTCTTTGGCCCTACTAGATGAGCACAGACAATAGGCATTCGACCATCTTAAGGTGTACCAAGCATGCATGTCCAAAGGGTACAACAAGAAGGTCAAACCACAAAAATTTGAAGTAGGGGATCTCGTCCTAAAGGAGAATCCTAAGAACCAGCCTAATGGAGAGTAGAAAGGAAAGTTTGAACCTAACCGGCTAGGACCTTATGTTATCAGTGCTACTTTTGGGATTGGAGCTTATCAACTAGCTACACATGAGGGGGATGTTCTTCTAGATCTTATCAATACTCTACATCTAAATCAGTTCTACACTTAATGTTCAGCTAGTAGAGCCTATACAGTGAAATAGTTCTCAGAAAATACCAAAAACATTCAGAAAATTGATCCTGAAGAAATCCAAAAACAAATGGAAAAAGTCCTAAAGAAAGGGTATCCTTGGTGAAAACCTGGTAAATAGGCACCTTGATACTACAAAAATATAAAAAAATAGCAAAAATAGCAAAAAAATTGAAAAAGAGAAAAGTGCCTTGATGACAACCTAGTCAAACAGGCATCTTGGTAGCAAAAAGAAAGAAAAGATCTTGCCAAGTGGTGAAAACCTGTCAATCAGGCATCACTTGTGTTCTGCACTCCATCTATCAAAGAATCACTGATACTAGGCCTTCACAATTACACCTATGCTAAAACACTGACTTTGTTTCCTTATGACTATCTTATCCTTGCTTGGGATTTGTCTATCTTTTCAGTTCTAGACAACAAATCATTCTGCACTGGGGGAATCTTTGCCAGTCTGATAGGTTGCATTGGCTAGGTCGTCATAGATGGTTTGTCTTGTGATACACTACTCTTGGCTGCTTTCACTCCCACTATCACTTTTATGAAACAAGGATGACACAAACATTGCACTAACATGAACGGTGTTCCTAAAACCTACATTGGATTATGAATAGTGAAAAGATTGTATACAGGTAAATGTATGCCATATTTTATTGAATTCCAAAATTTTTGATTGATAAATCTATACTATGCGTGAAAAATGAATCAATAGTATTACATAAATAGAGTTTGGTCTTGGATTGATCATAGCTCTTTTATGTCCTAATGATGTTTAACTAGGGGCATCTAAGCAGTTATGAATTTTTATTGATTTTCAATTGATGTTGTTATACCTTCTGAGTTACTCCATGATGTCTACGCAAAGACAAATAGTTGCAAGGATAGGAGGCATAACATTTTCTTTTTCTTCTACATATGGTGGTTGTTCCAAGTAATCCTATAAATTTCACCTAACTTCGATGTTTATGGTAAGAGCTGCCATCATGAGTGGATAGCCGCATATATCTTGACCTTTGTTATGTGTAAACTACGATAAGGTTGAATGAATTTACTTGTCTATTTTCTGACTTAGACTCTCACTAAGGTATACGAAGCATAATGTACCCAAGGATATGAATTTTCATGGTTATTGCGGGTTCAATAGCTTGCCTTAGAAATATTTTGATATAAGAAAAGGAAGGTGACTATTTTGTTATCCTGGCTTCTATGCTTTGATCCCTAAGTCTATTTTTGACATTCCAATAAATATAGCATTCATATTGTCATAATATCAGTGGGTATTAGTGATGGTTGTACTATCAGGTGGTATCCATTCTGAAAAGCACCCAATGATGATAAAAATGTTGCAATATTTGCTAATCAGTGACAAGTCCTAAGAGTTTGCATATGGCTACATTTAAAGGTTGCATGATGCATTTTGAAAGAAATAAAAACATTTGGGAATTTGTGCTCAAATTTGATTTCTATCTTTCTTCTTCTAAAAACCAAGTTAATTACATCCATCCATATTACTGATATATATATCATTGCACATCCGTAGCATACATTGTGCATTCATAAAAAGAATCAACGGTAAAAATATCACAGCTCTGGCTCCCACCCTCTCCCTGATTTGGAGGAGGAGGAGGAGGAGGCATCACCCCCTCAGACTATTGCGCTAGGCATGAAAAATATACCGCTCTCTATCCCTCTAGAACTGCAGCATGGTATAAAGCATAATAATATGTGGCTCTCTGAGCCCGATGGACTGTAGTCCAAGTCTGTACATCTCTCTCTGCTTTGAGCATGTCACCTTGCCTGTCCCACTTTGCCCTAAGCTTCTCTAGCTGCCTATCCCTATCAGCCAGCAATGCATCTAAAACACTGACTCTAGCCTCTAAAGTAGTAATCTGTTCCCTGATCTTGTCTCACTCCTACTCGCACTAAGATAAGGGATCTTCCTCCCTACCTAGACCCCTGCTAGTATCCTATTGTGCAAATCTATCTTACGACTGATTTGGTTGTCTCTGCTACTGCTGCCTCTATTTCTCTCCTATCAATAATGGCCCTAGCTCCATCCTAGGAGAAAAAAATCTAAAGCGGGTGGGTTGACCCTCTCCACTACTACTGGAAACCTCTACGTGACCACCCAGAACACCTCTACCCCTATCATCTCCTCCATCATCACCATCATCTGGAGGAGGTCATCTCCCATCTCTCCCTCCATCTTAGCCTCCATCCCTCCCTCCATGTCAGCCTCTGCCCCTATCTCTCTATACTCATCCCCTCCCTCTGGTAGGACACTCATCTAGATCATAATCAATCAGCTCCTCAATACAAGGAATGGGCTCCTCCGGCACTATGAAACATGGAAAATGATACTGAAGCATCTCTGAAGCATACCCATCATAAACACCTATGTCGACAACATCAAGGTAAAGGTCCCAATCTACTCTGACCATGTCTTAGATCTCTTGATGAGATATCTTGTACCTAAGATGAACACCCCATAGTGGTGTCTCATCTTGGATCTGTGCATATACAATGATATCTTGTGTCCTACCCTACCGATGACCGTACTGTCTGAGGACTCATGTGTGTATGAACCACTCTACAATATAACTGGTTCCTCCAATGAGATACTAGCTCTGGAATAAAAATGGTACCTTCCTGGCATCTGAAGTCCACTCCTCGCAGTCTAAATATGGCCACCATATGATCTCTATCATATCGTCAAAGAGTCTGCGCCAGTACTCTACGTTTCCCAGATGGGGCTGTTGAATATGGCCTGCATACATATATACATATGGGAACTCCGGTGCCCACTGCCTATCTACTATCGGCCATGTAACAGGGATATCCTCCCAGGACCAAATCTAAAGAATTAAGATACCCACAGTCATGCTTTGGGTATAGTGGTACATGATCTCATGAAGGTCATGATACATATGGGCTAAAATGCAGCTGCCCCATGCAAATCTCTGTCTCTAGACAACCATCTACTTGAGCATGTCCACCCAACTGACCATAAAACTATGCTATCCTCTATCGAGCATCAAAATTCCACCAATAAGGCCTACCATGTATATAGATAGCTGATCATAATGATCCACCATGTAATCCCAAGATAAGTATTTACGGTCAATGGTATCATCCTAGAAGTATCAGCGAGATGCACCAATCGCCACAACAGATGTAGACTCGAAGCGCACCTCACAGACCATAATAGGAACACAAATTATGTGCCATACATCCTTTGGAGTAAGTTTCATCTCCCTAGTCAGGAGATGGAAGGTGTTGTGCTCTGAGTGCCATCTCTCGGCAAAAGCAGTCAACAACCCTCAATTTACCCCTATATCGGGTAAACTCATCAATGATTGTAATCCACAATGGACTACTATCACCTTCTCATCAGCCGTCAAAACTCCAGACAATGCAAGAACATGTCCTGGATATGTGCCTCAAAAGGAGACTACCTCAAAAACAACCTATTTTGACCAAAATGAGATAACTCAGTATTCTATCTAAGCTACAATAACAGAAATATGAATCAACTAAGTGATTATAGATCCCCGACAAACACATAATTCAGAAAGAATAAATTTCTAAGTCTAAAAATGAGATACGATCCCGAAAAGTTAGGATGTGATCTCTTTTACTAGATGCGATCCTTGAAAAAGGATGTGATTGATCATACTGGATGCGATCCCAAAAAATTAGGATGTGATCCAGAATGCGGGGTACTATCCTAAATTGACAGCGTATGACCAAACTAAAATTTTGACCCAAAACTAAGCCTAAAATAGAGAAACATGATACAATCTAGAGTATCCTAGATGCAATGCAGAAATCTAGAAAAATAGGATGCGATCTGAGAAATACTAGATGTGACACGGGTTTGACAGGGTGCAATCCAGAATCCTGAATGCAACCCAAAATTGACATGGCTGTAAAACTACAAAATTGTGTAAAAATCAAAATTGCAAAATTCACAAGGTATTTTTACGAGCACTTATCGGAGATGGGTAGTCGGCCAGGTGTTGGTGTCGATGGCTCATCTTGAAATGATGCTTCCTCATGGGGACCACCATCTTCTTTGCAGAGCTCTCAAAATTACTATGGGTAAAAGTGAAAATGAATAGTAAAATGGTACTTTTTGAGCTATATATTGGTCTTTTGAGATATTTAGGAGTTCCAAAACTCTTCCCAGGCAACTGAAACTACATTTTTGTTCTCTTTTTGATCAATCAGGAACCAAATCAAAGGTTCCTAAGGTGCTTTTATGTAGCACCGTACCATTTTTGCGACAGTTCTGAAAAATGCAGATGTGCTCCATTTGTTCAAAGAATCTATGAAATTGCCCATTTTATCATAAATATTGGTCTAACATCATTTTATCAATCTAACCACTCCACTTTTCATGTGATAAACTTGGTTACTGTGTGTTTATTCTTAAACACCCTCTCTTTTTCACTTCTTCTACTCTATTCTTTCTTTCCCTAACCGCCACCTGCAAGTGAAACATTCTTTTGATCAAGGGATTTTATTCTTTTTCTTTGATTTGGTTCCCAAAGGGGCATGATCACACTATCGTCAATTAAATTTTTTCTTGAAAC
Organism: Thuja plicata; assembly: GCA_018584345.1. NCBI lineage: Eukaryota > Viridiplantae > Streptophyta > Pinopsida > Cupressales > Cupressaceae > Thuja > Thuja plicata. Next base: position 2,438,460 of record MU224778.1, on the reverse strand, counting down.
AACATTAAAATGACTTCGTTATCAAACAACCTAGGGGCATGACAGTTTCCTTAACTAAGTCAGAATTGTTGGATAGAAAGCTTTGGTTCTCATGAGTTGGATATATTATGTTTCCTCATTTTAAAAATATTCTTACTAAGCTCCTAGCAGCTTCTTACTGACTTTTGGATGACAACCAAGTTCAGAATCAATATTATCAATATTTGGATGACAACCAAGTTTAGAATTGGTATCTTTAAGATCTTTTATTGACCTTTGGGTGACAACCAAGTTCAAAGTCAATTCTATCAGTTTAGTTCAATTAAGTACGAGACTAATCTCATCAACATTTCATTCAACAACCAAGAATGGAATTCTCAATCTTTCTGAAGTCAAAATCAAAAACTTTCTTTGAATTAATGCGCTTCTTGCACATCAATTCAAAGAGGGGCAAATGTAACCACCTAAATTTGGTCTGTTCCGACTATAGACCCTATTTTCCCTAAGTGTGATCATACCGCCAATTATGTCATGACAATGTTATGTTGGCATAATTCATTTTAAATCAGATTTAATGTCCTAGGTGATTTTTATCACTAAATTATATTAACTATTATAGCCATACAATTTAAAACAATTCAAACCAATTAAAACAAATCAAATTCAAAACATGGCTATAGTATTTAATCATAAAGGAATTAAATAATCCCTAAATCAATTGCTCACTTGCAAATGAACCCATTCCCCTAGCCTAATTAATTTAATTAAAATGGCTATAGTCCCCTTAATTATTGAAAAGCAATAAAATGCTTAAATAATTAAATCCTATATGTTTAAATGAATTATGTCAAATAATTCATTTCATTTATATTCTCCTAAACCCCAACCTAACCTATCTCAACCACTTCTACCCTGGGTTCTAACCCATCTCAACCCATTCACCCCATGCCAGTCTAATTATAATCCTAATTCTATCCTAACCCACCTCCTAATGTTGTCACATTTCATTAGGGAGTGATTAAGGACTCCACCCACTTGAGAAATTCAAGGAATCTCAAGATTCCTTCCTCAAGTCCACTTTCTCAAGCCACTCTCTTACACCCTTCCCATGCTTCTTTAAGGCTCTCATTATTGCCTCATTAATGTAGATTGCTTAAGCCCATGTCTCCCCCATGCCTATTGAATGCCTTTGGCATTTATTTCTTCTTACACATCATTAATGAGATTTTCAACTCATTAATGCACCTTGTCCCCCCTCTCTCTCCTCATTGTTCTATAAATAAAAGGCATTTTTGAGAGCAAATAAGCCCTTACCTTATATTGAAAATGCATATTTATGCTGCTAGGATTTAGATGCATTCATAATCATTCATAGTTTCATTATCATGGATTGTTACTATCTCCATTTTTAGAGCTAGGATGCATTGCTTAGTGATTAATAGTTTTTTTAAATTCAAATCTTTCATGCTAAGTCATAAAAGTCACTGATAGTAGCATAATCTGATGGCTATTATGTTATTAATCACACTCTTCTTAGTTAGAAAGAAATAGGTTGATATTAGTGGTTTTATATGCTCATCTAACCCCTTTTTCGCTAATGCAATGCTCTATTGAAGTGTTGTGTCTTTCTTAAACAGGTTCAAAAATCACACACATAGATGGAATATCTATGACTAAGATTGCTAGTTTCAAATGCTTGTCTGGGAAGGAAGAAAGGATAGCTTGTTCATCTTTGTCTTGACCCATCAACGCCACTTGCTTTCCATCCATAGAATAATACCAACTGAATATGTTGGTTAGGGTGAGGCCAAGGGATTTAGCAACTAGGACAGGCATTATATTATCAGATGCACCAGAATCAATGATAAAATTGCTAATTTTTTGTCAATTAAAAAAAAAAGAGATATAGAAAGGATTAGGCTTCTTCTCCTCTATTTCATTTTCTATGGAATTGACATAAAGGGAATCCTCAGGTGTCTATGGGGTATCTTTAGACACAAAAATGGGAGGCTCTTCCACTGTGGTTGTTTCTCCTATAAGGGATTATTAGATTGGGCATTTGAACTTGATTCCCCTTTGACATATCTAACAAATTTTTCAAGCTCCTTTGGGTTTATCCTTAAGTATTCGGCCAGGGAGATGGAAATATAGGTTGTTTTGCAAAATTTGACAAAATTAAAAGTAGGAAGGGAAGGAATTATGTTACCTCTTTGTAGGATTTTGATTCCCAAGATTTTTGGATTTGAGGAGGCATCACCACTTCCAGGTTATTTCCCCTTTAGAGAAGCATCATATGTACCCACACAAAACTTTTGATTCCTTTGATTTCTTGTAAGGAATGTGCACGATGGATCTTGCAGAGTCACCAGGATATTTCTGCCCCTTTTAGAGTCGGACTCATACTCCACTTAAAAAGAACCTAAATGTCTAATGTTAGAAGGAGTCTTTTATTCTTGATATTCTTCTATCCCAATAGTGTCTTTAGTTACATTTATCAGAAGACACCTCAACCAATTAGGACATGTTTCACCATCGTGATCCATTTTCAAGTGAAATTAACACATGGTCTCTTTAGGTGCGGGTTAAATATACAACCTAGGCTGCAAATTTGTCAAGAGAGGATTCTTCTCGTGAGATTGGATAAATTTCTTGCATCCAACATGTTGGTAAGGAGATTGATATGGAGAATTGGCCCTGTTCTGCTGTCTCTTAAGCATTTCCATGTAATTCATCAAATTTTTCATCAGAGGATCTATTGGAGTAGTTAAGGAGGCACCTCAGGATTGAACCTCTCTCTTCCATTTTCCTTCTATGATGAATGTGTATTCAAGCTGACTAGCTTGTGTTTGTGCAACATTCAAATCAACTACTCCAACCTTCAATAGATGAAATCTTATATTAGGTGGTACTGCATAGAGAAAGAATATCTTCTTATTTTCATTACTAGGTGTAGAATTTGTGGGGATGTATTGCAATATCCTATTGAGCTTAGCCATGAATTCCCGCATAGGTTCATGTATCCCTTTTCTAATTGACTCAACTAAAGCAATAGTGAGATTTCATTATCAAGGGTTTTGAACCTTGCCTTGAAAGAATCCATCATATCATTCCAGGTGGTAATTAAGGCATAAGGAAAGAGATTGAACCAATCAGCTACAAAATCAATCAATCTAACTGCAATCTAACCAATCTAACTGCAATCTCTTGAATAAGAACATTGAGAATATCACATGCAGTATGCAAAGTTCTAATATGATCCTTTCTAGTCATCTTACCATCTTCGTTGAACTTGGGTAAGACTTGGTTAGCGCCCTTGTGTAGAGAGATAGGAGGATTGGCCCCTAGGTTCAAAGGTTCTATGTTTTGACCCCAGGATTGGTTAGTGGCCGTGGGTGGGTTTTTGAAAGTTTAAAGGTTGAGTATTGAAAATTGAGGGTACTACAACACCTAGAGGAATTATAGCTTGAACAATTCTTGATACAAAGGGACTAGCATGGAATTAGGAAGGTCTACTACAGGTCAGGGTTTTATTTTTCTTGGGAGTATTACAATCAGAGGCAAAACTCATATTTTTCAAAGCTTTGAAATATTTATCAATCATCCCTTTGCTTCGGTCACCTCTGTAACACCCCAAAATTGACATCTTGCAACTCTAACCAATTTTGTTGTAATTGTCATTCTTCTGAATCATCAAAGTCCTATTGTACTAGGAAATTTTGAGTTTTAACTAACTCTACTTGACCTAAGTGTCAAATGTAGAAAATCTTAAATCTACATTAATAATACATTATATTTAATTCCTAAATATCTATTGGCTAAACAAACCTTATGATCGAATTAATTTAATTATAAAGTCCTAGCACTTTAATTAAATTAAACTCACCCCCTTTAGCTAAGACACATAAAAAGGGAATTAAATGATATTTAATTATTAAATAAATATCCTCATTTTCAATAATTGAATTTAATTATTCAGATAATTGAGAAAAACCTATTTATGAGGCCATATTTATTTGTTTAATTAAATATTCTCTCAAAATATTTCTTCTGTTCAGAAATAGAATCTTTGAATTAATTGTGCTTTAAAGAGAAAGAAAAAAATTAAATCATAAATAAAATAGTTAAATCAAAAGAGAAAAGAATTAAATCAAAGAAAGAAAATAGTTAAAGCAAAGGGAAAAGTAGTTAAAGCAAAGGGCATACAGGACAAGCATAAGAACACCAAAAGGGGCTACACCCTATGCTTTGGTTTATGGAGCAGATGTTGTGTTACCAATTGAGGTTGAGATTCCTTCTCTACGAGTCTCCCTGAAATGCCTCATTACTGATGAAGATAACAGAATATCTCGGCTACAAGAGCTAGAATTACTTGATGAACATCGACAAGTGGCGTTCGATCACCTTAGAGCATACAGAAAAGGATGACAAAGAGTTATAACAAGAAGGTTAGAACAAGGGATTTCCAAGTGGGTGACCTCATTTTGAGGGAAAACCCTAAGAATCAACAACATCGGATCTAGAAAGGGAAGTTTGAACCAAGCTGGCTTAGTCTGTATATTGTTACTGCAGTGTTTGGGTCTGATACCTATCAACTTTCTACTACTGAAGGAGAACAACTCAAAGAGCCCATCAACGCTCTTCATCTGAAGTGGTTCTACACCTGAGGCATCTTCAGTGTGCTCATGTATATACTAACGTCCTGAAAAAATCCAAAAAATCTCAAAAAGTCTAGAAAAAATGATCATCTTAGTGAAAACCTAGCGATAGGCGCTTTGATGTATCTCCAAAAAGGTGAAAACTTGGTAAATAGGCACCTCTTGTTCCATAATGCTATATCTATTGTAGCACCACTTGGCTTTAAGCATTTGCTTTCCTGCATTGCTATTTTCCTACTTTCCTACTTGCATTTTCTTTTCTGCATACTTTTAGTTTCCCATCAAGACACCAACTTACATGGATTTACATTGGTCACACTCTCAGGGAAACCCTCCTAGTCTAGGGGGCAATGTCCTATTAACTTTTGGGATCTACTTTGCGATAGTCACCATTGGTTCTCACTGTGTTTGCCTACTGTTTCTTAGCTTATACTAAGTTCTCTCTTCTTGAGAATCTCTCTAACATCAGTCACAAGTGGTTCTCACTGCATCTACCTACTAATGTCTAGCTAGTCCTATGATCTCTTCACTTGAGCATCTCTCTCGTGTCAGTCACCAGTGGTTCTCACTGCATCTGCCTACTGTCTCTGTACTATTGAGATTGCTCACATCCATCACAATTGGAGTTATTCTCACACACTCTATCTATCGATACTCAGTCTCAATGATTCTTTACTTTAGTTTGTACATAGCTTTTGGTCACTTTCATGACACTCTGGTTCCTTTGCGAACACTACTGACTTGACACTAATTCAGTGCCATACGCTTGGGGGCATCCAAATCTAGTTTATCCTCACAACATACGTCAAGTCAGTCATCATTAATTGGGGGCATGGGTCCCCCATTTGATCACATCTTTAGTTTACACCTAAGTCAGTAATCTTTTCACTTCTAAAGGACAACTCGCTATTGACACAAAATGGTGTTTTTCAACACCACCATAAAAAGTGTTTCTCAATACTATCTTTGGACACATCTATGTTTTTCAACACACATCGGATATCTCAAACATAAACATCTATTGATAAAAATCAAGCACAATTCACTCACAAGCACAACGGTATTTTTTCAACGCCCCTATACACATGAATATATTTGAAAACTTTGGAACTGGCTGAGCTATGATTGAGTATTTCTTTGTATGCTGACTGTTCTCATGAATTTCATTGATATTTTCTTTGTCTAATACTTGTTGGTGTAGTCTTGATGATCTGGTAACATCAAATAAATAGGGTGTATGTGATAAGAGCTCCCGCACTAAGGTGGAACAACCTCACATCCCTCGATCTTGTTTATTTGCACGCCATGGTGAGGTTGGTACTATCTCCTTGCCTGTTATTGATCTATTTGCTATTTCTTTGTTTGTTTATGCATGATCACACTCATGGTTATCTTGGCTTTGAATACCTCAATACTGGTGTACTCTTGCAACATTAACTGGAAACAATGTTCAGGTCATCTTGGCTTTTGTGCCCTGGTGCTTATGTTTGTTTCCTACATTTTATATGATGAAAAATCGTATTCATATCCTTATGGTTGCATTGTGGTGCTAGGAAGGGTTGTATCAACTTTGATGTTCCAAAAAATGCTCAATGATGATTATTTTATGATAGGTCTCACAACCATGTCCTAGAATTGCATTTTCATGTTGCATATAGCATAGGATTGGATTTTCATTCTAGACTTGCATTGTGGCAGCGATTCGGTGTTCTCTTCATTGTGTTCTCCTAGATTTGTATATTGAGGAGGTTCTTCTTCAACATCTTGGCTTCATCACTACTACACAATTGTTCAATCCTTTCTCTCTATCTTAAGCTATATGCTCAATCCATTTTCGGGATCGAAATCAAAATCTGACAGTCCTATATTGCTCAAAATCGCATTTTAAATTTTTTGGGACTGACGCGATTAGACGCTTGTGTAGTCAACTTTATGGTGTAACTTTCTTGTCAGAATCATATCTAATCAACATTTTCTCAAATCTTTGACTTATTTTCCCTCAAAAAGTCAACTCTAGTCAACTCTGGTAAACCCTAGTCAAACTTGGTCAACCAGACCTTGAAATCGCTTGAAATTGATTCTGGAGCTTCCATATTCTTCCATAATCTATTATGAGTTCTTCCTTCTCTCTAATTCAACATCTATCTGTGATTTCTCGCTCTCAATCATCATATGACGTGTCATCTTTCCATTTCACTCCTGAGGGGGCAGGATGATTACATCATTGAATCTATTCCAATCAATTTGATATGATTTTCAAAAGTCCTCATTTGCTAGGGGCATCTCATCACTTGGGGCATGTTCAGTTTTTCATACTTCATAGTCAAAACTGGATACTCCACAATCAATAAGGGCATCTGTGCTCCTTACATCTTATCAAATCTATTAGGTATCAGGGCAATCTAATCCAGATCCCTGAGGATCAAGCTTGGTTCTGGAGATGGTTCTTAAAATCTCAATCTATTAAGTGTCTGAGCAATCTAACTCAGATTCTTGAGGATCAAGCTTCATTCTAGAGATGATTCTCAAAAATTCATCTATTCAGAATTAGGGCATTCTAACCCTGACTCCTGAATCAAGCTCCATTCTGGAGATGATTCTAAACCTCTATTTACTATCTTTTGAGATAGGTATTGGGGCAATCTAACCCTAAATCCTGAAGGTCGGGACTAAGCTTCATTCTAGAGATAGTCCTAAAATCTCTATTGATTATCTTGTTGGACAGGTATCAGGGCAATCTAACCCTAACTCCTGAAGGTTGAGCCTCATTCTAGGCACAACCTTTTGAAAGATATCAAATCCATTAGGTATCAGGGCATTCTAACCTAGATTCCTAAGGATCAAGCTTCATTCTGGAGATGATTCTTGAAATCTTCATCTATTAGATATCAGGGCATTCTAACCCGGATCCATGAGGATCAAATTCCATTCTAGAGATGATTCTCAAAATATTAATCTATTAGGTATCGAGGCAACTTAACCCGGATCCGTGAGGATCAAGCTTCATTCTGAAGATGATCCTCAAAAACTCTATTTGACTGGCGTCTTGGCAACCTAACCTAGACTTCAGAGAGTTAAGCTCTATCCTGGAGATGGCTTTGAAATATTCATCAATCGATCTTTGCATCATCAATTGTTCAAATCTATTCTTCTGTGCTTCAGGCATCAGACTATTCTTTGAATGAATGCGCTACTCGCACATAAATTCAAAGTGGGGCAAAATGTAACACCCCAAAATTGGCATCTTACAACTCTAACCAATTTATTTGCATTTGTCATTCTTCTGAATCATCAAAGTCCTATTGTACTAGGCAATTCTGAGTTTTAACTGACTCTACTCGACCTAAGTGTCAAATGTAGAAAATCCTAAATCTACATTAATCATACATTATATTTAATTCCTAAATATCTATTGGCTAAACAAACCTTATGATCAAATTAATTTAATTATAAAGTCCTAGCACTTTAATTAAATTAAATTCACCCCTTTTAGCTAAGACACATAAAAAGGGAATTAAATGATATTTAATTATCAAATAAATATCCTCATTTTTAATAATTGAATTTAATTATTTAGATAATTGAGAAAAACCTATTTATGAGGCCATATTTATTTGTTTAATTAAATATTCTCTCAAAATCTTTCTTCTGGTCAGAAATAGAATGTTTGAATTAATTGTGCTTTAAAAGAGAAAGAAAATAGTTAAATCATAAATAAAATAGTTAAATCAAAAGAGAAAAGAATTAAATCAAAGAAAGAAAATAGTTAAAGAAAAGGGAAAACAATTTATTGTTTTCTTTTAAATAAAGCTTTCTAATTTAAACTGGCTTTTCTATCTATTTTATTTCAAAGAGGAAACTTTCTATTCTGATCACCTCTGAGTCTATAAAAGAACTCTCATTCCTCATTCAAAACCCCCACTTATTTTTCATGCATTGCTAGAATACTGAATTATTGTTGCATTTCTTGATAATCTCATATAGAATAATTTCATTATTGCAATAGATTCCTTTCAATTTCTAGAATAATTGCATTGAAATCATGTCTTAGATTAATCTCACATCTTTCAATTCTTAGGATAATCTTGCATTGTACTGCATTCATGGAGAAAAATCCTTCATTCCTAGATTGGTCTATGGTTCTGATACTCTCGTTCTGAGAGCTATTTCGAAAACCCCATCTGGATAGAAGGAAACAAGTCAATTCATGTAGGTAGACAAGATGAATAATCTCATATTTAGTCTTGTGTGTATCTGATGAAGAAGGACTATGTTGAAGTGTATGGTGAGTTAACAAGGCCAAATTTACCACATACATTTCTGGTGCCCACTATGGGGCAGGTACATTCTATTCTATCCTCATTTCATTTCATTTTTTTCATTTTTTTGCATTCTATCCGTACTTCTTTGCGTGATCTAGTATACATTATCATGCAAAATTACACACCAGAGCTTTCATTTCATATTTTCTTGTCTCAATTTTCTAACCATCCGTTGTTTCTTGACATTTGTGTTTCTTTGATTTTATCTTTTGAGACAGCTTAAGAGTGGTTTGCAGGACGCTGAGATAAAGAAAAACCATCATAAACTTCTAATGTGTTTATTGTAGGATGTTGATATGAAGAAAGGCATTACAAAATACTAATGGGTTTATTTCAGGATTTTTGTCGAAGACCTTGCATGTTTTCACAAATTTCTATGTCTATTTTTAGTAGTTAAAACACACTTCAGTTGGTGCTTAAAATGAATCATTGTCTTGCGTGATTGAAGTGTTTTTTAGATTGTAATCATAAGAACTACATGAATGTATCCTCTCCCCTCACCTTTATGGATCTTGGGTGTAAGATAAATTCATGTGATTGTATTAGAGTGACTACCTCCCGAGAGCTTTAGCAGAGCCAGTGAAAGTGGATGCCCAACCGGTAATAGGCTAAAGCTAAGCCCTTCCAAACCGGTATACAAAAAATGCTATTGTGATTAATGTCACAATAGAAAGGTGTGAATTTTTTGTGGCAACCAAAATCTCCTCCAGTACCCTAGTGGTGCATTAAAGTCCCGACATTGTTAAGGTGAAAGCCTTGCTTTGAAAGGATTGGGAGAGCCCCCTTAATTGGGAAAAGGACTTGATCACAACCACCTAAATGGATGACCTTATTATAAACTATTGTTTTCATTTCCAAAAACTCTCTATCTATTAGTGTGGAAGGTCAGAGACCGACTAAGATGCCCCACATTCTTACAGCTCTTAGTAGAGACAACAGCCCTTTGGGAAGCAATTCCTTTGGGGTTCGAAGCTTGGTGTGCCTAAGAAGTGAGTGCACATGTAAGGAGGAGCCCATGCCTCCAAGCTTCTAAGTTTTTTGCTAAGAGTAAGCGTAGCTAAACTTTGGTTCAAGTGGGGATTCAATAGATATTTTCCTGGCTATCCTAGGATTGTGATGTTCTTATTCTGGTACTACAAATATTTTCTTTAATGTGTTTCGCGTGGGTGTATCATTTGAACAATCAAAACTATCGTCAAAACACACAAACTGTCCATCTTGAACATGTCCAAAACAATTTGTAACTTTGACTATTTGTTAGAAAATAGTATGATTTTACCTCGGGAAACACAAACTGGTCTCAATAGTCTGATTCTATAAATGTTCTTTTTTCAACATTTGCATAGTTTTGTGCGACATTTCCCAATCTTCGCGTGCTTTACTGAGAATCTTCATGCGATACACAGTAAACTATCATGCAATATTTGACAACAGTGTTGTCATTCTATCACTTTTTCATCTACCAGTCTGGTGTCCTTCTTTGTGCGATACTAAAAAGTTTTGAGCGGGTCGAGAGAATCATCGCACGAAAGAGCATTTCTTCACGTGAATCTGGAGTCTTTTGTGCAAAATAGAAAGCTAATTTATGTCAGTTAGGTGTACTTCTATCAAATCTTGTCTCTGATATGGGTCTATTTTTCTGCCCTCCATTTTCGCACCTTTTGAAACTTGGTTTCTTAGGTTGAGAACTATGTGATTCTTGCTTAAACTAGTCTTGTCTCATGTCTTTTTGATCTCTTTCATCTGTGTTGTCATGCCTTGTGTCACAATAGTCATCTCTTGGCTATTCTAGCCTCATCTCCGATGATTTGCACCAAGGATACTTCACCTTTTGGAATGTTCTATGCAATTACTTTGAGACAGTTTCAAGTTTGGTCCTAGTTCACATTCCTTGTTCAAACTTTGTCTATGACTATCACGACTCGAAGTGGAAAAACATTTCCTTTAATCAATCAAGATGAATCTATGCTTTCCACACCATTACTGACTAAATCTAGTGAGGAGTCATCTCAATCTCCTTCCCCAGTACATTGACCTTACAATAAATGGTCATTTCTAGTGGATCTTAGTTAGGTTCAAAATCCTTTGTTCCAAGAAGAACCAAATTCTGAGAACACTCAATCTTTTTACACCAAGACTTTACACCTTGAATCCTTGTATTCTAGCAAGATGGCAGATCATAACCTATCAGGTGAGGCAAGCAGAGATGAACTCTTTAAAAAATGGGGTAAGTCCCATTCTCAAGACCTCCCTAATGATGTAGAAGTAGAAATCACTCAAGAAGAGATTGCACAAGCTTGTGCTAACAAAGATTTCTGTAGAATGATGGGAGTTCTCCTAGGTGAGGAGAAAGAGAAATACATTCTTGAACTAGCCAATCAAGGGGCTAAGTTACCTTCTAATTATGATGTAGAAACACTTGTTTAGAAAGAGGAAGAGACTGAAAACTCTTTCTTGCAAAAAGAAATGCAAACTATGCAAGAGAAACTCTCTCAACTCTTGAAAGAGAAAGACAAACCTGTCACACAGTTTACACTAGAAAGCATTTGTCCTTTCCCATTTGACAAAGATCTTTGCATGCCTCCTTTCCCCAAAGGAGTTGAACTTCCTAAATATGAAAAATACTTGGGTACATCTAGCCCTCAAGACCATTTGAGAGAGTTTGGTTCTATCTCCATGGAATTCATACATTGCACAACCTATCTCATGCATCTTTTCCCACATAGTTTGGGAGGGTTAGCTATGGAATGGTTCTCTAAATTACCAACTGACATCAAAATGTTTGACAAAATTGCCAATTTATTTATACAACACTATTCTCACAACATCGAACATCCAGTTCATATCTGAGATCTTTGCAACTTGAAACAAAATCATGGGGAATCCTTCTTGACATTTCTCCAAAGATGGAGACAACTCTATACACAATATTCTCACAAGATACCCGAATCCAAAAAGTTGGACATCTTTCTCGATAATCTTCTCCCCAACTTTGGGTATCAAGTCTAGCTACAAGATCCTCTAACCTTTGATGGCATGATTAAACAAGCTATACTAATCAAGACATTTATGATCAAGATAGGGGAATTGACCTTACACAAGGAAAATAAACAAGGGTCTTCCTCCTCAAGAAAATATAAACCCAAATTTCCCACCAAGAACCAAAATGTTGTGAATGATGGAGTTGTAGACAATGTGACTCCTAAGCCTTCCAAGGCTACCTTTAATCTCACTACCATGATCCAAGTGGCCAAAGCCACTAAAAAGGCTGCGGAAAATTCCAAACCAAGTACTTCACAATTTTTTGGACCTAAACCTTGGGCTCCTAGACCCAAGCATGAATTCACTCCTTTAGGAGAACCTCTTGAGGTGATTTACAAGACTCTTGTGGACAACCATTTACTCACTCCATTGGATAATTTATGACCTTATGATCCGCAACCAAGACCCTCTTGGTGGAATGAATCCACTTATTGTGATTTTCACCAAAACAAAGGTCATAAAATGGCTACTTGTCTTAAATTAGGGCATAAAATCCAGGATCTCATCGATAGTGAGGTTATTGATGTGGGAGGTTACAACAAAAAATTTTCTCACCAAGCTTTCAAAGATCCATTTCCTCCTCATGGAAAAGGTGAATCATCTAAAGGAAAAAATATTGATGCTAAGGTCAACTATACATACACCAATAATGACAATGTCATTAATATGGTTGAACCTATTGACACTGAATATTTTAATGTCATCATTCTCAAGGGAAGGGAAGATACTTCTAAGTCCAAAACACCTTTCATTTTACAAGGGTCTACACCTTAGTCTTCTGAACAAGGACAATCTCAAGTCAGTGCTAATGTTGTTACTCAATCTCGTGCTAAGATCATCATCAAAGGCCCTGAGGCTTCTCTGTCTACATCAACTCAACCTTCAGACAAAGCTAAGGTTGACTCTACCAATAAGAATCTGAAAGTGGGTTCCTCATCTAATGTTTCCAAGTATAGCATTCTCGATCAATTGCAATGTACTAATGCTCAGATAACTATTTTTGAGCTCCTAAAAATCTCCCCTGCTCATAGGGAAATCTTGGACAAAGCCCTCACCGAGGCAAATGTCCCAAAAGATCTTGATCTCGACCGGTTTCAATCCATGGTAGGTCACTTGACCTCCTCACATTACTTGTCTTTCTTTGAGGAAGATGACCATTCTTTGAGTCACCCGAATAATAACCCTCTACAAATTGAAGTCATGATTGGTCCCAAGCATGTTCACCATGTTCTAATAGATACAGATGCTGGCCTCAATATTTTCTCTGCTAGTTTCCTTATTGAGTTAGGCTATGGTGAAGATTGCATTGATTCTCACAAAAAGATTACTATTAAGGCCCATGACAAGGAAGAACGTAAATCCAAGGGGCTATTTGTGTTGCCAATTAGAGTTGGCCCTGTTGAACGTGATGTTATCTGTCAAGTGCTTGACATCCCTTTGGCATAAAATATTCTATTAGGAAGGACATGGATCCATAAAATGCAGGCTGCCCCTTCCACATACCATTAGTGCATTAAATTCCCATTCCAAGGATCTGAAGTGACTATACCTACTAATACATACTATGATTGTAATGCCCTCACAAAATCTGCTAACATCTTTGTGCCTACCAAGAGAGAATCTATTGAACTCCTTGAGAATAAATTAAAGGAAATGGAAAAGAGTTTGACAATCAAAGAAACTGATATGGGAGGATATCGGATTGAACCTATGCTATCTATTACATCTTTTCCTTTGTCTCCATGTTCTTTTGGGAGACCTTCTAAGAGCACTAAACCTTCTACAGTTCCTCCTCCAACAAACTATGGTGGTACCTTTGTACAAGCTACAGTACCATTAGAAGAAGAAGCTGAAGAACGAGCTATCAAAGCTTGGATCTATAAAGGAGAAGACAATTCTGAACAAATCACTCCTCCTTATGACATCAAACCTGAGAAATATGGCAAAGGTTTATCTATTCTACAATGTTTTGGCTATAAATGAAATGGTCCCATAGGTGTGAATCATAAGGGATTGATTGCACCACTTGAAGCTATTGGTTGCAGAACACGTGACTCTATAGGTATAGGCTTCCAAAAAATCACATTTCAACTAGGGATAAACAAGTTTGTACCTCGAGAAGAGAAACAACCAAAACCTGAAGAAACATCTAAAACTAAAGAACCTGAAGACAGTTCTGATGAGGATAGTTTTCCTTATCCTATTTCTCCAGACTTGGTGGCATTCTTTGCTGAGCCAGATAAATTTATACCGCATGTTAGTATAGTAGACACTAACAGCGATTCTGATACCACCACTTCACTTGCTCCATTAACTTATGAGGAGTGGAAAATAATCTATACTCTAAATCCAAGTCACCAGGGTGATTTATACATACCACCACACTTTCAAGAATAGTTTGACTAGGAATTCTAGTCACTTCTCATTACACAAGAGGCAGCTGATGCTACAAACACTAATGAGGTACCTAGGTAAAAAGGTGCTCATCTGACCATAGCAAAGGTTCTAGGTAGAACTCATCCCAACTGGGGACAAAGGGTTGATTTCACTCATGTTCTTGACATGACACCTAATGATGAAATAGACTCTCATGAATATGAGTTTGACAGCTTGTCATATGCCATTTCTGACAGAGATATAGATACAACTAATGCATATGAAAACCTTCTCAAAGTAGGTGAATGGTCTAGTGTAGGGTCACATGAGTCTAACTCCCTAGATGTTAACATGTCATCTACTATGGTCACTAGGAATCAAAGGAATTCGACTATACCTCTGGATGAGATCGCTTTAGGTCTTGACTTTCTTGTCCATGCTTTTGATGATTATATCATGAACACACTTGAGCCCATCACTCCTCTTTCACTTCGCCATCTTGAGCTTATAGATTGGAACTCTACCTCACCATCTAATGAAGTCCTTATGTTCCATAATGATTATGCTCTTGTCTGTTACTTATACATTGTCAAACCTGTAACGTCTTCCACTAGCAAAACAAGTGTCAACATGACTGAGGCTGACATCAAGTATCTTAGTCACAAAATCAAAAGAAGAAAAAATAGGTGCTCTGATGGTGAAAATGACATTGTGGCAGTATCAAAGCCTAAAATAGTCAAAATAAAAGATGTATCCAAGGGTGAAAACCTCTCTCAGGTGCCTGAGGATGAGATACTTGATGTGCTTCCGAGTCATTTTCAGGAGAGATCATATGTGCTTATTGAACCAACTCAACCTATCAACTTGGGTATAGAAGCAGAACCTTAGATTATTCACATGGCATAATCACTATCAGAGGCAGAAAGAGAGGAATTCACCACATTCTTTAGAAGCAAAAAGATTAACTTTTCATGGAAATATTCAGATATGCCAGGATTAGACCCTAATCTAATCATACACCATTTGTCCATTGCACCAGGTGTCAAGCCCGTTAAGAAAGAGCTTCACAAAATGCATCCACACGTAGCTTTACTTGTCAAAACTGAATTGGAGAAACTTCTTAAGGTTGTGTTTATCAGAGTAATTGATTATGCAGAGTGGATCTCTAATATTGTTCTAGCATCAAAACATGATAAATCTATATGAGTCTATACAAACTTTAGAGAATTGAATTTGGCATGTCCTAAGGATGATTTTACATTTCCTACTATTGATATGATCGTAGATATGACAGCAGGGTATGAAATGTACTCACTAATGGATGGTTTCTCTGGCTATAACCAGATAAAAATTGCGCCAGAGAACCAAGAGAAAACTACTTTCACATGTGCCTGGGGCACTTTCTGTTGGAATGTCATGCCCTTTGGACTCAAAAATGTGGGTGCTACATATCAGAGAGCTGTCACCACCACATTTCATGACATGATGCATAAAACAATGGAAGATTATGTGGATGACACTTTAGCTAAGAGCATGCATCGAAAGAAGCATCTTGCCGATCTAGGTCCTATACTAGATTGTATGGAACAATTCAGTCTGAGGCTCAATCCTAAGAAATGGGCATTTGGTGTAACATCTGGAAAGTTGCTTGGCTATATCATCTCTGCCAATGGCATTGAAGTGGATCCTGTAAAAGTACAAGATATTATGGAAATGCCACCACCAAAAAATATCAGACAAATGAGAGGACTTCAAGGCCAATTGCAATCTATCCAGCATTTTATCTCTCAACTGGTGGACAAGTCCCAACCATTTACCAAGACTTTGCACAAGGGTGTGGCTTATCAATGGAACAAAGAATGTGATGAAGGGTTCACACAAATCAAATAGTATCTTGCAAACCCGCCAATCTTGATGCCTCCTATTCATGGGAAGCCACTTATACTTTACATCTCTGCTACGAATACATCATTGGGTATCCTCTTGGCTCAAGAAGATTAGCACAACAAAGTGAGGGATATCTATTACATTAGTAGAACTTTGGTCTCATATGAAACAAAATATTCTGCTATAGAGAAGGCTTGCCTTGCAGTAGTATTTGCTTCACAAAAACTATGGCACTATATGCTGGCTCATACTACACGCCTAATTGCTAAAATTGATCCTCTAAAATATTTTCTCAGTAAAGCTACCCTCACAAGTAGACTAGCTAAATGGGTCATGCTTCTCAGTGAGTTTGATATTGAATATGTTGAAAGAAAGGCCATTAAGGGACAAGCAATAGCAGATTAGTTGGCAGAAGCACCTCTAGTAGATCATCAACCATTGCACATTGAATTTCTAGATGAGCCCATATTATTCTCACACATCGATCATGGACTATATTTTTTGATGGCTCATTTACCCAATAGGGGTCAGGTGCTGGAATACTGTTCATTACACCTCAAAGGTACTCTTTACCAATAGCATATAAGATGTTGTTTCCTTGTACAAACAACATTGCTGAGTACGAAGCCCTAATCAATGGTATGAAGATCGCCCTTGAGTGGTGAGTAGATGAACTCAATGTTCTTGGAGATTCATATTTAGTCATCAATCAAGTCAATGATAGCTATCAGACAAGGGGTGACAAGTTGGTGCCTTATAAATGGTTGGTTGATGACCTCAAAAAGTATTTTACTCACATCACATTTCAACAAGTTCCAAGGGCAGATAATAAAGCAGCAGATGCCATGGTTACTCTTGCCTCCATGCTACAGATGCCTAAAAATGATTTTCGACATGAATTCCTAGTGGAGACATTACGCTACCCAGCCTATGACTCCCCCGATTCCTAGATGATCTATTCTATCATTGGACATGACTCATCTCGCTACCATCATATCTTTTCCTACCTTCATGACCAAATTTTTTTGGACACTTACACCTGAAATGAGAAACATCACCTAATCCACAGTGCTTCATGGTTTTTCATCATAGCTAATGACTTGTATAGACATGGTCTAAACAGTACCCTCCTTAGGTGTTTAGAACCCGATGAGTCCAAACATGCATTAGTAGAGGTGCATGAAGGCATCTGTGGGTCTCACTCTAATGGCCTGACATTGGCCCGTAAACTTATTAGAGCTGGTTACTATTGGCTAGATATGGAAAAAGAAGCTACATAGTTTGCTAAGTCTTGCAAACAATGTCAACTACATGGTAATCTGATTCATGCTCCAGCCAAGGAGCTTATTCCATTCATTACCTTCTGGCCATTTCAACAATGGGCCTTTGACTTGGTGGCTCAGATTTATCCCTCGTCCTCCAATGGACATAAGTTCATAATCATAGATAAAAACTATTTTACCAAGTGGATGGAGGCAGTCCCTCTAACCGTTGCCAATGGCAAATCAATAGCTATGTTCATTCTTAACTACATCATCTGTTGACATGGTGTACCCTCAGCAATAATCACTGATAATGGGGAACAATTCAAAAACAAGGATTTGACAAAGCTATGCTCTAAGTTTAAAATTAATCAACATTAGTATTCCATCTATTATCCTCAGGGTAATGGATAGGTGGAAGCATCCAACAAGACAATCCTTAAAATCCTGCATCGCACAGTGCACAAATCTGGACAAGATTGGCATCTTTGGATCGATCCAGCTCTTTGGGCATACAGGACAAGCATAAGAACACCAACAAGGGCTAGTCTCTATGCTTTGGTTTATGGAGCAGGTGTTGTGTTACCAATTGAGGTTGAGATTCCTTCTCTGTGAGTCTCCCTGAAAGGCCTCATTACTGATGAAGATAAAAAAATATCTCAGCTAAAAGAGCTAGAATTACTTGATGAACATCGACAAGTGGCATTCAATCACCTTAGAGAATACCAAAAAAGGATTTCCAAGAGCTATAACAAGAAGGTTAGACCAAGGGATTTCCAAGTGGGTGACCTTGTTCTGAGGGAAAAACCTAAGAATCAACAACATCAGATCCAGAAAGGGAAGTTTGAACCAAACTGGCTTGGTCTGTATATTGTTACTGGAGTGTTTGGGTTTGGTACCTATCAACTTTCTACTACTGAAGGAGAACAACTCAAAGAGACCATCAATGCTCTTCATCTGAAGTGGTTCTACAGTTGAGGCATCTTCAGTGTGCTCATGTATATACTAAAGTCCTAAAAAAATCCTAAAAATTTGAAAAAGTCCTGAAAAAATGTTCATCTTAGTCAAAACCTAGTGATAGGTTCTTTGATGTATCTCCAAAAAAAAGTATATATTCCAAAAATACAAAAAAAATTTAAAATTTGAAAAATACAAAAAAAAAAGAGAAACAAATAAAAGGTGCCATTGATGAAAACCTCGCAAACAGGCATCATGGTAGAAAAAAAAGAATTTCTTCCAAGAAGGTGAAAACTTGGTAAACAGGTGCCTCTTGTTCCACAATGCTATATCTATCGCAACACCACTTAGCTTTACGCATTTGCTTTCCTGCATTGCTATTTTCCTACTTTCCTGCTTGCATTTTATTTTCTGCATACTTTCAGTTTCCCGTCAAGACACCAACTTACATGGATTGACACTGGTCAAACTCTCAGGGAAACCCTCCTAGTCTACAAGGCAATGTCCTATTAACTTTTGAGATCTACTTTGCAACAGTCACCAGTGGTTCTCACTATGTCTGCCTACTATCACTTAGCTTATACTAAGTTCTCTCTTCTTGAGAATCTCCCTAACATCAGTCACCAGTGGTTCTCACTATGTCTGTCTACTGATGTATAGCTAGTCCTATGATCTCTTCACTTGAGTATCTCTCTCACATCAGTCACCAGTGGTTCTCATTGCACCTTCCTACTGTCTCTATACTATTGAGATTTCTTGTATCCCTCATAGTTGGAGTTATACTCACACACTCTATCTATCGATACTCAGTCTCAATGATTCTTTGCTGTAGTTTGTACATAGCTTTTGGTCACTTTCATGACATTCTAGTTCCTTTGCGAACCCTACTGACTTGACACTGATTCAGTGCCATACACCTAGGGACATCCAAATCTAGTTTTTCCTCACAACATACGTCAAGTCAATCATCATTACTTGGGGGCATGGGTCCCCCATTTGATCACATCTTTGGTTTACACCTGAGTCAGTAATCTTGTCACTTCTGAAGGACAACTTTCTACTGACACAAACTGGTGTTTTTTAACACCACCATAAAAAGTGTTTCTCAACACTATCTTTGGACACATCTGTTTTTTTCAACACACATCGGATATCTCAAACGTAAACATCTATCGATAACAATCAAACACAATGCACTCACAAGTACAACGGTATTTTTCAACACCCCTATACACATGAATATATTCAAAAATTTTGGAACTGGCTGAGCTATGATTGAATATTTCTTTGTATGCTCTCTGTTCTCATGAATTTCATTAATATTTTCTTTGTCTACTGCTTGTTGGTGTAGTCTCGATGACCCAGCAATGTCAAATAAACAAGGTGTATGTGATAAGAGCTCCCGCACTAAGGTGGGACAACCTCACATCCCTTGAACTTGCTTATTTGCACGCCATGGTGAGGTCGGTACTATCTCCTTGTCTGTTATTGCTCTATTTGTTATTTCTTTGTTTGTTTACGCATGATCACACTCATGGTTATCTTGGCTTTGAATGCCTCGATACTGGTGTACTCTTGCAACATTAATTGGAAACAATGTTGAGGTCATCTTGGCTTTTGTGCCCTGGTGCTTATGTTCCTTTCCTACATTTTATCTGATGAAAATTCATATTCATATCCTTATGGTTGCATTGTTGCACCAGTAAGGGTTGTATCAACTTTGATGCTCTAAAAAATGCTCAATGATGATGATTTTACAATGGGTCTCACAACCATGTCCTAGAATTGCATTTTCATATTGCATCTAGCATAGGCTTGCATTTTCATTCTAGACTTGCATTGTGGTAGTGATTCGGTGTTCTCTTCATTGTGTTCTCCTAGATTTTTATATTGAGGAGGTTCTTCTTTAGCATCCTGGCTTCATCAATACTACACAAGTGTTTGATCCTCACTCTCTATCTTTAGCTATATGCTCAATCCATTTTCGGGATCAAAATCAAAATCTGACACTCCTATATCGCTCAAAATCACATTTTAAAATTTTTGGGACCGACGCGATCGGACGCTTGTGCAATCAACTTTCTGGCATCGCTTTCTTGTTAGAATATATCTAATCAACATTTTCTCAAATCTTTGACTTTTTTCCATCAAAAAGTCAACTCTAGTAAACCCTAGTCAAACTTGGTCAACCAGACCTTGAAGTCACTCAAAATTGATTTTGGAGTTTCCAGATTCTTCCATAATCTGTTCTAAGTTCTTCTTGCTCTCTGATTCAACATCTATTATGATTTCTCGCTCTCAATCATCATATGATGTGTCATCTTTCCATTTCTCTCCCAAGGGGGCAGGATGATTACATTATTGAATCTATTCCAATCAATCTAATATAATTTTCAAAAGTCCTCATTTGCTAGGGGCATCTCATCACTTGGGGCATGTTCATTTTTTCGTACTTCATAGTCAAAACTAGATACTCCACAATCAATAAGGGCATCTTTGTTCCTTACATCTTATCAAATCTATTAGGTATCAGGGCAATCTAACCCAGATCCCTGAGGATCAAGCTTCATTCTGGAGATGGTTCTCAAAATCTCAATCTATTAAGTGTCTGAGCAATCTAACTTAGATTCTTGAGGATCAAGCTTCATTCTGCAGATGATTCTCAAAAACTCATCTATTGGGAATTAGGGCAGTCTAACCTTGACTCCTGAATCAAGCTCCATTCTAGAGATGATTCTGAACCTCTATTTACTATCTTTTGAGATAGGTATCGGGGCAATCTAACCCTGACTCCTAAAAGTTGAGCCTCATTATGGGGACAATCTTGTGAAATATATCAATCTAACCAGTGTCTGGGTGATCTAACCTAGATATTGGGGGACAAAGCTTTGTTCTGGAGATAGTCCTAAAATCTCTATTGATTATCTTGTTGGATAGGTATTGGGGCAATCTAACACTGAAACCTGAAGGTTGAGCCTCATTCTGGGGACAACTTTGTGAAAGATATCAAATCTATTAGGTATCAGGACATTCTAACCCAGATTCCTAAGGATCAAGCTTCATTTTGGAGATGATTCTCAAAATATTCATCTATTAGATATCAGGGCATTCTAACTTGGATCCCTAAGGATCAAGTTCTGTTCTGGAGATGATTCTCGAAATCTTAATCTATTAGGTATCGGGGCAACTTAACTCGGATCCCTGAGGATCAAGCTTCGTGCTGAAGATGACCCTCTAAAACTCTATTTGACTGGCGTCTTGGCAACCTAGCCTAGACTTTAGAGAGTTAAGCTCTGTCCTGGAGATGGCTTTGAAATATTCATCAATTGATCTTTGCATCATCAATTGTTCAAATCTATTCTTCTGTACTTTAGGCATTAGACTATTCTTTGAATCAATGTGTTGCTCATACGTCAATTCAAAGAGGGGAAAAATGTAACACCCCAAAATTGACATCTTGCAACTCTAACCAATTTTGTTGCATTTATCATTCTTCTGAATCATCAAAGTCCTATTGTACTAGGTAATTCTGAGTTTTAACTGACTCTACTCGACCTAAGTGTCAAATGTAGAAAATCCTAAATCTACATTAATCATACATTATATTTAATTCCTAAATATCTATTGGCTAAACAAACCTTATGATGAAATTAATTTAATTATAAAGTCCTAGCACTTTAATTAAATTAAATTCACCCCCTTTAGCTAAGACACATAAAAAGAGAATTAAATGATATTTAGTTATTAAATAAATATCCTCATTTTCAATAATTGAATTTAACTATTTAGATAATTGAGAAAAACCTATTTATGAGGCCATATTTGTTTGTTTAATTTAATATTCTCTCAAAATCTTTCTTTTGTTCAGAAATAGAATCTTTTAATTAATTATGCTTTAAAGAGAAACAAAACAGTTAAATCATAAATAAAACGTTAAATCAAAAGAGAAAAGAATTAAATCAAAGAAATAAAATAGTTAAAGCAAAGGGAAAACAATTTATTGTTTTCTTTTAAATAAACCTTTCTAATTTAAACTAGCTTTTCTATCTATTTTATTTCAAAGAGGAAACTTTCTATTCTAATCACCTCTGAGTCTATAAAAGAACTCTCATTCCTCATTCAAAACCCCCACTCATTTTTCATGCATTGTTAGAATACTGAATTATTGTCACATTTCTTGATAATCTCATATAGAATAATTTCATTATTGCAATAGATTACTTTCAATTTTTGGAATAATTGCATTAAAATCATGTCTTAGATTAATCTCACATCTTTCAATTCTTAGGATAATCTTGCATTGTATTGAATTCATGGAGAAAAATCCTTCATTCCTAGATTGGTCTATGGTTGTGAGACTCTCGTTCTGAGAGCTATTTTGAAAACCCCATCTGGATAGAAGGCAACAGGTCAAATCATGCAGGAAGATAGGATGAATAATCTCATATTCGGTCTTGTGTGTATCTGATGAAGAAGGACTATGTTGAAGTGTATGGTGAGTTAACAAGGCCAAATTTACCACATACAACGTCTAGTGTATCTTTTCTCAGCCAACTTTGATATCCAAACCAAATCTCAATTTTTTGCAGGGGTATGAGCAATTCTATCCACTAAAAATTCCTCTTGAACCTTGGGAACACCTCTCAAGCATTCAACAATTTCTTCTTCTCTTTCTAGCACCTGGAGGGTTTGTTGAAACTATTGATTACTACGTCTATATCTCCACACTATTGCAGCTAAATCTGATATTAGATCTTCTTATATGTTTTTGAAGCCTAGATTAGGCTGAAGCAAGGGGAAAACATCATTGTGTTGTAACACCAATTTTGATACATTATAACAATTAAGGGCCTAGTGTTCATCACAGGACTTCCCAGTAGAGTCACCAAAAATCTGTTGGCGAACAGATTTGTCTCCACTTCAAATAAACTTTGTATTGACCCTATACCTCTCTAAAGAAAAAAATTTCTACAATAGTTGGATAAGCATTAGATATATTTCTTCCCTCTAAATTTTGTGAGGTACATCTCCCTCTCAAAAATGTTCAATGAATTTATGCAATAAACATTAAAAAATGTACTTTTGATTGGAAAGTACACAAGGATCTCTCAAATACTCCTAGGTATTGTAGTATTTTCCAAAAATTATGAATATAGAATTTAAGGTTAAAGGAAAACATAGTTCTTTAAAGGAAAGCACAATTATTTAAAAAGTAATTTATACATCATAAGTTCAAATTCACAAATTTAGACCAGACCTAGTATTAAAGTAATTACGCTTGTACATAGCAAAGTCTAAGACAAGTGTAGATCACTGTATCTTCCTATTTAATTCCTTTAAAAATAGAAAAGCCAAAATAGTACTAAAAAGACTCTAAATTAAGTCTAATTCTAAATATTCTAACCCTTCAAACATTCTATGCTCCAACATATATAATTTTTCAATCCGGGAGGCCTCCCTGAAAACTTGTCGTCTCATATCAACAGAAAGTGAAACGGTTACAAACCACTGACCATGTGTGCATGTCTAGAATGACTCATGAAACCTTCCATGGAGATGGCTATAGGGACCTCATCTGGATCATCCCATATATTTTTTATTTGTACTTGTTTTTGGGCGTTAAAGGGGACAATGGTGTTGTTAGGATCCATTGTTGGGTTGGACAAGCTAGCAGTAACTAAATAAAGAAACAGTTTAAGGATAGTTGTCCCTTAATCAAAATAACTTAAAACATAAGATCATTTCACATTTATAGCTACTTGTCCTCAATTGTGGCATCCTACATGAACTTCCAGCTCCTGAATGTGCTCAAGAGCTCCTGAGTTGGATGGGAATGTAAACCCTTCAAACCAATGAGCTTCGCTTGACATACATTTTTTTCCCACTTTAGCTCCCAGATTTTCTTCAACTGCCTGGGTATTTTCCCTCTATTTAGGTAAAACATGGATTATGCATCGCTCTCCTAGTGAAGTCTTGAGCTGTTGGTTCCTCATTTTCCCTGATAGTATTCATAGTATCCTCAAATATTTTGATCATGGTGTATGTGTTCATGTTTCCTTTTTCAAACTAGAGGATACCTGACGAGTTCAACACCTTGATGTCCTTAAACTCATTGGTGTACATTTCCTTGATTTATTTCTTCATGGTGTGCATGCTTAAGACCATAGTTTTAAATAAAGAACCCTTCTAGCTCAAGCTCTTTTTCAATATAAACAACATACAAGGATCCACCATCTTAATCAGATTTTCTAACAGAAATTTTTCCACCCCATATTCTTCTATCTCATGAACTTGAGATACGATGGCTGTGTATTTTTCTTCATCCTACTCCCAACATGGATTTAAGGTATGAATATCTCCAATCAATGCCTCTCATTCTTTATAAGTGGTGATGAAATCCCATATAAAATTGTTCCCTTCTAATATGATTCCATCGACCCATTACTTCATCGATTCCAATAGGTCTCTGCCCTACTACATTTTCTTCAGCAATTATTTACTATCTATTGAGTGGGATTAAAGTCCTGTGGGGATTAAGCTAGAGGCAGTGCCCCAAAATCATTGAGAGAACTAAGAAATTCATCCATTGTGATCAAAATTTGTCTAAGCTCTCATTTTTCTTTGCCATCCTTTTGAGATTGGCCAAGCATGTGGTTAGCCAAAAACTTGAGCAAGTGGTCCTTGGTATCTCTAGTCAGCACAAAAAATTCCATCTTTGTGACTTTGAAGTCTTCTGCTTCAGGTTCTTGAATCCCTTCTTTTTGCTTAAAGGTTGCAATCTCAGCAGTCACCTTCCTAGTAGTGGGGTCCATGGTTAACCTTGCATTTCTATTAACCCTTTTTGTCTTTGGGGAACATATGACATATTTAGTAACTATTTCCTTAATTGGCAAGGAAACAGGCTTGAAACAACATTTTTTATTCACTGAATCTATTAGCCAAGGAGGTACTGAGCTAGAAGCCAACATGTTATTGGTTATTTTAGTAGGCATTATATTCTCATATTGAACCTTAGGTTTATCAGTAGATAACTCTTGATTTTTCTTATGGTGTTCAGGTGAGAAGGAAAGGTCTTCATCATTCATGTCAATATCAACAAAGCTAGAATATGGAGAGGCCGTTTATGCACAACTCTGATATTTGGTTCTAGATCTTGTCTGGGGTGTGATAGGATGTCCACTTGAGGTTTCTTTATTTTTAGATGAAGGAATATTACCTACATCAGTAATCAAGAGGGATGTTTTAGAGGGATTAGGTAATACTTCAAATTAGTCTTCTTAGGGGATGTAATTTTTGTCTGACCCTTCCTTCTCTTCTTCAAAAAGACATCTGCGAATGCTAAAATGGACCTAGCCCTCAATTTTATGTTCTCCTCTTCTCCTCTTGTCCATTCTATCTCTTGAAAGGCCTCAGTGTTTGAACTATCATAACTAGGCTCGACAATTTTAGAATTATCTTCATCTAGGCCATCTATGTTGAACTTCAACTATAGGGTTTTGATATGGGAAATCAACAACCTAGAATGATCCCTCTCTTTAATTCCTCTTCATCTCCAATGTATTCCCATAAATCTTTAATATGTGGGTTCAGTTTTGGCTGGATACTCAGACTGAGGACTTTCCATGCAAAACCATTTTTATCAAACCCTCTCCTTGGTTCATAAAATTGCACATGGAAATTCACCAGGTTACTGCCTATTACCAAGGCATGGATCATGTTCTTGCATTTCATGGCTCCAATCCTAATTGGAAACATAGAATCCCATCTTTCCTCTAGAAGAATTTTTTTTTTATCACCGTGAACATCTTCCTACAAACCTATGCTAGGATAAATAAATCAAAGGCGAACCTCAGAAATTTAAGGGGATCTTCATCAAAACCTCCCACTCTAACATATGTAAACCACAGAACCTGGATATAGAAACTTTCATAATTCTAAACTAGTTTCTACTCCTCTGAAGAAATTCTCTACCTTGGGGTTCCAGCTAGTTGGTAACATAATTTTACAAGAAAAACATCATTAACCCTTCTGTAATCCTCTAGGACTCTATCTCTCCTCAAAAAGGGCAATGTTCAAAGATACTTATGTCTTCACTCCAAGGTTCACGGGTAATTCCTACCAGATCTTGAGTACATGCAAGACAATAAATTAGGTATGAGGACATAAAGAATTCTTTCTTCATTTCTTTCCCTTGCTTGAGTTGGTCTCTTAGTGAACCCTCAATTATTTTCAGTTCAGTCTAGACTTTGCTTCCCCTCCAAAATAATTTCTATGAAGTGGTACATCTTGTGTGTAGTAAAATGTGTGATCAATATCTACAACCAAACACTTCAATAAACCATTATATCAAGGGGTAGTGAAAACAGAAGATTCAAAGAATTGTCATAAAAACCCTTAAAATTGGCTTATTGTTTCCTAGTTGAAGCAAGTATGATTCTCATAGGTGTCCATTAGATTAGACATAGAGAAATTGATGACTTGACTACTCCAAAATGGAAGATTCAATTGAAAAAGAATGAGCAAGATGAATATACTTGCATACTTAGCTCTCAAAAATTGGAAAATGAAAGATACAAAGAGCTATCAATCTATGAATGACATTGAAACTAAGAATGAAAATGAAAGCTACTAAAGAAAAATGCATCTACTATTAAGCTAGAAAATGAAGCTAGAATGCCACTAAGGTAAGAAATGAAGCTAACAATACAAGAATGCAAGAAACTAGTATGAAATAAAAGAACTATGAATGCACTAATGAAATCTAGAATGAAAATAGCATTATAACTCTACTTCAATCTTCTTGTGTCTTCATGAGAAATGGGAGCTATCCCTTTTATAAGAGATTCCAAGGATTGATTGGTTGAGATTAAGAGGCAAAAAAGATTGATCAATAGTGGAGATGTAATTCCTCTCAATCCATGTGAGGTGATAAAGTGATTTTAATTGGTCGACTTTGTGGAGAATAAGACAAAATTGGTATTTTCTCCCTTTTATTTGTTTTATTTTGATTTTTGGGTGCACACCCATGTATGAATCGGTTCAATTTTTGAGCTTAGAACTTTTTTATTTATCCCAATGTTTTATGCTTTTTGGGTTTAGTATTTGATGTTTGATTATTTGATTCAACAAGTTAGGATTAAAATTATATATGAAAGTTTCATTAAACACTTAATAATTTAGATTCTAGCAATAATGTCTTAGATTTAGGATTTATTAAGGCCAATTATTTGAGAAAAGGGGGCCCTAGGTTTGCTAGACCAATTTTAGGTGATTACATTTGTCCCTCTTTGACTAATGTGTGATAGATCTGGGAACACATTGGGTCAAAGAACATTTGAAGCTTGATTTAATATGGAAACAGATTGATGTAAATTGATGAAACTACCCCACAGATCATAACTAATTCTGAACTTGATCGAATGAAGATCGATTGAAGATTTGAAAATATCATCTCTGGACTTGACTGAGCATAGATCGATAGAGAGATCTGAGTATACTAGTTCTAGGCTCGATTGAGCAAAGACTGATAGAAGAGTAAGAGCATTCAACTTGATGTGAAGCGATGAAAATAAATGTCTTTCCTCCAAGCAGATTTCCTGATTAAGATTGAATTTGAATGATGAACCAACCTACTATGGTGCGATGAGACTGATTGCCATTTGATTGATTGATTGGGATAATTGACTTGATATGGATCCTGATGAAGCCAATTACCATATTGAAGGGAGTTATCAGATTGATATGGTGTGATGAACCTAATATACCCCTAGAGCTTGAGATTTTGATGTGTAGTGATGAGAATCACTTGATTGATTTTGATTTGAGTCAGGGCATGATGTCCCTAGATTGAACTTTTTGATATGAATCAAATTAGTGATGTAGTGGTATTGCCCCCTCAGGAACGAAATTGAAAGGAGGGGAGGCACAAGCCTGATAGATTGAAAAAGTAGTGGGAAATGTGAGATGTGAGCCTATTTGAGGTCTAGTTGACTAAGTTTGACCAAGATTGACTTAAGTTGACTTTTTGAATTATAGAGGGAAATGCGCAATAAATTTGATCGAAAGGATTCTTGAATTAGAATCCTATGAGGAAAGAATCAACAATCAATTTCATTTGTTAAAATAGGTTAAATTACATTTTTGAGGATCAAAACATCATCAAATTTTATTTTGGTCCCGAAAATGGATTCAAAGAAGGTCAATTAGCTTAAGTTGCAATTTTTGCATCTATAGCAGCATTTTAAAAATTAGGTTAAATCTCTATACAAGGCCCAAAGGGTTCATTTTCAAATCATTTCCACCATCCACCTTTTGAGTTTTTGAGAAGCTTCTCTGAGTGAGAATGGTGGTCCCAGTGTCAACTCATCATTTTGAGTGCATGTAGAGACATGGACGGACCAAAGATTATGTACCACCTATAAGTAGTCGATAAACTTCATCCTTGCATGTACATTTTTGTTGTTTTGGTCCATTTTCCATCTTTTTGCACATTTTTTTCAACCATCCATGGTTTTTTGTACAATCCTAAAAAAGGGCTCGTACGATAATCTGCCAAAAATTCCTATATCGTATGATGACATTAGTTTTTTCGCATGGGAAATACCCACCTATCACATGAAAACATTCTTCATTTCCCCTTTTGTCGCATTAGACTATTTCAATTGTCATATCACAATGCTTTGTTGTCTGGCCTTTAATCCTGTGTTGTATGAACCTTGGGGCCAATTTTGGTCTTTTCTACCTTTTGTCTTATGGGAATGAAGGAATTTTTCTCCTGGTTTTGTCATCTTGTTACGTGTTTGCCTTTCTTAGTAGCCTATTTGTGATATTTTTTTATTACCTTATAGTGATTTCAATTTGATTTGGTGTTGATACTAATGTTGTTTTCATTGTTTGTCTTCGTGTAGGGGTAGTTACTTGATATTCAGTTTAGATCTACCTATCCTTCCTCTATGCAGTTAGTCAGAGGTTTGTCTGATGATCAAAGGGAACATATCTGAGCTTGTGGTATTTCCTGGTTGCTACAGATGCCTGATATCCAAGTGAACCATTGGATGTTGACTGCACTAGTGGAGAGATTCCACAACAAGGAAAAATGTTTCACTTGTCGATGGGGGAGATGACTATTACTCCCGAGGACATCTATTGGATTCTTTGAATTCCTTTTTCTAGAGTGTGTGTGGAGTATGATTCCACACCTTTATTTGGTGTACGGATGCTAGCTTTATTTTTCATAATCCGTTGATTATAGACCAATCCATCTCTTGGGATATGTTGGTAGAGAGCTATGGAGAGTAGCTTCCTTTGGAGTGCATTATTGCTGGGTTCATTGGGTGCTTCCTCATGGTTGATCGGTCACAACAGGGGCTCTTGTGGAGTTGGGCTCACATGCTGGAGAGATTTGTTACACATCTGGAGTAGCTTGGTTAGGGTTAGTGCCTCATAGCACAGATGTATCATGAGATGCACAAGGTGTCCTATAGGGGGATTTGAGGCATGGCTATAGGGATTCTAGTTTTACAGATATGGGCATGAGATCATCTCCTAGTCTGTAGACCTATCACACTAGACACATGAGAAGGTGTACAACCCTATGTTTATAGGTATTCAAGTTTCATCACATAGCCCTTTTTGGGAAAGACAAATTATTGGAGGTGCAAGGTTGATGACTTGAGCTTGGTTACATGGTGGCCTTATTTGTAGGTAGAGGTCTGGGCTGAGTGGAGGATAGTATGGAGATATTTCTTTGTCTCACGCCCACTATTGGGTAAGACATCATTGGTGATAGAGAGATTCATGTTGTCTTGAGTGTTGATGCATTATGGTCGTATTCAGAGTGTCTCTACGAAGTACACTTCCTATGCTCAATTTCTAGATGAGGAGTGCAAAGGCTGGTCTTGTAAGTATGATCTTGTCTTTCATGATCTTCTTCTTCTTTTTGTTCTTTGTAGATATCTTGGAGTTTTTATATCATAGACTAGGCATTTAAATTTTGTTATGCAGGTTAGTTCTGGCATTGTGTATACAGGAGTTGATTGATCTCAATTGACTGATGTGGGAGCATCTAAAGGGAGTAGAAAAAGTGGGGTTTACTCTAGAGTATCGACACCATTTGTCTAGGTGCCATTTTATAATATTTACAGATATGGCAGAGAGAGTGCCTAGGATTGATGAGGGTTCCCCAGAGTAGGAACCTGTGGTAGATGCATAGATTTCTCCATAGAGAACACCACAATGATAACCTCAGAGACCACCATAGAGGATTCCTACTCAGCCGAGAGCAGGAGGAGAGGTCGGTCCTAGCATGAGAAGGACACCAGGGCTAGGATGACAGAGAGATTTTGGCGAGATGGACACCCTAGGATCAATTAGAGGATAGGTCCCAGCTACAGATGTCGCTGAGGAGGAGATATCAGATGCACAGCCTGACCTAGGGATAGATTTTGTAGTAAGAATGGTCTGGTAGCACCAAGAGGCATGAGAGGGTGTAGAGAAGGAGGGACCTCTGAGAGCCATAGAAAACATAGGATTTGATTAGGTCTCTGAGGACATGACTACAAGCCTCTCAAACATAGTTAGTAGTAGCACAGGCACAACTAGTAGAGAAAGATAGGGTAATTACAGAGCACAAGGCTAGAGTACATGCATTGACTAAGGGATTTGCATCTGAGTGCTTGTCTCTTTAGAGAGAGATTATGAAGAAGACCAACAAAGCTGCATATTACATGGCTTCCTACAACATTGCGATTCATGTTTACAGTAGGTTTTGCCTTATTCACTGTACTTGGCATGATCTGAGGGAGAAAGACCTCCACCCTGGATAGATGCTCTTCCAATCCCACCTCCTAATGGTGGTAGGGGAAGAAGTGAGACTTGATCATACCCTTTCTTGTCTTACCCCTTTCTGATTTTTGAGATCTATTTGATTATACAGGATTCATCTGCACC